>JAJEKV010000261.1:0-481913 GCA_021234155.1 Isoetes taiwanensis
TTCAACAATCTCCCTTCTTTTTTAGGTGGTTAAACTATATGGGAGATTATACATTTAAAGCAACGAGCATTTACTCTTGACACGTTAGGAATCTTTAAAAGTATGGAGGGAGGGTCAAAAGTTTTTCCTAACGTTTAGATCATGATGTGTGTTGTATTTCTGGCTTTGACTGGGTTGTCTACCTATTCTTCAATACCATACCTTTCGATGACAATACCATCCTTTATCTTCAATTGAAGCCTCAGGCACTAGTGTATCTTACAATATTCTACAATTAGTATATAAGAATTACATACATTCTTTAAATGATCCACCAATGTTTGAAGGCAACATCGTCATTACTAGCATGCTCCCATACACCTTTAATATTGTGAGGAAGAAGAATCATAGAACATTACTGGTGGAATGTGGGATGCTGCATGAAGTATGGAGCACAGATGCGGATGGGTTGAATACCCCAGAGGTCAAAATTGTTGCTAGAATTCTCCCCAGGCTGAAGAAGATTTCTTTCACATAACGGAGGGCACGGGCGATCTGATGTTATGTATGGAAAAGGAGAATGCCAGTCTTAAGCTGAGGATCAGGAGGTATTCATATCATCAACCGCATTTATTTCACGGTACTTGAAGACTTGCAAGAATTTAGGCTAGTTTTTAAGGTGAAGAAGAGGTAAGAAGAAGGAAATATGGGAGGCACCTATTTGTACGATCTGGTCCTGGAGAAATAGTACAAAGGCTGGAGCTACCATCCCATATTCATTGGATGTTCTGGGTGCTTTTCTACCATGGCTTTTGTATCTCTAAGTAAATAAAATCTTTATCCCTCGAAAAAAAAAAAAAAAAAAAATCGTACAGCATGCCACAAATCACAGACACGTGGTAATGCGGTCAATAATATTTTGTCAAATCACCTCCCCGACGCACATTGGGCATTATCTCCGAAATCGTGCAACATAGCCAAAGGCGGATGATACCTGGCCTTAACGGTTGATAGACTTGTTAGTATGGCAAATTCAAATATTTCTTAAGTACATAGACAAATAAAGGTGGATGAGCGAGTATATCTCGGCAACAATCTTCCAAACATGCCATTATTGTCGTCATGACGACGGTGATTGAAACAACATATATCTATTTGTCAAACGATTCCGGAACACGGCCGGGGTTACGCTAATCTTCACATGAAATTGTAAATCGCCAGATCCACACATGGAAATGAGGCTTTTACAAACTTATAATTACAAATAAGTAACGTCCACCAAAACATCAACCAAAGTTTAAAACCTAAAGGGACAATCGTTAAATTGCATGGTCTAGAAATCACCAATGACTCATGCCACACCAAACATGTGATGAAAACATCCATAAAAGGAAAAACTAAAGATCTGTGTCACCAAATCCTCCATAGAAAAAGGCAACTTGGGATATGGATGGATTCAAGCGTCTATTCTCTCTAAAAATGAAGAAATGATTACACAAAAAAGACCACGACTGCAACCTATAGCACACCTAGTGAAAATGAAAGCTATGCTAAAAGCCTCAAATCTCCTCTAATATTCCTTTGCTAGTCTACTATGAATTGCATTAATTTTTTTTTTTTTTTTTTGAGAAGGCACGATATTTTTATTTTATTAATAGTATGTAAATAATTACATTTATTTAAGACTCCCAAAACCCGGTCTCGCGTGTCGGGGGCAATATAAAACCCAGGTGTGGAGGTGGTAAACAACGCACACCATTCTGGGGGATCATCTGAAAATATCCCATAACATATAAAAGACGTGCCACACGAGAGAACACCACCCGAGATTCTGATGACAAGGTGAAGCAATTTTCCCGTAGTTAACTGGCCTCAAGGCGCACATGTGCAAAGGTACTACTGGGGAGACAACTTACTCTTTCCAGTTGTACTAAGAGATAATTTACTCACCATCTCCAAGATGCAAATGCATTCTGGAGGCCTCCCCAAAGGGTGGTCTACTACTTCTATCTCTACTTTTGATCGCACCGCTTGGGGCATCACCATCATGATGGGTAAAAGCATGAAAGGGGTGTCTATAAGTAGCCTTTTTGTACATATACATATGTACTAATGCATTTTGAATAAGCGTCATCATGACCGCTAGTAATCGCCATGATTAATGGCTATCCACTACTCTCAACTTAATTATCTATTTTGAAATTCTCCCAAATTCTTTTTCTTGGTTTCCTCTCGCTCACTTCCTACCGCTTGAATTCGCTTGAATTTCATCGACCTTCATCTAGCCATGGCCCCAAAGCGCCCGGATGAGTGCTTGCTCATCACCCGCATTAAACAAGATGCCAAGAGCTCCTATATTGGAATTTTACTCCAAGGAGTTTACGTTTGGGTTACGAGGTGATCCAAGCCAAAGACCTCCGTGATGTGTTTTTCAATCATGTATGTGTTTTCACATCAATTGCAAAACCTAAAGCAACTTTTTACTTTGGCAATAAAGACCATTTTCTTGCTTGCGTTGAATGCTTGATTATTTTGAGGAAAACAATATCATTTAGGCATGAATCCATGAACTCGCTCATCAATGTAGAATAAGACTTGCCATTCGTTTACTGAAGTGTGAAGTCTTCTCCGTCCTCTTTGCCATTTTGCTATATTTCTCTCTCCTAAGGATTCATTTAGAAAACTATTATCATATCTCCGATAATGCAAATGGATATTGTGTAGCTTCCGGAGGGGTGGTTCAAATGTAAAGAATTAGAAATTGCGTGGAATGATGATAAGACATGAACTAATAAGATGATAGAAAGGTTGAGATACCTTTTTACCTTCCGAAAAAGGCCCTTGAACTCCTCATGAAAAGTTCTCTAAAGGTTTTCCTTCCGAAATTCCTTACAAAATGTTCATGGACTTCGATATTCTTTATTCGATCCCAATTGAGTGGTGAAATTGGCCTCAAGGACTAGTACCGACTCTCTTTAATATTTTATATTGTCTTTAATAAGTAGAACTTTATTGTGTGATGAACTTTGTTTCAGAACAAATGGTCAGCGCCTCTTTGGCACTTGGGGATTCTAGTTTCAAAAATTGAGATTTTAAATTAAAAACTAAAACTACATAAATAATCTTAGAAGTTTTTAAGATGCGGTTGGAAGACCCGGTTATAAATGAATTTGTTGTTGACTCTTATATGAAGAAATCACATGCTTCACCAAAAATTAAAATTACTTTATTCGCTGTCATTGATGAGGATGCTACCATATCCATTCATTATGTACAAAAACATATAATAGAATTATAACCGTAATCCAAATTAGTCCACCACAGAATCTGTATGGAGGCATGATATTTGAATTAGAGATGAATCAATCGATTACACTCTCTCGTCACATAGATAGCATATCCGGGTTTAATTGAATGGCTAAATGTCTTGGCTACTAAACCGAAAAGCAAAAGAAAGGAGAATACATCGTGGTGGTAAAAGATACCTACAACAAGATGGAGGGAATTAACTACTACGCCTAAAACGTATTACAAAGGCAATTGCTAGAAAATCACCGTTAAAGAGGTGGATAACACTAAAAAGCAAATGGATAACGACTCGTTCGACTCAATGGCACGGTATTGGACATAGAAAAGAAAAGGAAAATGATTCAAACATTGAAAATGACACGCTTCCTCCTGTGGAATCGATAATATAATTTGGGTCTTTCCTAATGGATTGCATACTGTGGGGCTTTTTGGAGCTGGTTAACGGTGACCAACAATTTGCGTAAAAGTTGTGGCACAACCGACTTACTTAAAGTATCGGTCTTGTTTCTAGTATGGCCATTGTTTTAGAAAAGATCTAAATCAAAATTACAAACAAGTGCGAGAATGCCAACTTAGTCTTAAGTGTGTTGGAACATAAATATGATGATAAGCATTAATGTCAAATGGAAGATTGGTTGACACCCAACTACAGTCTTCAAATGTATGTATAGGCAAGACTTTCAAAGATTGACACCCCGATCCCAACCGCCGAATTATTGGGCGGTGGTTAAGCGGTAGACTACCATTTTTAGTCTCACCAATTGGTTATGCGCAGCTATGTACTATGCAATGCCGGGCGATTTGTATTTCCTATTGCTTTTTCTCAATAGAGTCGTTCTTGTTCTTCTATTCTATCTCTTGAGTTATCTTTGTAAGTTTGGTTTAGCACTAGTTCTATCATGGTGGGCAGCTGCTTGAGGAAGAAAGAATAGAGAAAAACTATTGGAGAAGCATCAAATTGGATTGGCCATGCGTTTCAGTTCTTTGGCCGAGATTTGGTGTGAAAATCACCGTTTATGAAGCATTGGAGAAGATTCTTGCTTTTGGCTGAGGAAGTGTTTTTGCAGGAGAGAGTTTGATTTTCCAAAGAAGTTCCGGTATGAGATCGAGTTTTCAAGACCTTTTGGCGTGACAAAATTCAAGATTCAACTTTTCTAGCGGGTGCTTTGTTTGGTGACAATTTGTTTTTCAACCATCCTGCTTGGCGCCGAAACAGGAGAAATTCATGGATCCATTCAAGTTCCGCTGCATACAAAGCTCATTATTACTAATTACCATGCGGAAGAAGTTCATGGTAATTATTTGATAATTAGTGACATGGGGCGGTGTTTGATGAAGACTTTATCAAGACCAAGTGTCGGCTGAATCCGGGCTTGATAAACCGAGAAAGTCAGGTTTTGTCAAAATGTTATCAAGAGACAATTGGTCATGAAATCAACCATTTTCGTGAGTTTAGAGATGTGGTCCATTTGGAGAAATCTTTGATAGCAAGGTATGGCTATAAATCTTTGATCGAACAAAATGAGACATATGCAATTTAGTTGATTTCAAATCGTCGCATCATACCTACTCACAGCAATGGCTTGGATTACATGGGCACTGTGGAGTGTCATGATAAAAAAACAGCGATTCAAGACAACTTGGTTGGTCTTCCTCCTTCATGATGTTATCTCTTCAAGTCGACTACAAGGAGGAGAGTTATGAGCTAAAGAAACTATTCCGCCACAAGAGGAGTTAGTGCGTAAAAAAAGGGATGAGAGTGGACATGCTAATTTTTGTGTCTCTTTCGGTGACACTAAGAAGAAGTTTGCTGATAGCAAAGACTCTAGGAACTTCGAGAGAAAATGTGAAGTCTGAAGGTAAGAAAATATAAGGAGTTCAAGTGCTGGAATTGTGGTGAAAAGGGTCCAAATAATTGTGTAAGAAAAGAAAAAGCTCAAAGGATAGTGACCACAGAAGCACAAAATGATCAACTCTAGAGGAGAGACAAGTGTTGTTGCAGCTTTTGCCACTTTATCTTGGTAAAAGAAGATCTTCTGTGTGGCCGGCGCGAAGGGCTGGATTTTGGACTGGAGAACCGGGTTCATCACCGAAGTCTGATGTGTTTCGAACTTAACCTCGATCGAGGTGATGGAAGATGGGTGATGGATATTCTCTTCCTATCACGAAAGCTTGGATCAGAGTTTTCAATTGTATGGGGATGTAGTTAGTAAGGTGAGGAATGTCATGTGTTTGCTCAGGATTACAGTCTAATATCATATATGTCACGGAATTTGATAAAGCGAGCCATCACATTGTTTCGAAATGGAAAGCTATGGCAGAACGCGGGAATCCACTTGAAGGAATTGACTTGAAAAAGTCTGGAGTTCATAAGTACAGATGAGCATTGCACGGTCTTGTATGTCTTTGATGATTCCTATTCATAAGCCCGAAACATGGTCTTGTATGTCTTGATTGGCCATGGAGTGATCTGTGGCATGCTCGTTTTGGTCATGTTGGGACATTGCCGACACGTGCAAAAGATGGTTGGGGTATTCCCTCTGAAATGTGTCAAAGCTTGAGTGTCCGATGCCATCTTGGGAAAGCAACCTCAGCAGAAGCCTTTTCCACAAGAAAGCTATTCATCGAGCAACTCAACCTCTTGAGTTCTTTCGACATTGTGCTATGAAAGAGGTATTTTCTTGACCCCGATTGATGATTTATTAGGTACATTTGGATGTAATACTTTGCACCGCAACTGGGGTGCTTGCAAGTTCAAGGCCTTCAAAGCGTGATCGAAACTGACGGTTGGTAATAAAAAGTTGAGAAGTGATGACCAATGAGGTGAATATGTTTTAATACCTTTATGGAGTTTCTCATGGAAGAAGGTATTGAAAGACAGGTTAATCATTCCTTATGCTCATCCACAAAATGGTGTAGCTGAAAGGAGAAATAGAACTGCTTGATTTGGCAAGATCCTATGATGGGTCACTTTCTTGCACGAATTCTTTTGGGAGAGGCGTTATTGACAAAGCATATTTGGCAAATAGGTCGCCTACTAAGGAAGTCGAGTAATGTGACTCATATGAACCATTTGGAGAATGAAACCAGATGTGTCTCATTTGAGGGTGTTTGATGCTTGGTTTATGCTTCCAACCCTGGCGAGAAGTCAAAAATGGGAAGTTGCATGGCAGGGATCAATTAAAATAACCATCTTCATTGGGTATTCAGAAAAAAAAGGTTACAAATTAGGATCCACAACGGAGTTATTGTAAGGGTCCCGATTCGATTCGTTGAAAGATGATGTGTATGATGGTATATCTTCGATTCTCCGCAGTTCACAATGATGAGCTTGGATGTTGGAGATAGATGGCAGTGGCCGGTAGACCTTTCTCCCTCTCTAGTGATTTCTCAATTGAACTCTACATTTGCACAGTAGTAGCGGGGATGAACTTTAATCCCCTCTCGCCCCTATGGTCCATGAGCAGGTTGGTTCCTTTCATGAGTCCAAGACACATGAAGGAGAGCACCTGATCCAACACCTGTTATAACACCTATTAGTAGCACTTGCTACCTCCTGTTGTTGCACCTAGAAATCAGACGCGTCAAGGAGAAACAATGTTGGCAAGTAATCCTAGCCTTTGTTGTACCCGTTGTTGAACCTCTAGGAGATCAAAGATGTCCGATGGAGAAACATGAGGTCTAATGGATCATTAACCATTTTAATGGCAAAGGTCCAGGATCATGTTGATCCACAAACCTTTCATGAAGTAGCTAGTGATCCGCATGGCGGAAGATGCAATGGAAGAAGAATACTCTCAATTGTCAGAAAGGGCACATGGGTGATTGGTTGAACTTCCACCGATAAGCATGTTATTATAAATGGGTGTTTAAAACCAAATTTCATGCTGATGGAAGGTGTCAAGCACAAAGCTAGACTTGTAGCCAAGGATTTTGCACGTAAAAAGGCTTAGATTATGATGAAGTCTTTGCCGGTAACCCTAAATGTCCACTATTAGATCGCTTATAGTTTTGGCGCAATAAGGTTGGTTAATGTTTCAAATGGACATTAAGTCCGCTTTTTTTTGAATGGTGATTTGGGAGGAAGAGGTCTATATGACTCAGCCTCCTGCGGATTTGTTGTTCAAGGAAGGGGCACTGGTTTGTCATTTGAAGAAAGCATTGATGGCTTGAAGCAAAGCTCAAGATGTTGGCATCTAAAAATTAATGCTTTCTTTCTTGAGCGGGGGTTCCCAGTATGCGGCAAACCCCAATCTTTAAATCACATGAAGTCGAATGTGCATTGTGGTTTTGTATGTTGATGATTTGATCATCACAGAGATCTTGGATGTGTTGATTTTACATTGAAGTTGCGATTATCTTCGTTCTTGAGATGACCGATCTTGACCTTATACACATTGTTTAGGTGTAGAAGGTGGATGGCATCTATCTTTTCTCGGCGAAAAATATATCAAAGAAATGTTACGGTAAGATTGCATGCAAGACCACAGGTTATTGAAAGTCCTTTTGATCCAGGGGACAAGGCTTGATTTCTACGGGTGAGGAGTGTGATCGCACACTCTATCGAAGCTTGGTAGGGCGTTGATATATCTCACGGTCACTAGACCTTATATCTCTTTTGTTGTGGGAGGCCGAAGGCGATTCATGAGCAATCGAGGCGTCCTGCTTCGAAGGTCTACAAAAAGATGGCAGCTTATTCAAGGGGACTTCCAAGGTGAAGGTCTCTTTATCGGAGGTCCTCCGATTTCCGGTTGAAAGTAATTCTTTGTTGATGCCGATCATGCTAATCCGGTCATGATAGCAGGAGGCCCACAACATGGATGGTCACATTCATGGGGCCCTAACGTTTGATATGGTTGTCCAAAAGATGGGTCCCACAAGAGTCAATCAAAGACCAGGCAGGGGTAAGCAACTTTTCGATTGTTGGGATAGGAATTGTTGTGGCTTAAAATTTCAGGCAGTCTGTAGATACCTCCATCACCGCGAGTATCGCGGTGACAAACACAAGTACAATCCATCTTGCAAGGATGCAAGTACCACTCAAGAACAAAACACCTTGACACCCACTTGTGTTTGTCCATGAGCAGTCAAATGGGATCTTCTCAACTTGTTCATTGCTTCTCACGGATCGGTTTAATTACGGCTTTACCAAACCATTAGTTGGATCTAAGTTCAATGTGAAGGAGACGGGCAAGACAAAGAAATTGGTACCAAGGGAGAGAAGGATTACCTTGGTTCCACCTGATTTCTTCTACTTAGTTAGCAACATTTAAAGGGAGAGTGTTGGAATATAAATGTCGATCAGGCATAATGTCTTTGAAAATGATGGTTCAGCACTTAGCACACAGTGATGAGAAGGTGTTGAAATGTCTGTACTGCAACACTTTGTCGCTGAGCAGAGCCCTAAATCGGTCGTAGAATTAGTGGGCGTGTGGTTAAACAAGAGACTACTTTTTCTTAGTCTCACACATGTTGTATATATTGATTGTAATGCTATGTACTATACAATGCTTTAAGTAGAGATTGTATTTTCATTGCTTTTCTCAATAGAGTTGTTCTTGTTCTTCTATTCTACCTCTTGAGTTGATCTTTAAGTAGGTTTGTACTCTCTTTGGCACTTAGTTCTATCAATGCGATATGATGCTCGAGACCGAGATGAATATAAAGTTAGAGAGCTAATGCAAGAACTTGATTCGAGAGTTGTTGCTTGAAAGGCCGAGAATTTAAATTTCTGTGAGTCTCAAGAGTAACAAAAAACCATGTAGCCATTTTTAAAATAAGATGTATCTATCTTTATCAAGCGAAAAGTGTAAAACACGTAAAAAATAAAAAATTTCTAAAAAATAGGCAAACAACTTGCGTAGTCTTCATTTGGCAGCCTATGTTTATTCCATAAAGTATCTCGATTGAGGAATCTTGCCATTCAAGTTTGGCTTCAAAATTTATGCTTCAATTCTTTTTCTAGTAAGAACTCTTTCTTTGGGCGCCCTTTTTGTAAAATAGATTGTTTGGAGTGGGGAAGAGATTTCATCTCATCAGACTCTCCTCCATCTTCATATTTTCCTTCCTCATCCGAAAATCGTCATCCTCCATATCACGGTTTTGAATATCTCAAGATCCATCCCGCATCTTCAAAAATCATCTTCAAAAATCCTCAATGCCGGCATTTTAAAGACTCTTCCTCGTGGCCTCTTCCTTGGATATATCGGGTGAGGGCCTTTAGATCAAGAACAAGAAAGATTTTTTCGTTGCGGTAGAATCTTTTTCCCCTTTTTCTCAATTCTTTTTGTTTTCATTTCTTTTGTTTTTTCAATAAGGAGGGATTTAGTTAGGGTCTAAGCATTAACTTTCAATGACGAGGATTTATTTAGGGTCTAAGCGTTAACTTTTCAATGATTTGTAATAGGTAACTAGACAAAAGGACCAACATGTATATTTTATTTTCGTCTAAGCATTAGCTTTTAATAATTTATAATAGGTAACAAAAAGACCAACATTTTATTTAATAATTTATAATAGGTAACTACAAGGAAGGAAGGAAGGAAGGAAGGTATTTTATCGTCCAATGAGACCAATGGGTCTATGGGACCTTAATAAAAAATGTAAAGAAGCGGATTCTGCGGGGATTAAAAACCCCGCTCAAGGGTTTCGAGGAAAAACCATTGGCAACAATCACTGGCCGACAAAGCGTCCCCTAACATATAAAATGCGAAACACCCAAATATATCTGATCATACTGCACCCAGTGCCCAATCAGCGGGTAGCCAGGGCGGGGGGCAAAGGTGACTCCGCCAAGTCCAGCACCTCCCAATGTACGACCCCGGGCACGTCGACGGTGTGTTCATCGGCAAATGTAAAAGGGCAGTCCGGTGGTACTAAGGGGCGTGGCCCGGACCGTGAGCGGGGCTTCCTTCTGAAATATGAGAACTCATCCTCAACGGCACCCGTTTGACAAAGCAGCGACAAAGCTCGTTTGGCGGGGCTCCCCAATCCACCGCGCCACCGCACCGATCGCGAAGATGGTGGGCACTGTGCGAATGGAGGCAATGAGTGCAGCTTTTGGGGTAAGAACATGGAACGAAATTTTGTGGCCCGCCAACACTGTGAGGGTTGATGTGCTCCTTGTACGGGGCGTTTTGACTGCTCTAGAGCGCCGGTCCCGTGAGCTTGCCAAGGAAGCAAAAGCGTCTCAGTCGCCACGATCTATGTGTCCACTCGCCAACATTTATATGGATCATGTTGATAAGCCCTAAAACATTTGAAGAGTTACTGGATGATATTCATCAACATTTGAAATGCCATGGTTGGAGTCGTCAATTGAAAGAGGTGCGAGACCCTTCAAATATTTATTTTTAATTTTGTGCATTATTTATTATTGATAGTCTTAAGCGCGTGTGAAGGTAGAAGTATAGATAATCACCAAATATAAAAAAACGATTCAAAGACACCTTCGCACTCATTGATAGTGATTATGGGAGTCACATACCTTCTAGATGTGCCAATGACGATTTTCCAAGTAGCGAGTGAAAGATAAGTCCACCATGTGAAGGAGATATATTAAATGGTGGGGATCCATTAGATAATGGCCATAATGAATCTGGAGATCCATTAGATGATGGCCATGATGATTCTTGAAACCACTATATGACGGAAGTTCATTGACATGCTATTTGCCACACTTTTGATTCTTAATTTACAAACTATGCATGGATGGTCAAATGCTGGTCTTGATGACCTTTTAAAAGTTCTAGGAGGATACTCATTGCCTAAGGAAAACTTATTGCCATCCTATCATCCTATTATGCACAAAAATGACATCTTGATCTAGAATATGAATCTATTCATGCTTGCCCAAATGATTACGTTCTTTATCTGGGAAGTATGCTCATCTGGACTCTTGCCCAAATGAAAAATGCCAAGAAAGTCGATGGGGTAAAGCGGCAAACCTAGTGCACGTAAAGTTGTGCGTTACTTCCCTATCATTCGACTATTAAAATTGTATGAACACCATCAATGGCAAGACACATGATATGGCATGCTAACAATACCTCCACGGATGGCATATGCCGCAGATGTTCAATTCACGGCATGGCATCACATCAATAATAGATGGCCCGACTTTTTGCCAAGACCCTCGCAACGTCCGTTTGGATTGGCATTTGATGTAAGTCCATTTAGCGAGATGAGGTCTAATCGGGATGGCGGTTATGTTGATCAATTACAACATTGAGCCATAGTTCTGGAAAGCTACATTTCATTATGTTGATATTATTGATTCCCGGACCGCTGACAAAGTACCTTCTCAAAAATTGATGTCTACATGCACCTTATTGTGGAAGATTTCTATAAGCTTTGGGGGTAAAAAGCAAGTGACTTCGGCCGAGCACTTTGGAGAGGGAATTCACTTTCGCGTCGCGGCGATCATGTGGACCATACATGATTTTTCTTATGGTTTTACTACCCGGATGTAACCCATGGATATCGAGCATGTCCCTTGTGTGGACCTCGATATTCATGTTATCTTAGAAAATTTATTTATGCAGCCATCGCCAAGTTGTTGATCATAGTTTAAAAAAATGAAAATGTTTACTTCTAAACATTGAATCGAGAACACCTCCAAATCTTGTGACCTTTAGTGATATACCTAAATGGGTTGAGGAAAAGGAAGAATGGAGCAAATTGTCAAAAAGAAAAATAATGATGATCCAATAAAAAGGCCGGGATGGAAACGTCTTTCTATATTTTACGACCTTCCTTATTGGGAGGTATGTTTTGTTTGTATACGCACTTCGTTACTTGTATCTTTTACATGCAATTTATATATCTTATACCATGTTACTTTTATTACAACATCTCATTCGAAACACAATGGATGCAATGCATGTGGAGAAGAATGTCATTTGAAAATCTAGTTAAGACAATACTTGGAGATGTTGACAAGAACAATGAAAAAGGAATACGAGAAGACATGAAAGAGGTTGAATACGAGAGTCCCTTTGGTCCTAATCACAAAAACGGTAAAAGTGGTTTTTACCTCATGCTCCATATGTTCTTACAAAGAGGAAAAAGAAGCTTTTTTTTCTTGCTATACAGAGTGTGAAACCTCCAACACTGTCCTCCAACTTTAAAAAATGTGTTGCAAATGGAAATAAACCATGAAATCGCATGATGATTATCATATATTCTTCTTCAATAGTTCCTTACTTTGGCTATAATGGATGGATGTCTAGGGAAGGAGAAAGAATGTCAATAG
Source organism: Isoetes taiwanensis (assembly GCA_021234155.1). NCBI lineage: Eukaryota > Viridiplantae > Streptophyta > Lycopodiopsida > Isoetales > Isoetaceae > Isoetes > Isoetes taiwanensis. Next base: position 12,542 of record JAJEKV010000261.1, read on the forward strand.
TAAGACTAAGTGCTTTGTTTAGGCAAATTACTGCAAAAGAAATTCCTTAAGGGAGATGAGTACCCTAAAGTGGAAGCAAAGGAATGTGTTATGCTTGCTTGAGAATCATTTTTCGCCATCATTTTTCCACATTATGACTCATCCCATCGTATATATAGTTGAAGAAATAGCTATTTGTGGGCCTGACCTGCATCGATGGATGTACCCTATTGTGAGATTCCTAAAACACCTTAGGTAATATATGTTCGTAACATGGCACGCGTCCAGAGGGATCCATTGTCAAGTGTACATAACTGAAGCTATGATTTTACTACAATGAAAGAGGACAAGAATTTTGAATATTTTGGTGAATATGATATGCCTTGGAACGAAAGCACATCCGAGGTTTTGGAGGGTAAAGGAACCCTTGATAAAGTTGGATGTATCATTGCAACAATAAGCACACGATTGCATTCTAGCAAATTCACCGACTATCATTGAGACATGGAGATTGTAAGTACTCTATTTGCTATTTAGATGTTGAAATGCTTTTCAATTTATAAAAGTCAATTAAATTGTAGACTTTGATTGGCGTAAAATATGAATAATCACAACATGGCATCTTGTTCCATGGCGTCAAAGGAGAATATTTTGAATTTCTGAGTGGCTTAAAATGGAAGTCCAATGTATGGTTGGGAAAAAGGAGCAAGTGAATCCATTGTTGCTTGATCTTGCTTTTGAGTCGAAGAATATGCTATAAGTTTATAAAAGCATGTGGGCATATGGTTGGCACTTTAAGAGTGCAAGATTTAGACGCTAAAAGCAAGTGACAGATTAATGGTGTTTCAAACAATATTTCGTTCTATGAGTCGTAGTAGTGCTAAAGATAAGCGAACCTATTGAAGCCGCATAGAATATTTTGGCAAAATTGGCCAGATTTTACGTGTTTGTCGATTTACATGTAGATAACAATGTTATTATAGTGTAGTTAATTAACCTACTCCTTCGTTTTTTTTATATTGTTTTATTTCTTTTATGTTTTATAGGTGTTTGTCTTGGTTCATCACATGTAGTGCTTTTTGCAATGTCATTGGTATAGGCGACATCTTGTTGGACAATGAGCATCAACAAAATTTGACAAGTATGGCTTTCAACTAGTGGATAGTACAAAGGTCGTGATACAAAGCTAATTCAAGTTAACCTTTTGTCTTTCCAACATGTCCAACGTAAAACTACATAGCAATACTAAATGCATCTATACATTGCGGTGTGTTCTATTTGATGATCCAAATACCCGTGTTGGTCTATTTGTTTCAAACCCATCTCGTAGATGGGCTACTTCGATGATGAACGTGAAAGTGGTATAGATAATTGACTTGTAAATCAGACGCAACTTGATGTTGATTTTCACACATATCCTATGATTATCCATTCTTAATCTCTATAGTGAAAAGGCTTCCGCCCAATTCCATTTCACACTTTTATGTATTGTAACTTGATTCTTGATTTTAAAGAAGAAAATTAGGGAATTTTGTTTTGCTTTTAGTGATAATGATGGTTTATATATGCATTTCAAGTAGCCAAGCTGTTCATTTCCGACCTTGCAAAAGATTTGCAACATGTAGTAACCAATCAGTTTATTAGGCCTATGCCATTTTCTTGCAACATTGTCAAGTTTTGTTACAACATGCTAATCAAAAGACACAAAAACTACTCAGATAATAATCAGCTTCAATAAATACTCTAGTGCGTATGGATATTCACTATATAAAGTGATTCTGAACATTATTCAAGAAGTTGGAAAAGCCTACAAAGATTGTAGTGCCTCAATGGAAAACGATCTAAAATCTACTTTGAAAAGAATAATGTAGCTACAAAGAATGCCAAAACTTTAGAAAATATTAAACTACACTTGCAATCAAAACAGAAAATATGTCAATTACTGAGTCCTCTTGCTCCCATTCCTTTTATGAACCATGTAGCATTTGAGCTGGTAAAATTGTTACACTACAAATGCCTTCAATCAGGTCTGATATACTACAGCTAACTTGAAATGCATCAAAGCATGACTGGAGAAAAGGAATCAGTATCATGGTTTGATAGAATAAGGTTCTCATGACCAAAATCACATGGCATACAACAATTGTTTATAAATCACATGGCCAGAGCATGCATTGAGATGTGTTAAAATATAAATTGGAAAGGGGAAGCACTACTATGGCTTTACATAACTAACCTATCATGAGAAACACCTATTGGTATGCCAGTTTTTGCCTGTTCAAATGGGCAGATCATGTTGAAATGTACCAAAGTATAACTTAAAAAATGAAGCATGGCACCAAGGAAATAAGATTTTATGCACAAAATAATTTATCTAGTGTACATGCTACAGCACATGCTTTCAAAGGCATCTTCTTACCTTTTCTTCAGCAACAAGCCTTCCTCGCTTGGCATAGGCCACCTAGGATTGAAGAGATTTTGTTGCAAAAAGCAAGACACTTTGCACCAATGGTAAAAGGACGTTTTTCCACCAATTCAGCTGAGGGATTGGATCAAGTACCTATAACACATATGATGGAGATCCCCTTTAAATCAGTAAAGGAGCAGAATACATAAATCATGCAAGCTTTGATGTGACACATATGGTCATAACTTGAAATAGTCGGAGCGCTTTTGGCAGACTCTAGCTAACTTTGGGTTTGCAAGAATACATATTGTTTATGATACTTGCCCATGAAAGAAAACCTGTTTGCACAAAATGGCACCCATGGAAGTATTACATATCCTCATCATAGAGTCATAGAGTTCCTCATATTTTCATTCTGATCCAGGAAGGGAGCAAAGGGAAGAATGACTTGTGCTTTCAACCACTTGGACAGGCAGCTCAAACTGTGTCTCTTACCCTGCACATGCAATGGAAGAAGAATAATACAATAGATAGTTGAACAATAATAACGTAAAAGAGTAGAACAGAGGCATATCATGTAAATGAAGATGCATCAGAAGCAAGATACCATTTCCATATCTCTTCCATCATTACTTAAATGCCGATTTATGGGTATAGCAGGACCAGATTTGGGTTTGCATACATGCAAGCAAGCAAGAAGATGACATGCATAAAAATGAGGATCTACTGAGACCGAAACCTTATTTGGTCGCCCTGAATAAGTTTATTTTTTTCTCCAACGGCAGATTCCTGAGAAGAACCTGCAAAAAGATTGGTCGCCAAGCATAAGCGGTAAGCCTGCCGCGACATTAAGAAATGCCGATTCATGGCTATGGCAAGGCCGAGTTGGGTTTGTATACATCGCAGATGGTACACATGACAAGCAAATAACAATGAGAATCTATCCAGACTGGCTAAACCGATCTTTTTCCTCTAATAAAGCCGATTTTGCCCCTGTCGAAAATGTAGATGGCACAGAGAAAGCAAAGATCAGCAAAGATGGCATATACCTTATACTTGTCAGCCAAATATGAAATCGAGTTACCAAAGTGCCCAACATTTACTCCTGCAGAAATAGAGAAGCTAAGATCGAGAAAATAACATTCCTTTATTCTGAAAATTGCATGCCACATACAGGGCATATCTGAAGTAAGAAGTGCAGGACATACAGGTCTCTTTCTTAAACGGATGTTGCAGGTTACAGCTAGATGCTTGGAATGCTAATGATGGCAGCTTGTGGATGGAGCTGTTATACCGATATGGAATTCTCGCCTAAATATGGCTTATGCAAGGTCTGAAGATTCTAAGCAGATATGTTGGCTTCTACAGATATTAATAACCTGTAAATTTGAATTTAGGGTGTGTAAAATAAAAAAAGCAAGAGGTTATACTTGTCGGACATGCAGATTAGATCCGATGAATGCAGATACGGTGTTCATAGACCTGCCGAAATGATACAGCTCCTTAATATGATGAAGGATCTAACTTTAAAACGCATACAGAGCCTTAGAAACTCAAACGAAACTCAACCCATGAATGCTTCAAATAAAAAACTCAACCTGTTCCGGCCGATTCTTGGCGTGTTCAGATGCAAAACTCTAATCTTCAGCCGAGTTTTTGCCCCCTGCAGATGGATTTGCATGTTTTGACAAAGGAAAATAACGTTTAAGGCATGACAATAAATAAAATAGGAGAATCTAACTCACCCAGCCGTTCCAAGGCACAGCTCTGATCTTATCAAACTGAACCCTCAGACAGACTTGCCTTCGGAAATCTTGAAGAAAGATTGAAAGAAATAAAAATGCAAGAGATGAGCAAATACTGAAGCTTCTGCATGCGTCTCCAAGCTCCAAGAATCGAATGCAAGATCTTATGAGCACAAGCTCTGCTACGCCATGCACGTAGTTCAGGAGAACGAATGGTCCACAGCTCCAAGTAGACCATGGTTAGCAGGCCTCTGCTGGGCCGGATTGACCAGCATCTAGCAATCCCAGGCCGCTGCCGTCTGCACCAGGGAAAAGGAAAGTACAGAAGGGAGGGAGAAAATTCGAAATGAGAGAAAAACCCATGCGACCAAAATAGTCCCGCAGGGGCGAGGGGGAACGCCGCACGCGTCTGCACATGCGGCGTGCCCGCACAGAAACCAACACTCTCCCATTTTAAATAAGAAGATACGGTGTTAATAAATTAACTTAGAATGCTTTGATAGATAAAGCACTAGTGATCTATAACATTGAATACATTATGCATTCTACTGAAGACCCTATATGGTTTGCATGCATAAAAATGGGAAGGCTTTAGACTATAAAACATATGCAGCTTTAGTCATTTCAACCCTTATGGCTGCACTTTAACCCCATATGGTTTGCACGCATAAAAGTGGGAAGGCTTTAGACCATTAACCATATGCAACTGGTTTAATTTTAACACAATGCAAACCATATAAATTTATCACAATACTTAGCCACCCTGATTTCGCACTCTAAGAACCACATTGTATAACACCATATCAAACCGAGTCTCATTACCACCACCTTATACCACATTAAGAAACTATACACATGAACCACGATATTAAACAACAACGAATAAATATGTTAGAAAACCATATCATTGAACACCATAACTGAATCGTTGATAATTACTTTGTAAAAATACCACATTAATAAAGCATATAAAGAAACTACATACTTTAGCCACGTAATGTTTTTAATGATATCAACCCACAAAGATGCATTGGTTATTTTCAACGGTTTTTTTATGTATAACCAATGAAAAAACCCGTAGTGGTTTTATTTTTGGGTGCCTTGTGTAATTTAATTTTATAATGCACATTGCTTATTTGCATGCTAGCTCATTAGATGAGTGGTTACATCACTAATTATGTTGTGTTTAGAGGCAAGCTTCTTGGCTTGATACAATTTTATAATGCAAATTGTTTTCAAACAAGGCAAGGTTCATGTTCCATGACAATGAAAGATATCTGCATGCTTATTGTTACCCTAACAATGATAATGGAAATAATACTCATGAATGGTGCCATATTCATGTGGAAGCTTCATTCCTTCAACTATGTCCTTGGCCAACCTGAGCACATAATGCAAATAAAGTCCATTCGGAGATGTATATGCTCTAGATAAGAAAAAGTATAATGCATTTTCCTTCTATCAGCCTCTTTTGCCTATAAGAACACACTAGGGAATAATGTATTACCAAGCGTGTGCCTACTGCTGAAGAGCACTCTACGCAATGCAAAACAATTGTTGTTCGTGGAGAGATTCATGATTGATCACAGAAAGCCCACTTGTTCCAGGCTTTGATATACCCTATTTTAGCTTTGTAAGAAATGGTATCCTAATTTATATACGTCAACAGTAAAACAAAGTTTGGAATTCCTAATGGATAAGGACTTCCCCTACTTTTTCCTTCCAAGATTAGGCAGTAATAGCTATACAACTTCATTTAAAGCATGTAACAGACAATCCAAGCTTCTGAGGAAAAAATAAACAAAACCTTAGCTGTTGGGGGAGCCCCTAGTATTCTATGGAAAGTAGGGGTCTAAGGTACATTTTTTCCCCAACTGCTCTTAGCAAGAGATTCTTTGCCTATGCATACTATTCAAGACACTCATAATATATGGAACCAATCATGTGATGTGTTTTCACATCAATTGCAAAAACCTTAAAGCAACTTTACTTTGGCAATAAAGACCATTTTCTTGCTTGCAGTTGAATGCTTGATTATTTTGCAGGAAAACAATATCATTTTAAGCATGTGAACCCCATGAACTCTGCTCGTCAATGTAGAATAAGACTTGCCATTCGTTTGCATGAAGTGTGAAGTCTTCTGGTCCTCTTTGCCATTTTGCTATATTTTCTATCTCTAAAGTTCATTTAGAAAAACTATTATTGTTACATCTGTGATATGCAAATGATATTGTGTAGCTCCGAGGGGTGGTTCGAAATGTAGAGAATTAGAAAGTTGCGTGGAATGATGATAAGACATGAACTAATAAGATGATAGAAAGGTTGAGATGCCTTTTTACCTTCCGAAAAGGCTCCTTGAACTCCTCCTGAAAGTTCTCTAAAGGTTTTCCTTCCGAAATTCCTTACAAGCGATGTTCATGGACTTCCCTCGATATTCTTTATTCGATCCCAATTGAGTGGTGAAATTTGGCCTCAAGGACTAGTACCGACTCTCTTTAATATTTTATATTATCTTAATAATAAGTAGAACTTTTTATTGTGTGATGAACTTTGTTTCGTAACAAATGGCATCAGCGCAAGGTTCCAAGCTCTTTGGAACTTGTGGGATTCTAGTTTTCAAAATTGAGATTTAAATTAAAAACTAAAACTACATAAATAATCTAGAAGTTTTTTAAGTGCAGTTGGAAGACCTGGTTATAGAAATCATGAATTTTGTTGTTGACTCTTATATAAGAAATCACATGCTCTGCCAAAAATTAAAATTACTTTATTCCTATCGTGATGAGGATGCTACCATATCCATTCCATTATGTACAAAACATATAATAGAATTATAACCCAGAATCCAAATTAGTCCATCGCGGTAGTAGCTTGGCGTAAGGCCTTGGATTATAGTGACCTCCACCATGGTTTAAAATCCACTGTCTACCATCGAGCGGGAGATGTTGGCAAGTGTAAGTCCACCAATTTTACGTTCAAAAACATAAAATAAGAAGGTGCCAAGGCATTACTGAATGTCCTAATGTATATCTAATTGTTTTATGTGTTCGAGATTTTCTTCCTATTCTTCTCCTCTCTTTATATTTTTTTCGTCTCTTTAAACTCTCTTCTCTCTTTATACTCTTTCTATTCTCCCATGGCCTATTGGTCTCCGTGGAGGTTAAAAATTTGATTCTATTCTATTCTCTATATTTTTGTCCAAAAAAAAGTTAAATTTACATGCATTTTCAGGTGCAGACTGGGGAGGTGATATAGACAGTAGAAAATCAACCTCAGGATATGTTGTAATGCTTGGAAGAAATGTCGTACTTGGAGAAGTAAGAAACAAAACTCTCTAGCCATGCCTTCTGCAGAAGCTGAGTATGCAGCAACATCACTTGCATCACGAGAAATAATGTGGTTACAAAGATTATTAGATGAAATTGGGATTGCTCAAAATAGGAGGCTGCCACATTATACATTTATAGTATGAGCTGCATGGCTATAGCAAAAAATCTAGTATTTCATGAAAGGACAAAACATATAAAGATGAATATGCATTTCATTCGAAATATGGTGGAAGATAAAACTCTAGAGCTGAGATATGTTTATACTTCTAAGCAAATTGCTGATATATTTACTAAAGCTCTACTTGTATCAAAATTCACTTATTTGAAATCAAGGCTGCTAGTTGGTGATAGAACACAGGACACCGACAAAAGGAATTTGCCATGAAGGGGAATGTTAGAATAAAATATAGTCATGACAAATTCCTAGAATGGTGAGATATCGAGCATGTTAGTGATGAAATGTGAAGGTTTAACCATTGTCCAATGGTAAGAATAGAATAGAATAGAATAAAATAAAAGGAAGAGATAAAACATTTTATGATATTGCGAAACGGAAGATAGAATCGAAAAATACCTTGGCTTTGAAAATAGAAGTCAGCAAAATATCTCGGCATCTCGGTAGGAGTCAAAAAATAAGAAAATGAATTAGAGATGATCGAGTGGGGTGCAGCTTGAGAACATGGTCATCAAGTTTGAAACATGCTTGGGCTATCGGAATCTAATTTGTTTCATTGTTGGCTATGGTGCACTGAGTGAGTGCACTGATAAACTTTGCTAGACCATTGAATATTAAATAATATTGAATATTATTTCCTAGTGGCGTGACGTTAAAATACTATCTATCTATCTATCTATCTATCTATCTATCTATCTATCTATCTATCTATCTATCTATCTATCTATCTATCTATCTATCTATCTATCTATCTATCTATCTATCTATCTATCTATCTATATTTGAAGGGGTTGCAATTGCCTAGAAATAGACCTTAGGCCATTCAATTTTGTGGTTATGTAGCTCATCTGTTTTTCATAATACCTGCCAGGCTATGTTTAGTTATACCAGTTAGATACAGATGGGTTTGATGTTGGTGTTTAGGTTTGGAGGTAGCCATGTTATGCATTGCAAAGTCTGGTCCCGGGGGGTTCACCTAGATTATGGGGTATGGAACATGTGAGTGCACCAAATGGGTTTTTTTATTGCCTCTCTGGTACCGTATATGTAAGAAAAATATAAGGTTTTTATAGTTTGAATGCCGTACGGATACCAGAGGGAGTTTGGCGGCGCCAGTGTTCGATTCGTATTCATACTCTAAGGGTCCATCATTTTTGGTGAGCTACTGTTGGGGATTCTGTGATAATGTGATATGACTATGATAATGTATATTATGTATATATAAAACAAGTCGCTTGTTATTTAAGGTCTGTGTAAAATGAATTGTATATTGGACGAATAAATTTTTCTTACATTTATTTTTGTTGGGAAGGCAAAATGTACACCATATGTCTTAGAATTTTTTCCAATTGAGATATATGCAGGTTTTTATTAATAGAGGTCGATGACAATACCATTTTTTATCTTGAATTGTCAAAGGCCTCGAGTTTTAAGTGTGTCTTATAATGTTCTACATCTCAATTGGTAATATAAGAACTACATACATTGTTTTAAATGATCCGACCCATGTTTGTAAAAGGCTTATCATTCATTGCTTGCATACCACCAAAGTGGGTCTTGCATTAGCAGGATATCCAGATAGAATTGGATAAACAAAATATCTCTGGCAACGATCTTCCAAACATGCCATTGTCGTATGGTAGATGGCAATTGAAACCTTTCCTTGGGGATAGTATATGGTAGTATATTATATTCGACGAAAGGGTGACTTTTGGGAACGACTCAATCTCCTCTTAATATTCCTTTATTTGCTAGTCTACTATGAATTGCATTAAAATTTATGAAATCACTGGGTAATTATTCTCTAGGATAGATGTAAAATAGATGTCACTGACGTTGTCATTAAATAAACATCATGCAATTTAGGGACTGCATTATCATATCTTTTTTTCCTGCTAAACTAGTCTAATATTTTTGGAGATTAAAATGAATTGCTATTGGACGAATAAATTTTTGTTACATTTATTTTCATTGGAATTCTCCAAAGATGCGAGAGCAACATTAAAGAAGTAACTATTAATACTCGGCATACATTCTAAATATTATCTATTACTTTTTGAAAGATGATTCTATATTAAGTTGCTAGATCCGGGATACATCAACATGCATAGTTTAAAAGAGGGTTATCTTTGTGCTCCATATCTGTATCGATATATGAAGAAGTCCTTATAGATACATTTGTTGATATTGAGCCATACATTAGAGACATATATTGCTTAAATCATTTATGTACAACGCCCTAGACATTGCATATCCATTGATTGCAATTTGTATGAATTGAGACACATGCAAGTTCCTATCAATGGAGATACATGAGAATATAATCTCCTATCTTGAATTCCAATAGCAGTTTCAAGAAGGGGTGTTTTAAGTATTTGAGGAATAGCATAAAGTATTAAGATGAGGGAATTTGGATGAGGGGGAAGACAAAATTTACACCATTAATTTTGGTGGTCTGTACATTTGTGGTTCTGAAGAAGTCCCTTATTTGTGGTCCCTTATTATTTAAGGACTGTATGACTAAATCCATTGCATACACTAGATACAGAATTACAGCCACAGAAGAAATATTGTGTTGAAGCGGAAGTGCAGACATTGGAAAGGGAACATGTTGAGGTGGGCGTACAGACATCTCCACAATCCCAAGGGGACCAAGAGTCGCAGTGCCGAGCTAGCAGTCAGATGATGCCCTTTTTGATATGGATGTTGCTTTGCATTTTTTCACTGATGTCATGCATGTGAAGGCTGGTGGAGTTGTCTCCGCTACTAAGGTGGGAGCGGCAAGACCTGATCGTCCTCGCCATCTTTTGGTTCAGTTTCAAGACACTCTTAGCCGCTTACATATTCTTCAGCATGGAAACCATCTCAGAGGGACTAGTTTCTCAGTACAGGAGGACCTCTCCCCTCTTCAATTGTGTAACCGTAAGGAGGAGCTCTGCAAGGTGAGGGCAGCCCCTTGCAAAAAAGAAATGGTAATGTACAGGGGAGGCGCAGAAATTATTCTAGATCAATGGCCTTCCAATCCTTGGACTGGCTATGTCTAGATAATTTTAGAAGCATAAATTTACCACTAGCGTTAGCATTATCTTATCTTATTATTGGTAGCCTTTTAATATTTGGTTATTGTGTTTGATGATGGGGCTAGTCTCCAGGTTTTAGATGGGCTGTTGCCCTTGCATGTGCCGTCCCATAACCCGTTGGGTTCCCGTGGACGTAAAAATTCATCTCATCTCATAATAAACGTTCAATAACCTCAGAGGCATCTATGGCCCCTAGAGTTTTACCAAATAAAGATACCAACTGCGAAAAAATCCTTTAAATCTCCTTGGGCGTGCGTTTGAATCCACTCAATATTCCACTAGATTCTCTGTAAATTTGACCATCCAAAAGTGCATGCTGATCCCTTCATATGTGCCTTCTATAAATTCTACGAGTAATATGCAACACATTCTTAAAATTTAGACCAGCAATAGTGGACATAGAAGTTTACGCAACGTTATCTAGATTTTGTAGGTTAAGCTAACTAAATCCACAGTTTAAATTAACAGATAGAGAATATATTTTGTTTCCAACTCGAATAAAGCAGAAGAAAGTTTATATAGAATCTTAAACTTTAATCGTAGTTATTAATGTTTTTTATAGCATAGCACTCGTATATCTTCAAGAATATTAGCTCGAATAAACTATACAACTAGACAAAGCAGCTTATAAATTGTTGCACCTAAGATCACGATCATTAATTGTAAGTGCAAGGCCAAGATAACTGCAAAATACAGATCATAAGTTATTGCACTCAAATAATCCAATCGCAAATTGCAATGGATTCTCGTTACTGTATTTTGAATGAAGCTCACAACTAGTTTTATGTGATGCATTTTTCGTTGGCTCTGTGAATTTTGCACTTATAAATATTAGGATCACTATATAAGCTGTTACACTGACTCTTCATCGCTTGTAACTACATGAAGTAATATAATTTTGTGCTTATCTTTTTGAAAAAGAGTCTAAGTTTGTCCATACTTGCACAAATTTTGATGCAGTTTATCTTGAAGGTTAATAAAACTATTGAACCATTCCTGGTCGAAGTTTATACCACGTAAAATAACACAGACAATATAAGGCCGAACTTTACTAGTCTGCATAAAACAAAAAATAGGCATTATAGAGTCTATCTGAGATCAAACTATAACACTGAGCTCATTATAGTCTAAAAAGAAAGAAGAATTATGAACCTCTATGGCAGACCTATGCCAAAAACGTAGAGAATTGCAGACTCGCAATGAGGATCATATCCTCGAAGACATTCAACAGTCTATCCTTAAAAACATCTAACTACTAAATTGGCGCAGATGCAAAGCTGCGCACTTCTTTCAGGCAAATATGGCTGGAGGAGAAAAGATGCTATACATCTGGTTTCATTATCATGCTCTGAATCTTAGTATCAGAAATCTCAGCAAGACAAAAGTTTGGAACTTTTTCCTTTTGCAAGAAGATACGGACAGCTCGAGAAATGTCTTCAATACAAAGAAGATCATATCTGCATTCACCATAAGGTCATTGCTCAAATTTCCAAACTAAATTTTAACCAATTGTTTTTGGAAAGACGATTAAGAGCTTTTCTTGTTTCCTTTATTTTACATAACCATTCAATAAGTCAAATCCATTGTCTTCTTGAATGACTTCATGGTAAATGGCATTCTTCTAAGTCCCCCTTTTTTTTTTGAAGAACTGTGTCATCAATACATTAAAAGAATGGTAATGTTACAAAGCAAGTGAGGAGGAAGGAGAACTGCCCCAAAGAGACAGTGATACCTCGACACTCCACAACAAACTCACAGAAAAACTGCAACTCTACTGCTGTACAAACCGACCATCACCATCTACAACACCCAAGAAGTCCCGTCAAATGGCAAACTTCCACTCTACTACTCCCGGGAACACCAGAAAGCTTTGAAATAGCTTGTACCTAAGTCGAGGAATCAGAGAGGCTGCAGGCTGCTGAATCCCCTGAAAGATCCACAACCGCCGTCGCTTCCAAATCAGCCACACCAACCAAGCCACGCACAGATGCAAGGCTTGCTGCCGCAAAAATCCTTCTAAGTCTTTTTGATATTTGTTAAGTTTCCATTTCGATTCCCCTAGTACTAATGTTGGTGGAACTGTAACCAAAAGTAAAGACGAGAATAAATCTGAACAAAATACAGGACCACGTTTCATGGCCAAACATGACCTTTTTCACAACTCATCTTCATATCCAATCTTCTCTTAAACAGTTTCAAATACAATCCTAGTTGCATTTAATAATCATTGAGACAATGGTGTGTAAGTTGCATACTGCCTATATATATGAGGATGGTGCAAGTTCCTTAGATTTTGCAAGAGTCTCTTACATTCCATGAGATTTCCATGGATTTTTTTCTACTATCTGGATGGGGATTTTAGCAAGGAGGAGGATGGCTTTGTTACTAAACGATTGCCAATATTTAGACAGGTAAACAAATGCATCAGCTATGAGTTCTTGCATTATCACAACAATTTGAGTTTTATCTATGATTTTTGAACATTCTTGGCAGTTTGTTAAGTTTGTTGCAGCCGCATGTTTCTCTAAGATCGTCTTAGATTCTGTAAGATTCCACAAAAGTGGCCGTAGATGCTCCAATAGTCTATTAACATCCCTTAGACTATTCAAGGTTCATTCAATATTACATAAATATTCCCTAAGATTCTATAGGGGCACTATTAGATTCTCTAATATTCCCTTAAGATTCCCTCAACCCAAAAAAGAAAAGCTTCTTAGAAGGTCTCTAAGAAATGGCATGTCACCTTACTCACTTTATTACAATAATATGTTTTATCTCAATTGTCTGATTATAAGATTGGCTCAGTTTCAATTTCATAGTAGATAAGGCCTTTCTCTACTTACTCTTTACACAACGTAGTCAATTCAAGTTGAAAGCTCCATTCTTAGACCTTTTCACAATTTGCTCTATGGCGTCTTGGGTCAGAATGAAGTGTCCTCTGACCTTAATAATTAGATTTGTTGCTAAATCTATGATCTAAAATGTAGGTTTAATAGATGAAAAATTCAAACACATGTCAATTAGATAGATGTGGGACATCTGAGAGGCATCCAACATCAATCTAAAGGAAGAGAAAACACACTAAACAAAGTAACTAAGATATCATTCTCGCAAATAATAGTATGCTACATGGCTCATTAGAAATCCAATGCCAAATTTAGCGACCCAAATACCAAATTCAAAGGCGAAAAAATATTTATTATCATTTAGAACCTTAGTTTGCAAATAAGATTGAGCTTAGCCCGAGACCAAGATAATCACACATTTCTTATTAAGGGGTCTCTTATGTATTTGAGCAATAACGTAAAGTATTAGACATGCAAAACGTCGACTTCTAAACACATGCAAAACGATGTCATCGCTGCATGGTAGACAACGATTGAGAGAACATATCTATTTCACTAACAGGCTTCAACAATCTCCCATCTTTTTAAAAAATGGGGATTCAAACTATGGGAGTGCATTTAGAAGCAACGAGCATTGCCTCATGACACGTTAGGAATCTTTTAAAAGTATGGAGGGAGGTCAAAAGTTTTTCCTAACATTTGATTTAGATCCTTGATATGTGTTGTATTTCACAACTTTGAGCTAGGTTGTCTACCTATTCTTCAATACCATACCTTTCGATGACAATACCATCCTTTATCTTCAATTGCGAAAGGCCTCGACTTTTAAGTGTATCTTACAATGTTCTACATGTCAATTAGTATATAAGAATTACATACATTCTTTTAAATGATCCCACCAATGTTTGCAGAAGGCTTATCATTCATTACTAGCATGCCACCAAAATCCTCTTGAACTTTTGTGTGCGGTCAACAAATTTTGTCGAATAAATCACCTCTTTATTGTGCACATTGGGCATTATCTCAAATCATTGCAACATAGCCAAAGGCCAGATGATACTATTTATAACCAGTTTGATAGACTTGTTAGTATGGCAAATTCAAATATTTCTTAGAGAATGAACTGCATAGACAAATAAGAATTGGATGAACAGAATATCTCTGGCAACAATCTTCCAAACATGCCATTGTCGTATGATAAACGACGATTGAAACAACATATCTATTTGTCCGACAGACTCAGACACGACGGGGTTCTGCTAATCTTCACATGAAATTTAGCCAAATCATAGATCCACACATGGAAATGAGGTTTTCCACACGAAACTTACATAATTACAATCAAGTAACGTCCACCAAAAACATCAACCAAAGTTTAAAACCTAAAGGACAATCGTTAAATTGCACTTGGTCTAGAAATCACGAAGCTCATGCCCTGCAAACATGTGATAGAAAACATCCATAAAAGGAAAAACTAAGATCCTGTGTCACCAAATCACTCCATAGAAAAAGGCAACTTGGGATATGGATTCAAACGTCTATTCTCTAAAATGAAGGCAGTACACAAAAAAGACCACGACTTATAACCTATGGCACACCTAGTGAAAATGAAAGCTATGTAACTTCAAAGCCCTCAAATCTCCTCCTAATATTCCTTTGTTTGCTAGTCTACTATGAATTGCATTAATTTTTTTTTTTTTTTTTTTTTTGAAGGCACGATATTTTTTATTTTTATTAATAGTATATGTAAATAATTACATTTATTTAAGGCTCCAAAAGAGCCAGATACCTAAACGTGTCAGAACACATGCTCATAAAACCCAGGTGTGGAGGTAGTAAACAACACCATTCTAGGGGATCATCTAAAGAAAATATCCCATAACATATAAAGACGATGCCACCTGAAACACCACCCGAGATTACAGATAGACCGCAGTAAAGGTGAAGAAGCAATTTTCCGCGCGTTAACTTGGCCTCAAGCTGCACATGTGCAAAGGGGTACTACTAGGAGACAACTTACTCTTTTCCAGTTGTACTAAGAGATAATTTGACTCACCATCTTCTCCAAGATGCAAATGCATTCTGGAGGCCTCCCCAAAGGGTGGTCTACTACTTCTATCTCTACTTTTGATCACCTGCTTGGGCATCACCATCATGATGGGTAATGGGGTGAAGCTCCAAAAAACAGACGAGGATTCAAGGAAGGGAGAATCTAGAACGCATGGAAAGATGATTTTTTTTAATATTATGAATTGGTTTATGGCAAGAAACAGGTTACAAACCATTATATTTCAACCTATTTTGCCAGAGCATTTGCTCTTCACTTGAAGGGACGGCTTATTGATTGGATGGACGTGGCTAGGACCCAAAGATCTTGCCAAAACCCTCATTTCGAGGCGTTCTGAGAGGACCCTACAACGGGTAAATCCTCAACTATCAAACAGACATCGTGATTGCGTGAGTAATATTAGAGCCCTGGGTTATTCTAGATCAGATGTTGACACAATAAAGCAGTTACTTAAGCATGGGTTGGAGGAGAAAACTAACCTATTGAATGAAGTAGAAGCACTGGAAGAAAAAAGGAGGGATGCATTGAAGGTCATCACCGGATTGAGGGTAGAAAGGATATGCTATCCAAGATCTGCAGCAGATCTCGCTGTAAAATAGATGAGACAAAGCAGAATTTGACAAATTGTCCCAGGATCCTGCTGGAAATCAAGTTATGTTCGGAGTGTTGAAGTACAAGTTGGAAGACTTGGTTATGAGTAGACATGATAAAGAACAGCACTCTTCTAAGCTAGAAATTGGTTTGCAGGAAGCAACTAAAGACATTGAAAGGCATGAAATCTCAATTGAACAAGCAAAGGAAAACTTATTGCATTGAATTGGTTCAGCAAAGGCATTCACAGATTTTGGATTTCATGGGGAGAGCAGACCTATTGTTCTCGCAGACCCAGGCCCTACCCTCGTAGGAGCTACTTCTATAGAGCAAGTTCATCACATTCGGGTTCATGTATTGTTTGTGGCCAAGGCTTTGGCAAAACCTGGTTTGTTGCTGCTAGCTCCATGCGAGAGATGCTTATTGCCTCTTCGCTTGTGTTATCCGGTCCATGAAAGACAGAATTGCATAAAAGGTTGCATCCGGGATGAGGGCATTCGAATTCATTTTGGTTTCCCCCTCTTTGTGAAAGGTAAGCATTGCTCTCAACTAATTTAAACTTACATTTCTCTTCATTCATATTTGTTATTGTAATCTGCATAGTTCTACATGTATGGCTTTCGATTGCATTGCTATTCCTTGTACATGTATAACTTTTAGTGTACATCCGTAGCGTGAGGTACATAGGCATATATTTGCTTGTTTATTGATGCTTTTATTTTTTGAGCTTGGACTGCAGCTTGTATCAGCTTGTACATGTCTCTAATGGAGTCTACATCCGCAAATAGATGTACATGCATTTATCTTTAGAGTGCATCTCAGATGGATTCATAAGTATGTGCATTTTTTTACATATATGTGCTTTTTTGGGCATAGATCTACATTCCCTAACCGGATACCGGGTACATCCGGGTACATCCGGGTACATTGAGGTACCTCTATGTACATTGAGGAACATGTACATGTACATTTGGCTATAGTTAAATGTAGTTACATTTTATACATGCACATTAGTATTTCTTGGCGTAAACCGGATATTTCTCATTAGTTCTCGCTTTTCATGTTCTTTTATGTCTATTGAAATTTAGAGCATTTGTTTGTTTGGAGATGAGGTCGTTCCTATCCTGTATGCTTTAATGGCTGATGTTCTTGAGCCATCTGATCGACTCTCTTTACGATTTTACCGAGCATAATAAGCGGGCCAATCAGACCCTCAACCTTCCAGCTCCAGATCACCAATGACATTTACAGTGCCAGTAATAGAACCATCTGCAACAGTGCCTCCTCGAACATGGCAAAGTGAAGTTGAGGAAATTGAGAGGATGGCACTTGAGAAAGCTAAAGCAGTTGTGTGCAGAGCCTTCAATGACGGGCTGCAGCGTAAACTCTTTCATCACCAAGTGCTAAATTAGTAATTGGAGAAGCTAAGAAAGATTCAAAACCGTCTCAAAGATCATCCGGAGTCCCGCCTCGGGACCCATTACGTAGAAGCTACAAAGGACACAGATCCAGATTTTAACCCAGGAGATACCAGGGAAGAGGAAGTTGAGTTGGTAGTTGAGTCCACTCCAAAGAGGAGGCAAAAGAATGCTGGTGATGGCACTCAAAAGGAAAAAACAGTAAAAATCTCCAAAGAACAAAAAAATGTCCTCCTAAAAAGAAAATCTCCAGCAAAAAGTGCCACCACCACCTAGAAAGAGGTATGTCCAAGATGAACTAATTTTGTTAAACATCTCAGATTTATGGTAATTAACCACATTTTTTGTACATAGGACACCATCACAGTCGTGGAAGGAAGCCGATCCCGATCCTTCCGAAGTCGGAACCGGAAGAGGAAGAGGATCTACAAGCAAATATTGATGTGATAACAAATAAGGTGCAGCAGTCCATAGAAGATGCTCAAGCAGGTGATGAATTTACAAGGTGAGTAATATACAATTGATTACAATAGATATATTCTTTTGCTAATGCTGTTGTTTCCTTGTACAGTTTAGTGAACCGACTGAAAAGGTTGGTTCCATTCACTCCTTATAGGGACTGGCCCTCCTAAGCCTGCACCCTCTATCTTTCAAAGTGATGTTGACGAAGTTCGGGCTGAAGTCGGACTTGACCTCTAAGATGGTAGATGTCTATGGGAGGTAGGCTAGCATTTCAACATATTTATGTTATTTCATTCCCTAAGTCACTCATCTTATGTATTAATATGTAATCTGGATTTGTGTGCAGGTACCTTTGTAGCAGTCTTCCATCTGATTGGAAACACAAGTTTTTACTGCATTCGATTGGGACACCTTCCGTAATTTTGTGAATTCCCTCAAGAACGTGGGGAGGGGGTGATGCACGTAACACTAACATAAAGGAAGGGCTGGATGGCATTTTGATTGCAAGATGCCAATACATATTTGTTCCAATTCTGCAAGGCCCAAATGTGGCATTGGCAATACTTGTGCTTGCCGGGTCCAATTGAAAAGCTCTTTTCCATCTATAGCTAGCCCAAGTATCTGAGATCCTCTCTCGTCAAAGGCTATGTACCCGATGCTAAAGTGGTCCGAAGTAAGTATGAGTTTTGCTTTTGTTTTTATGATTTGATTATTCTCATATTGCAATTTCTTATGCTTGATTTATTCTCACATTGCAATTTTGCGTGTTTCATAAGCTTGTGATCAATAACATGATGCTCGGATCCAACAAAAGCTTAAACCATGGTAGGAAGAACTTTGATGCTCCCCGTGTTCTCGTCCTAAAATGCCGTAAACTAGTACCAGCAATCCTTGCATGTACATTGTGGCTTACATGCACAAATTCATAGATGCCGTGGTTGATGCAATGCCCAAGCTCCATTTTTGTAAGTAGAACATGTTATTTTCCTATTAGTTATTTGTTGGTATAGTCCTCTAATACTTGTGCACCATGCAGATGACACCCGGTTGGTTCATCGATGCCTATGCCAAGTCACGGAGGGATCATCTAATGGAGGCATTAATTGTAGAAGGCGAGATGAATATACAAGGCTTGTTCCTACAATGTGGTAGATAGTCCCTTTGACTTATTTGTAAATTACAGTTTTGTATGAGCCATGCCCGAAAGCTTCTTTGTATTCAATAAGTAATGAAAAAATTAATTTATTTGTCTCACTTACACCTGCAAATAACAATCGTGTAATTATCAATGTGTTTTCTCAATTGTGTGTCTGAAATGTAATTAAAATTGTGAATCTCAAGTGTTTTCTTTGCTGACAGTGAATCATCTAATTCAGGAGAAAGCTCATTATCTTTGACTTAAATTGTGTTGGGCAAGAGTGTGCACAAGAATGAAAATATTAACTCAAGATACCAACAGATCCGTAAAGATGAGCTTCAATTTAATATAGGAAAATGTGTTTTTTGCGGCAGCCGGGGTTAGCATCATTGTTAGCATTTGTAAGAGAAGGGTTTGATGTTGCCATCTGGTCTTCACTCACTTCTAAAAATCTTCAACCAATTGTGGAACATATTTGTGATGCTTTTTCCATAAAGTGAAGTTTGTTTACGTACCGTGAGCGTGTTGGACTCGCCACACAAACACCCCTAACAACCTCAAAAGGGGTTGTTTGTGAAACCATTAGTCGTGGTATGGAAAGAGTACCCCAGTACTATGGACATACAGTTCGATCGAAATTTAAAGATACAAATCCACTTTGAATCTCGGCAGGAAGCTACATATGCCCTTTCTCTTGGACACCAATATTAGCCGGTGACAGATTGTTTGTCATGGAGCTCATTCCATGGCTTAATGGATTCAAAATGGTCAAGATGGTATAGTTTATGTGAAAGAGCATCCAATGACTAATGCAGCAGATGGCATATCGCAGTGTGGAACAGATTTTGCGGCAAACTATGGCAAGAACTTGGGTGCTGTTGCCTAAATTTAGTCAATATACCTGAGCAAGGAATGGAGAAACCGCCATCATGTTATTGGCCTCGATTGGCCCATTGTTGGTACAGACTTTGACTGATGTACAAATTCAAATGTTATGAATATATGTATCAAAGTTTTTGTTCATTGCACTTGAGTACTTGTTCTTCATTGTCTTTTCTTATTGGTACAATTATGAGTGTGTATACATAATTAAGTGATCTTCATTTGCTTTGTAGATGAATGGACCAAACACAAAATACTATTAAGAAACTAAGAGATAGAGTTCGCCGCACCCGTGAGGTAATACAAACCAACACAAGTCGTAAGTACATAGGGTTGGGGACCGATTATCGCCTCTATACTGCTGTTCCTGAACTTTGGGAAAAGGTTGAGCAAATTGAAAATTATGAGGAACGAGCAACCATGAAAGGTATATTGGCAGCAAATCACTTGTTGCACAACCCTTGGGGGAAGGCACGTGTCCTGGAAGATGCAGGCCATGTAGGATGGAAAGGTTTGCCAGTGGCACGTGCTATAGAAACCGCATGGACTACTGCTTTAGAGGATATCTCTTCAGCCTCTCGGCGGGCTGGAAGACATGATGCAATAGTCATAAGATATCAGGCTCCTACTGACATTTTGAAGCTTGGTCATGAATTATGAGCCATGCTCATTTTCGGGTGTGTTGTATTTATGTCCACAATATAAATATATCAACCATTTGTACATGAAAACCTGTCCATTTCTTATCTTTGCCATGAAACCATTTTTAATGTTTATGCAATTCAACTTTCTTGTGTTCAATTCTAATCAACTTACACTTAACAAATTTTTATAATATTTCTGGAATGTACAACAGATGTACATAAGATGTACATTGTTGTACATCTTATGTACATTGATGTACATAATGCACTTCTGAAGTAGTCCAGTTCTTCAGTTCTTATAACAAAGTATTACAATATTTCTGGAAAGTACTACAGATCTGACTTAGTCCATGTCATCTACAATCTTCGGAAGTTGTGATAACAATGTCTCATGGACTTCATCCGGCAAGTGAAATGTCATGCTTGCCCCCCTTGACTTGTGTTTTACTTTCTTGAATGGGATTCAACCCCAATCACTGATTCTGCAGGCACCAAAACATTCTTAGTAGGAAGCGGTTTATACTTATTGTGGCAGCTGGGATTAGTTCATAATATTGTCCTTCAATGACACTAGTGCCAAGTAGAGTATTCATTTCCATAGTCATCAATTGAATCTTCTTCCAATGCATGCTTTTCCCGGTGCACATGAGAACATAGTATGAAACACCTTCCACATTGTCTCGGTGTCGCAAAAGACACAAATACATCCGAAACAGCTTACCATGTTGTCATCTAAACCAGCCTCGCCCTCCTCTGATACAAAACATCCACATCATTTTCAGCTTCAACACGAGAGGCAATATGATCTGTGGGCTCAAACTTTTAGAGACCATTCTCCACAATGTTTAATGTTCTCACAATTCAACCAATTGAAGTTAATGCAAGCATCACAAAAGCACGAGAGTGGTCTGCATAGCAACTTTGTTGGATCTCATTGGGTTTATAGTTGACACAGAATGTATCTGCTGAGTACCAGGTAAAGTCTTGCAATTGAATGCTTGCTGCCTGTTCACATCTATTTTTCCAACCTCCCAAAACACCCTTTCACAATCCGATTCCTTGGCCCTAAAAAACCGCACAAGCCGTTTACGCACACTATCGGGTGCATGCCATTTTGTTTTCTCTCGCCGCTCTCAAGCCACAACTTTGCTATACCAGCCTCGCCATCATGTGTGCCTTTCCCATGGCCAGATCCAAAGAAATTCCATATGACTCGAATTTTATTTTCAACATGGTATCTACAGATTCCATACCATGCCCGTGCAGATTTGAATTGAGATGCACAACCATCCGACCACACATAATGAAGGTTTATGTGCCCACCTCCATTATTCTTAAGCCACCCCAAATGTAATTTAAAACCATGTTGCACAAAATGAGTGTCATGCTTCATGTCATCTGAAACATAGAAATGCACTGTTTTTTTAAGCTTACCTTCTATTTTCATCATTGAAATATGGACCAAAATACTAATTTGATCAGGATTCCAATGCTCGGATTGCACTTTTCGTCCCCTGGTTTCAATGTGTAGTTCTCTTGCAAAGTCAACAAATGTACAACACACTATTATCCAGGGAGTTTCTCAACACATCTTTTTAAACTGTTTTGCTCGCCAAGTGTCTTTGTAAAGTTATGATCTCGTAAACTTAGCAAGCTGATTTTTCATGTTCTTTAACAAAACAGATGCTTTGTCATTCCGATCAACTAATCTAAGCCTTACGGATGTACCTTTTTGGATGGCTCATTGACATATGCATATACTTGCCACCCACATTCTCAATTCCATCTTCCTCGCTTTGGACAGATGTCTAATTTCTTCACTCCACATTCATCACATTCGCTTTTGATGCATTTTAGTTTATGCCATTCATCCATTACATATTTCTCGCAAACCGCTGACCTCCACAAGATACTAACATTATCAAAAGTCTTCTTGTTTGCTTGACATACTCCATTGTTTTTTGGGATGCATGACACGGGCAGCAGACAAGTGCAATTAACATGTAGGGATCTCCTCATATCATTGAAGGCCTTTCTGTACATGACCGCTTGCTCATGTTTGACACAACAACATGTGTTTCTCTCCTTCAATTTCCTTATGCAATGGGGTTTCGTGATACTCGAACCGTTTAAGGCTTAATTTTGGTATCGTGGATTCGATATACAAACCGCTGATAAAGCTCGACCGCAATAACAAAAGCATTAAAGACCATGTTAGCAAAATGATGTCGGCAACCGTGATGCCAAAAGAGTATTGAACTATACTATTGTACAATTAATGTATGTTCTATGTACATAAAATGTCCATCCAACAGCCTAATCGACTCATATCAGACATCTAATGTACATCTAATGTACATCAAGACATCTAATGTACACCAACAGTTCTAATGTACATCCAATGTACATCTAATTAATGTTCCAATATTAGTACATCACATTAATGTTACAATATTAGTACAACTAATGTACATATGTCCGATTTGTTTGGCTTCATTACCCGAAAGTACACTAAAATGTAAAATGATGTAATTTTTGATATTCAAGTACATGTAAATGCGTTTGCATGGACATGTAAGTGTTAATGGATGTACATCTAAAAAGTACCTAATAGCACATCAACGCAAGATTTACGCTACTATGTAAACAATGTATAAATGTAAACAATGTAAAATGCAATACATTTCATGAAAACCATGTGTATTCATTAACGGTCTTTTCGAATGTAACTAGAATGTACGGAAGAAAGTCATGAAAGAATTTTGGAAGAAAACATAATCTCCAAAACTGAATTGATTCAATTACAAGAGCAAACCTGTGAGATATCAAGGTATTGTATTGCTTGTGTTCTCCTCTTCATGACATCTCTAACCTTTGGTGAAACTTTGGTATTGTCAAGCCAAAATTCACTTAAACGACATTTGATTGAATCATCGATTCTATTTGATCTTGGCATCCTTCCCGCCAAAGCCCATATATTTGCTCCACTTAATGACATTATCTTCCTTCTTCCGCAGCTTTGGATAAATTTCTTGGTCAGATCTTTAGCAATTTTGAAGAAACATTCTTGTTTATATCTCCTTTTTTTTCCAACAATCATTGATAAAGTGAATGTTTTGCGTACCAATTTATCTTTGCTATTAGCAGATTTTACTTCTTGAAGCCCATCTTTCAAGTTTCTGATCATTGATTTCATAACAATAACTTCGGAAGGATTTCCAATTACAGGTTCGAAAACAGAAAAAAGCCTGTCATCTTGCAACAAACGATCACAAAAAACTAATCTTTGATCTGGACGAAGCGTTTGCCAGCAACTGAGGATGCAATCCACCGACCTGTCAACACGCTTCTTTATTTGTTTTGTGGCATAACACTGGCCAATGTCGGCATACTTGCGCTTAGAACCATCACTTCCATTGGAATTCTCACCCTCCATGAACAGATTGAAATTGATTTGTATTTCTTGTAGATTCAATTGGCATGTGTTTGCTTCTGGAATTCCTTCGGTGTTCGTCCTGTGAAAGGGGGGAATTTCGGAAAGGGAGGGACGGATCCATTCGAATTGGTTCGGTGGTTCGGTGGTTAACCAAGAATTTCGGGGGGAATGTCAGGGATGATCTTGCAATCATTGCATATCTGACACAAAACGACAAACCATAGTATCTTGATGTACATCTAAAATGTACCCCAAAAAAGCACAAATTCGTCCTTCAATTCAGTACGATGTACGTACACCCTTTCATGCTTTTACCCTGATACTCAACCAACCTCATTAACCATATTCGATGCCTCATTAACCATATTTGCATTTTCTTTTTATACAACTATCATAATGCTTTTATCGGTGTGTTTTTATGAAATCACTAGATAATTTAGGGACTGGATTATCATATCTTTTTTTCTTGCTAAACCAGTCTAATATTTTCGAAGACTAAAATGAATTGGTATTGCACGAAGAAATTTTTATTACAACTATTTTCATTGGAATTCTCCAAACACGCAGGAGCAACATTAGAGAAGTAACTATTAATAGTCGCCATACATTCTAAATATTATCTATTACTTTTTGAAAGGTGATTCTATATTAAGTTGCTAGATCCGAGATACATCAACATGCATAGTTTAGAAGAGGTTAATTTCCAAATCAATGCCTTATGGACTGAAATACTGGTATACAACATTTTTGGACATCGTATAGTTAATGTGGGGTAATAGAACGTACAGATGTTACAGAATGGGTAGGCTTAATGTCATGCATAGATAAAATTGATTCCCATGATGTAATAGGTAATCACACACGATTGTAGTTGAAGTAATTTAGGAGGACTTGTGTATTATGACCATGTAATCATTAAGTAAATATTGTGAGCAAAAAAGAGTGAATGAGTAGTAAGTCTTCAACATCCAAATCAATGCCTTATGGATTGCAATATAGATACGGATATGTTAAATAATGTCACTCCATTTTATTCTTGTCGCCAATAGAAAGTTGTCTTGAGTTGACACTATTTTTGAGCAACTATGTATGCAAGATAGTAGATTTGATAGCTAACTTTAAAGCAAGGAAAATTTTTATTAGGCTTCAAAGGCTTCTTATTACTTCCAAAGCAAGACATTTTTAACTGTAATCTTGGCATCTTTGAAGGCAATAATTGCAGTGTTGTCTATCAAGGACCTTGGAACATTTTCAGCAAGTGCAACAAAAACACAGATCCATTTTATTTGCTTGCAATCTTGCTGGCTTCCACATGCCTAACATTCTTGGATGTATCACATGCCTCGAGACAGAAGGCATATATGCAAGAATATAATGGTGTCCAACAACTTCATCTTCCTTGTCTAAACTATCACATATGTTTTGAAAGAGCTATTAACATTTTCCGTCAGACTGATAACATAGACATATATTATTACCTTAGATAGATTTTAAGTAAAAGCTGGAAGATTACTTCATGCATTCTTAGAAATTCTAGTATCTCAATGGCCTAAAAACTTCAATGGACAAATGTAACATGTTTCTGATGGCTGATTCTATTTATATGTATTTTAAAACGGAAGCAGCTTCATAAAGAAAACAGATAGAGTTTGAGAACGAAATTTCAAACACGAAGACATCTTCACAAGAAAAAGTCAAAGTTTCTAATAGATGGCATAGTATGAACTTCGAATTAACTACTTACTTAGGTCGATCACAACAGAGCTGCAGCTGCTTTATGCAATCCATAACTATGTGTTGTCCACTGGAGACTCCAAATCTAACTGATTAAACTTTCCTCCCAATCTCATTTTAGACCTCTTTATTCCATCTATCACAACCTCAGATTCAGCTTCCCAATCTATAGCTGTGATTTCTCGAACTACAACTTTGTGACTCTTGAATCCATTGTACTCTGTCTGAACTACGCTCAGACGGAATATTTTGGTAATCCAAAGATGCTCCATAAAGAGAGAGTAATATGCTTATTGATTATTCTCCTGCAATTGATAACCAGTTAATTTCTATCACGAAAGGATCAGCAGAATGTCACTGTAATCTTATCTTACATTATCCCTGATTTTTGACATCTCATCTGCAGTCTGCCCCAAGATTTGTTCTCCTTCATCATTGAAGATAGTAACTATAGTTTCTCCTGTTGCATCTCCCAACGTTGCATGGAATATATACATGATCATAACAATGACATCACACATCCACAACAATGACATCACACATCCACTTAAACCGATTGATAAATCAGATCTCTCTCACCTCTTTAATGGTTCAGTAGCTGCCTGACATTTTTCGCACCAGAATCCTGATTCTCGCTTACTTACCTTCTTATTGCATGTTGCATATGCCTCATACCACATTGGCTGGTTTGGGTCAATAAACGTTATGCATGCGCGAACATTGAAATACTCAATCTTCACAAGAAACAGGTTAGAATAAGGGACTACAATAAGCAAGAAATGAACATACCTCATGCTAACAACCTACCTGCCCATCTCCAACAGAAGGTTGCAGTATTTCTGATACAAATGCACGATCATGCAGTGTAGCTGCCAGCGTCGTCATACACTTCTGTCCCTCTTGCTCATACCTTTAGTCTGATTGAATTAGTATGCTACAACATTTAAAGCGGAATCATATAACCCTTACCATGTGCGTAGCGCAGTAACACGAACAGTATTTGGGTTTATCTCCATCATTGTTTTATTTGTTGTTGACAAAGAGACACCTGTGCAGGACACTATGTAATCAGCAATCTCAGTCAGCAATTTAATTCAATGAATGCTATTATAACCTCGAAATCTGCTAGCTCGAACACGAGTCAGTATTACTATTGGGATGTCACACAACATTTGCGACAGCCTCTCTCCTTCATTCACAGCAAAGTCTCCCCATAGGCTCACGTTTACACTTTTTCCACTGGAACATGTTTTCTTTGTTAGAAAATGTCCACATCTTGTGTTCTATTCATAAAATACCTTTCATCAAGGAGGCCGATGGTACGTTTTGGAACATCTTGCTTATCATATTTCCTACGAACAGTTTCTGACGCAGAGATTGAGGAGACAATTCCAATGACATCTGCAAGCAGGAGAAATTATGTGATCTATTCTATCTCAATACCATAACAAACAAATGGAAAAATAGTTTATGTACCAAGCACCACTTTCCCATCAAGATACTTATGTAATTCATCTATTTTTGTGAACTTCTGCTCCATTGAGTCTGCCACCCCCCCACTCCCATCACCGTCAGCGGCAACCTCAACTATTGATTGTACGTCAAGCGTTATCTGATAGTCATGGTTTACGGTTGTGTATCGTTTATTAGCAGGCCGAACAACTCCTTTAGAGATGTAGTACACCTACATGTCGACAAAGAAATTCAACGACTACCTCCATTCATGACGTAATCCCCAACTTATGCATGAACCTATAACTTACCTTCATCAACTCAAATCTGCTGTAGAACTTGTCAGCTGCCTCGTCAAACATTGTTGCCTGAATTTCTGTTCCCTGTATACATTAAGATGACTGTGTAAGTATACACAAACCATGGGAAATAACAATCTAATCAATTGAACTTTACATACATCCTTGTCAATTAGCTCCACATTAAACAATTTCCCCTTGCCTGGTTTTCGTCTGTTTTCAAACTCTCGTAGAGGTCCTTTCCACATTACCTTTACTTTAATTGTCCAATTTGCTTGGTGAGGACTTAGTTGAACCAGTGGACATCCTATGTTTTCAGCGTCATTTGTACTGCAATATTTCTTCAAAATAAAAATCTTTACATATACAGTAGAAGAGATCAAATCAAGGAATACCTCATCATGATGCACACACGAACAGCTCAGCCACCAGAATTATCTAGCTGTTGTGAACGCAAGCAACACACTTTTTCAAAACCGGATTGAAACTATCCTAAATCCATCACAAAGAATGGGCAAAAAGTTTACCAACTATTCAAGGAGTTCTCTAAAGGCAACATTTCTAGTCGTTACAGACGGCAATGCCTCATTCTGTAAGATCAGTGCATCTTCTCTAGTTCGTATTCTTGTCAATGCCGTATATAATTGCCCATGGGCAAACACATTTGTTCGCAAATCCAAGATTATCTTATCTAATGTTAGGCCAAGACAACTGTGGAATGTCGTTGAGTATGCTAGCTTGAGCGGCAGCTGGCGCCTATGTATCGTAAAAGGGCAGCGTGCTGGCTGGTGGAAGAAATCTGCCCGACAAATTGCATGTATGCTTTCTGAGCTCGTGTTGTCATGTCCAAGAAGCCGGACAGTCACAAATCTGTTGTGCATTTCATGTATGACAACTCTAGCATTCTCCACAAGCCCCTTACTCACATCCAACAATCTCATAATTTGACACATAGTTCCTACTTTAAGATAAAGCGTGTGTTTTGGCAAAGTCGGGTGATCATAGCTGTGAATGAACTCATTTTCAGCAAGACCGCTTGTGTGAATTACCTTGTCATTTTCAGTTATGGAATCTTGAGAATAATATCTCTTTTCCAGACCTGGCATACGATCAAGAATAGATCTGTTGAACTCATCCACATGCACATTTAATGGAGATAAAAATGCTCTCCTTTCACACAAGGTTGGCCTACAAATAATATCTGCTGGGTATAAGAATTCTCGTGCCTCTTCCATAGATGTTGTTGTGCAGAACAAATCAAATGTCACAACATTGGACTGCCAATTCTCACCTATAGCGATACTAATGTTACTAACTCTGGATCCGCAACATTTCTAACTGATTCATCTAACGTGTGAACAATGAATGCTCTCCAAATCTCAGATGATTTAATAGAAGCAACTATTGTTGCACTTCTCCCTGCACCTGGTACTATGGGTGCTATATGCCTAAAGTCGCATGCAGCCACAAAACATCTTCCTCCAAATGGAGCATCATTTCTACATAATTCCTTTGCTATTGCAAATTCATCCCAAATGAATAAATGGCATTCAATCAGCAAGCTCGCTTTCTCAGACGTGGTCTCAATAGTCGAGTGTGCAGCAACACTATTTTCAGTTACAGGAATTTGAAACAATGAGTGCGCAGTTTTCCCTCCTGGATATAACAGCCCAGCCAATGCAGTTGTTGCACAGGGCAAAACAATCAACCGGGAGCCTCTGACTAACAAACATATAGCATTGAGTAGGAAAGTCTTACCTGTACCAGCTTTCCCATCAATAAACACAAGTCTTCTTATCCCTGTCTCATGCACTATGTTCTCAACATAATCATATAATCGTCCTTGGTTCATGTTCATCTTATCACGCATCTTTCTCGACTCTTCTATGTAAGATCTATGGTGAGGAGACTTCGACAGCTCTTGCAGCACTAGCTGTGACCGAATGTAGATTTCAGGCAGGCCAAAGCCACTAACACTAGAGCCATGCTGCACAAGCACATTTTCAATGCACAAAAGAGCCTGCTGCTCTGCAAGCAAAGTGCCTACCTCTGAAACATCATGGAAGTCCCTTATCAGCTCATCATGGAAATTTGTCCACAGCTCACTTGCCGGAGCACCATCAAGGATCAGAAGTGCAAAAAGGAAACGAAGCTGCGACGGCGTTTGCAACACCGACACTGCCTCCCTGCATTGTCACAATCGGTTCTGATCTATCATGCAATAAACCCATAACAGTTACGACTTCCTGATAGGTATCATAGGTAGTCCCATTATAATTCTTTAAGTCTTCCCAACATCTGGCTGGAGTATGCAGTAACAACTGTCGCAAATAGAATAACTCCCCCTCACGTGGCATGACCAACCTTATTCTGCAAATAAGGCTTCCCCTACTTCTCTTGCGAACTACGTTCCTAGGAAGTTGTGGCCTGGGTAGTTCAAGGTGGTCACCCTCACTATATATTCCATCTCTACAAGGCACAAATGTGTACTGTTCGTAGTACTCAAGATAGGTTAGCTACGAAAATTCTATAGCATGAGGCCTCAAGAAGTAACGATCAAGCAACGAAGCGGTGTTGGGCCTCCTATATGACCTACTCGTTCTTTGTTGACGATGAAGTGGAAGACACTTAACAGCAGGACACTTTTCTGTCACATGAAACTTTAGTATTCGCCATGCCGCCTCAGTTGAGGATAGATACCTTGCACTTTGGTAATCACGTATCTCATCATCACATTCTCGTTGACGATCAATTCGATACTCCACCTTGTCAAATCCTTTATAAATATAGCTGTATAGATACATGAAGATATGAACAGTCGAAGCAACGTCAACATTGATATGACAATCAAACTGCTTTAACAGGAAAGGTGAGTATGACACAACATATCTATCTTTGACTTTCCTTCTTCGATATTGCACATATCCCTTCGAGTCCAAATTCTTGTAGTCAAATCTCGAGGATAACCCCAACAACACGCCCCATCCTTAGAGCATCGTTCAGAGTGATTGTGTACCATATATCTTCGTACCTTTTCAGCCAGGACCTCATCATTTTCTGGAATCTCAGCAGATATTAGCAAGTCAATCACCTCAAATGGAATCTCATGTTCTGTTTTAAGTACAATGTGGCCATGAGGCAGCCCACGTTTCTGGAATTCTATAACATGGATCATGTACGCAAGCGGACCAACATAAGAACGCAGGAAATCCTTCAAAGATTGGAAACGAACATGGAATGACCTGACAACAATAATTGGGACATCTGCAGCAGTTTGCCCAACACGCAACATTGCCTTGATCTCTGGCCAATCCGGATTCGTAGTCATTGTAATAAACAGGCTAGGAGGCCCCTTCACTCTTACAAGAGCAAGCGCATCCGCAATCTGGACAGAGCACCATTGCCTAGAACCAATGAAAGACGAAGGGAGCGACCGTCGGAGATATTGACCACCCTGGTTCTCAACAAAATCATCAGCCTCGTCAAGATTTGAATTATCAACCACAGACCTCTGATAGCCATTAGTTGCCAAGAAATTCAGCCTTTCTTCTTCGACCCTAGAATACATGTCCACAAGGTATTCACAAGCCAGACGCCCTAACTGAAGGAACCGCACCTCATGAAGCAAACGTGACCTATATCAATCAATCTACGACATCTGCTGGTCATTACCAGGGAACTACCCCGCCGTGCCAGCTGGAAATATAAGCGGATACTGCAAGGGTTCATACTGCGGATCGAATATACTCATGAAAACTGGTCGTTGATCCTTGTGAAACCAAAAAACCGCTGTCCTTGGATTAATTGTGACTGAGTTGTTTGCATGCACTATGGCAGCAACTTCATCACTCGCAATTGCCCCATTCAATGTCAAGAACACAGACTCCAAGCGCATTTGCTTTACTCGCCTTATCATGCGACAGTAAGGATTAATAGCCTCTAGAGTCGCTGCTATTCGCGTCACCCAAGCAACATGCAATAACTTCCTCTCTACAACCCGCTCCCTCTCACTACTGTCATGAATATACCAATGCAACGGCTGGCCAGGTTTTGACATAAGATGTACTTTGTGATATGTCCTACCCATCAAAGCAACCGAGGATGGCATCCCTAACCGCACAAACTCTCCACCAGCAAAGCCAAGCAGTGAAGGCGAACAGATGGTTTAATGCACGACTTTTTGCACTAAATCCTGCTTCCTCATAAACATCCCTCAGCGAAACAGGCAATTCAGGTAGCTTTACTAGGATACGACCTCCCCGATTGCAACAAAAAGTATCGCTCTCACCAGGCAGTAACGCAATATGACAATACACACAAAATCTATTCCACATAAATTCACTACCAGATGGAATAGGACGAGCTTGCATCCTTTGTATATGCCATTGCCAATGCATAACCGCCATGCTTGGCACAACCACCACTTCTGGAATACTGTCCACATCTCTCGGCATCTGTTGCCCGCTCACACCCTCTTCCTCAGTATGTCTGCCACCCAATCTGTGATGCTCCCTGCTAAATATACGGCGACCGACCATACACTCTGCAGGAAATCCCCCATCCGGTCCTCCGACCGCACGGGCCCTCCGTCTATCCCGCAATCTGGGATCACCTTAGTGCGGGAAGGGGACAAGAAGGTGTCTTGCGCGCCCTTTCCCTATGGGCTCCTATCACAGCGGAAGCATAAACAACGTTAGAACTAGCAATAACAACACATCATACTACCTCGAAGGGTAGCCCATCCACATATCCATAGCTACAAAGAAGATAAACATATGCCATAAAACATGAGAGCTCCTACCCATGGCTCCGACTCATAAGGAAGATGACTGACTGGCTAGGCCTCAAGATAGAGCAGACCGAGTCATAACAATGGCGGGGCTGGCTATAGACAATGGCTAGGGTTGACCACTCCATCCGCCCCTCCTGTGCATACTTTGCGAGAACGAGCTAGATCGGGCTCGACATGACTCTAGCCTTGGGACACGCAATCCCATGGTATCACCCATTGGGACTACTCCAGTTGCATCTCCCCTGGGTCCGGCCGAGGCAGAAGGGTTGCATCTCCCTTCCCGGGATCTAGAGGTTCCACGGGCGGCTAGAGAATCGTGGCGACACACGATTCTTCCCCGACTTAACCTCCCAAAACAAGAGCCAAGCCAACACTTGCAACTCTTGAGAGGCAGGGCGACACCATTGCCCCAGGAGGTGTCGGACCCATGCCCGGCCCACACGAAGTGACCGACCATAAGCCTAGCCCACTATAGGATCCCCAGTAGCCATGCTCGCCAGGATCCCCCCCTCGTATTGCCTCTAGCCCCGTTGTGTGGTGCCGAAGTCACATCATAGCTCCCATAGCCCGTTGGGTTCCTATGCACGGGCCGCATAATAATAGGAACTAAAGGGTCTAACTAGGAGCATTACTAAGTAAGGTTACTAGGTATCTACCCCCCTTCCCAATACAAGAGGAGCAAACATGATCAACCATCATCACATCCATCATATCATGGTAATCATCGTAAGAACATCTTAACCTAATCATACATATCTAACTTACAGTTAGGGTTCCTTGATTAGGGTTCAAGATGTTCAACAAGGGTTCTAGGATGGCTCTACTCTAGATACAACATCAACCCATCCGGAGTGCTAACTTCGGATGAACTACTATGAACTCTACTCCACCTACCTGCTCCAGAAGCACTCCCTCCCAATCCTGGCGTCTCCATGCTCCTTGACGTGGTCGAAGCCGTGCTCCCTCCAAGATCGTGCACACACTTCGGGGGCTGCTGCACCAGGCTATGCCACGACGAACGATGCTCGAAACGGGGTTTCGAGTGCATAGATGAGTCTCCAGGTGCTAGGGTTAGGAAAGAGGACTAGGGTTAGGGTTTGGGCCAACACATGGGATGCTACGTGGCACCAATGGGGTGGGGCCGTGTGGCGGTTTGCCTAATAGGATAAGGCCATGTAGAAATGGGCCTTATCCTAAGGTTATCTAAGTTAAGCATTTAACTTAGATATGCACCCATGCCACTTCCTAAGGTATACAAGGCTACAAGGATAGACTTGTATAGTGACGGGTCCAGGAATATACGTATTTATAGCGTATATTCCCCTGGAACGTCACATTCTCCCCCCCTTAGGACAATGCTGTCCTCAGCATTGCGCTAAGGTGACGAACCTACACTATCCCTGCAAAACAACATAAGTATGCAACTTTAATTTAATTTAAATGATCAACTTCCTATTAAACAGTTAACTTGTCAAAAATTAGGCTATATTTGTACTTATACAAAATTATATAGCCTTAACAAGGTTATTCCCTATAATAAATCAAAACATTACTATAAGAGTTGTTAGGATTCATAATTTAAATCTAAATCATGGTTCCCCCATCTTCTCGTAATGCGCCCCTCCTCGATGCTCGCTTCTCACTTGCCTGCATGAGTAGCACATTACGTTAGTTTAGTTAATAATTGTGGTTTTAGGGGACCACCCCCCCTTACCTACCTCCTTGAGCCGAACTACTAGCTCAAGGTTACCCTACTACCTTGCACTCGATCATGGCCCTTTCGGATTTGAGCTTAAGGACCATTTAAGATGATCCTATCATCGCCCATGATCAAGTGCTACCTTGTACTCAATTACCCGGTGTCGAGTACTCCCCAGTGCATCATGCCCCGAGGGTTTCAAGCTAGGGAACGTCTCACGATCCCATCATCGCGCATGATCACTTTAACCTTCACCATGACCCCCCTATGGTCAGGTGTGCGAGCCCCGCATCGTGGCATAGAGAGCATCCGACATATGTCCCATCATCGCCCACCATGCCTCACTTCCTCTCTCACATGACCCTATTGGTCATGCGCCCCTCTTGGTGCGTGTTGGCCTAGAGAATGCCTTAGGGGCGTATCCCATCATCGCCTACACGTTCCAAGGTTGTGGCAAATGCAGTCTACTAGCTAGAATACATATGCCACTACTAAAGCATCATGGCATAGAGAGCATCCGACAGATGTCTCATCATCTCCCACCATGCTTCACTATCTCACTCACATGACCCTACTGGTCATGCGCACCTCTTGGTGCGTGTTGGCTAGAGAATGCCTTAGGGCGTATCCCATCATCGCCCACACGTTCCACGATTGTGGCACATGCACTCTACTAGCTAGAATACACATGCTAGCACTAAGGCTAACTAAGAACACACTAAGCTAACCACCCGGCAAGTCGGCGTCGACAAGCTCGGAGACGACCCGCCTATCAAACTCCCTCATGAAGTCCGGGTATTGCTTCTCCAAATCCTGCTTCAATACCCAGGTCGTGTCTTCCACGGGCAAGTGCTTCCACTTGACCAAATATTGGAGGAACTGAGACCTCCTGGTCTTCTTGAATGACTTATCAAGAATCAATTCAGGCACAATTTCAACTTGTTCCTCCGTCATCTCCAACAAAGTTGGAGTATCCAAAACCTCCTCCGGGTTTCGAATGTGCTTCTTCAACAAGCTCACATGGAAGACTTTAAGGTGGGTAGGCAAGGCGAGCTTGTAGGTCTGGATTCCTACTTGCTTCAAAATTTTGAAGGGTCCTGCCCACCTAGGAGCAAGCTTCTTACAATTGCCGATGCGAAGCTTCCCTTGCTTGACCTTTACTTGAGCCCAACTTTATCTCTCACAACGAAACAACTCTCGAGGAGATATATGTCTATCTGCTAGACTCTTCAGATGTGCCTTTGTTGTTTGAAGATATTCTCGCACTTCTACCATAAATTGCTGCGTATCTGCTGTCGTTGTTGAGAAACTTCCACCTTGGGCACTAGATTATGCCACATAACTAGAGTCAAACATTGATAACTGTAACTGATCATGGAGGAGACACCTTCGATGCCTTTTGCTTCGTATTAGTATACGTAACTCGACCAGGTGGATGTAATCGACCCATTTGGATTGCTTGTTCCAATCATAGTTTCTCAACGTTCTCTCCAAAATTGCATTGGTGCGGTCTATTTGCCCATTTGACTGCAAATGATAAGCAAAACTCATCCACAAGTTGGTGCGGCTCGTGTTGAAGAAGTCTTGCTAAACATCGCTAAAGAACTTCGGATCTCTATTGGTGATGATCGACCTGTGCATTCCATGCAACCTAAAAAAAAACTTCTTATGTAGACCATACGGCTAGATCCAAAGCCGTATCTATGGTGTGGCATGGCAAGTATGTGCCCTTTTGATAAGTTATATACCACAACCATCAAGGCTTCAAAGCTTCTTGTTGGCCTTGGAAGGCTCGTTATGAAAACTATGCTGATGATTTCCCACTTGGCGTCTGGCACCGCCCAAGGTTCCAAAACTCCTGGAATTTGAAGTTGTTATGCCTTTGTCTGCTGACACAACTGGCATTCTTGGATATACCTGACTATATGCTTCTTCATGTCCGGCCAGAAGTAGCTACTTTTAATCTTGAAGTAGGCCTTTATAAATTTTGCATGGCCGGAAATAGGGCTATTATGCGTGTCATGGAAGATTTTTCTTACTCCTGATGCTTTAAGTACGCATAGTTGTTCTTTGATATTAAAGATTACCCTCCTTTTTAAAATATTTGAAGGTTTCTCTTTCTTAATCCATCCTTGCACTCTTGCAAAGACTAGCCCATATGTGCTTGAACTCCATGTTGGGGGAGATGGCTTCTTCTATCTTCTTGCTGAATTCGCTTGCTGAAGTGGAGATGGCATTGCAAATTGATGCTTTCAAAAGCTTGCCAATAAGTGGCGACATCTTAGCATCTCCATGACTTCTCTCAATTGGGCTACATGGTCTTCCATTAATTTGCTGTAGATCACGATGTTGTTGAAGAGAGATTGATGACGAACTCGTCCAAGAAAATCTTCGAAGATGTCGTTTCTCGAATGCATACAAGTTGGTGGAGCATTCCATAGACTCAGGGGCATTACTGTGAAGTCATAGTGCCCATACCGTGTTCTGAATGAGTCTTATAATTATCTTCCCCCTTCATCTTTATTTGATGATTGCCCGAGCTTAAATCGATTTTGTAGAAGAATCTTGCTTCTTGGGGCTGATCTATTATGTCGTTTGCTTGTTGAGCTGCCCATGGTTGATATACATCTTTAGACTTCCCTCCTGGCCGAAAGGATCCCAAGTCGATCAACTCTTACAACTGTGTCTTGAGCTCTGCTAGCTCAGAAGTGCTGATTCTATAAAGAGCCTTGCTGATCGGCTCTGTATCTAGAGCAAGAGTGATTTCAGACCCTACGCCTCTATAGAGCAAAAGCTCTCAAATTTCATCAGGAGGTATATCATGGGACTTCTTGATTAACTTAGAATTTGGCCAAGGCAACTGTTCCGGAGTAGCATCTTCCTTCTTACTCTTGTGGTCGGGGTCGACGACTTATAGCTTAAGTATGCACGACCTCATTCCTCGTGATGCACTTCACAAGGTACTTTACTTAATTTAAATTATAAGGTACTTGCCCTTTGATGCTAGGATAACATCTCTTGCTTATGATAATCAATTATTGCCTTAGCCGGCTTTAATATTGCATGTCTATTATGAGGTCATAATTGCCAATGTACATAAGTTGGTGCCAATGCTCTACTTTGCTCCGCTTAAGGTTGATGTCGAACTTGACTCTTGTTCCATTGGTGCTGCTAATTACTAGGCTTGCTATAATTACTGGTCTAGATTTAGACTTAAGAGCCTTGCTCTTAAAGATGTCCGCCATCTAGGAGGTGCAAGACCAGGTGGATGTAATCGACCCATTTGGATTGCTTGTTCCAATCATAGTTTCTCAACGTTCTCTCCAAAATTGCATTGGTGCGGTCTATTTGCCCATTTGACTGCAAATGATAAGCAAAACTCATCCACAAGTTGGTGCGGCTCGTGTTGAAGAAGTCTTGCTAAACATCGCTAAAGAACTTCGGATCTCTATTGGTGATGATCGACCTGTGCATTCCATGCAACCTAAAAAAAAACTTCTTATGTAGACCACACGGCTAGATCCAAAGCCGAATCTATGGTGTGGCATGGCAAGTATGTGCCCTTTTGATAAGTTATATACCACAACCATCAAGGCTTCAAAGCTTCTTGTTGGCCTTGGAAGGCTCAAGTTATGAAAACTATCTTTGATGACTTCCCACTTGGCGCCCGGCAATTGGCCAAGGTTCCAAAACTCCGGAATTTGAAGTTGTTATGCCTTTGTCTGCTGACACAACTGGCATTCTTGGATATACCTGACTATATGCTTCTTCATGTCCGGCCAGAAGTAGCTACTTTTAATCTTGAAGTAGGCCTTTAATTTATAAATTTTGCATGGCCGGAAATAGGGCTATTATGCGTGTCATGGAAGATTTTTCTTACTCCTGATGCTTTAAGTACGCATAGTTGTTCTTTGATATTGAAGATTACCCTCCTTTTTAAAATATTTGAAGGTTTCTCTTTCTTAATCCATCCTTGCACTCTTGCAAAGACTAGCCCATATGTGCTTGAACTCCATGTTGGGGGAGATGGCTTCTTCTATCTTCTTGCTGAATTCGCTTGCTGAAGTGGAGATGGCATTGCAAATTGATGCTTTCAAAAGCTTGCCAATAAGTGGCGACGTCTTAGCATCTCCATGACTTCTCTCAATTGGGCTACATGGTCTTCCATTAATTTGCCGGAGATCACGATGTTGTTGAAGAGAGATTGATGACGAACTCGTCCAAGAAAATCTTCGAAGATGTCGTTCCTCGAATGCATACAAGTTGGTGGAGCATTCCATAGACTCAGGGGCATTACTGTGAAGTCATAGTGCCCATACCGTGTTCTGAATGAGTCTTATAATTATCTTCCCCCTTCATCTTTATTTGATGATTGCCCGAGCTTAAATCGATTTTGTAGAAGAATCTTGCTTCTTGGGGCTGATCTATTATGTCGTTTGCTTGTTGAGCTGCCCATGGTTGATATACATCTTTAGACTTCCCTCCTGGCCGAAAGGATCCCAAGTCGATCAACTCTTACAACTGTGTCTTGAGCTCTGCTAGCTCAGAAGTGCTGATTCTATAAAGAGCCTTGCTGATCGGCTCTGTATCTAGAGCAAGAGTGATTTCAGACCCTACGCCTCTATAGAGCAAAAGCTCTCAAATTTCATCAGGAGGTATATCATGGGACTTCTTGATTAACTTAGAATTTGGCCAAGGCAACTGTTCCGGAGTAGCATCTTCCTTCTTACTCTTGTGGTCGGGGTCGACGACTTATAGCTTAAGTATGCACGACCTCATTCCTCGTGATGCACTTCACAAGGTACTTTACTTAATTTAAATTATAAGGTACTTGCCCTTTGATGCTAGGATAACATCTCTTGCTTATGATAATCAATTATTGCCTTAGCCGGCTTTAATATTGCATGTCTATTATGAGGTCATAGTTGCCAATGTACATAAGTTGGTGCCGATGCTCTACTTTGCTCCGCTTAAGGTTGATGTCGAACTTGACTCTTGTTCCATTCGTGCTGCTAATTACTTGGCTTGCTATAATTACTGGTCTAGATTTAGACTTAAGAGTCTTGCTCTTAAAGATGTCCGCCATCTAGGAGGTGCAAGACCAGGTGGATGTAATCGACCCATTTGGATTGCTTGTTCCAATCATAGTTTCTCAACGTTCTCTCCAAAATTGCATTGGTGCGGTCTATTTGCCCATTTGACTGCAAATGATAAGCAAAACTCATCCACAAGTTGGTGCGGCTCGTGTTGAAGAAGTCTTGCTAAACATCGCTAAAGAACTTCGGATCTCTATTGGTGATGATCGACCTGTGCATTCCATGCAACCTAAAAAAAAACTTCTTATGTAGACCACACGGCTAGATCCAAAGCCGTATCTATGGTGTGGCATGGCAAGTATGTGCCCTTTTGATAAGTTATATACCACAACCATCAAGGCTTCAAAGCTTCTTGTTGGCCTTGGAAGGCTCGTTATGAAAACTATGCTGATGACTTCCCACTTGGCGTCTGGCACCGCCCAAGGTTCCAAAACTCCTGGAATTTGAAGTTGTTATGCCTTTGTCTGCTGACACAACTGGCATTCTTGGATATACCTGACTATATGCTTCTTCATGTCCGGCCAGAAGTAGCTACTTTTAATCTTGAAGTAGGCCTTTATAAATTTTGCATGGCCGGAAATAGGGCTATTATGCGTGTCATGGAAGATTTTTCTTACTCCTGATGCTTTAAGTACGCATAGTTGTTCTTTGATATTAAAGATTACCCTCCTTTTTAAAATATTTGAAGGTTTCTCTTTCTTAATCCATCCTTGCACTCTTGCAAAGACTAGCCCATATGTGCTTGAACTCCATGTTGGGGGAGATGGCTTCTTCTATCTTCTTGCTGAATTCGCTTGCTGAAGTGGAGATGGCATTGCAAATTGATGCTTTCAAAAGCTTGCCAATAAGTGGCGACGTCTTAGCATCTCCATGACTTCTCTCAATTGGGCTACATGGTCTTCCATTAATTTGCTGTAGATCACGATGTTGTTGAAGAGAGATTGATGACGAACTCGTCCAAGAAAATCTTCGAAGATGTCGTTTCTCGAATGCATACAAGTTGGTGGAGCATTCCATAGACTCAGGGGCATTACTGTGAAGTCATAGTGCCCATACCGTGTTCTGAATGAGTCTTATAATTATCTTCCCCCTTCATCTTTATTTGATGATTGCCCGAGCTTAAATCGATTTTGTAGAAGAATCTTGCTTCTTGGGGCTGATCTATTATGTCGCTTTTGCTTGTTGAGCTGCCCATGGTTGATATACATCTTTAGACTTCCCTCCTGGGCCGTATAAAGGATCCCAAGTCGATCAACTTACAATCAACGTGTCTTGAGCTCGCTAGCTCGGAAGTGTTGATTCTATAAAGAGCCTTGCCGATCGCTCAGATCTAGAGCAAGAGTGATTTCAGACCCTACGCCCCTATAGAGCAAAAGCTCTCAAATTTCATCAGGAGGTATATCATGGGACTTCTTGATTAACTTAGAATTTGGCCAAGGCAACTGTTCCGGAGTAGCATCTTCCTTCTTACTCTTGTGGTCGGGGTCGACGACTTATAGCTTAAGCATGCACGACCTCATTCCTCGTGATGCACTTCACAAGGTACTTTACTTAATTCAAATTATAAGGTACTTGCCCTTTGATGCTAGGATAACATCTCTTGCTTATGATAATCAATTATTGCCTTAGCCGGCTTTAATATTGCATGTCTATTATGAGGTCATAGTTGCCAATGTACATAAGTTGGTGCCGATGCTCTACTTTGCTCCGCTTAAGGTTGATGTCGAACTTGACTCTTGTTCCATTGGTGCTGCTAATTACTTGGCTTGCTATAATTACTGGTCTAGATTTAGACTTAAGAGTCTTGCTCTTAAAGATGTCCGCCATCTAGGAGGTGCAAGGTTACAGGTTAAAGAATTACTTACATAAATCGTATGGCCAAGTTTAGTAAGCATGACCTTACCTTTGGGCACACATAAAACTATGTAATTAAATAATTATTCTTGTTTTAGATCTAATCTATACTCTAGGATCTCCCCTTTCTTAATTATTACCCTCTTGAAATAGTCCCACCTTTGAGTTGATGCCATCTAAGAAGTTGGCCGGACTTATTAGATTGCTTCCCTTCATTTGGTCGGATTATTCCTTATGCTATAGAAGTACTCGTCATATACATGGTCGACGGTTATCCTATTATTGAATCTTTCTTAGCGAGGTGATCAAGCTCACGAAGAGGTTCCAATATGTTGGATATCTGCCAGCAATGTATACAATTATTGTACTTCATACATTTTTCTTCCCAATCCTTGAAGCTTTGCTCAATTCTTGGTCCCATCTTTCTAAAAGAAATGACAAAAATCTACTCGAAATTTTGTCCCCATCCCATCATGGATGTTATCACCTATAATTCTAAGATATTCAACTATCTGATAGGTCCTCTAGCTTGCTCACAGCTGGTGTAGTCGTTAGTCGTTGGAGTAGCAAGGCGATGATCCATAATTTGTTGAAAAGAATCTGGTCTCCTTGGAGTTG
The DNA here is from genome assembly GCA_021234155.1 of Isoetes taiwanensis. Taxonomy (NCBI): domain Eukaryota; kingdom Viridiplantae; phylum Streptophyta; class Lycopodiopsida; order Isoetales; family Isoetaceae; genus Isoetes; species Isoetes taiwanensis. The sequence continues at coordinate 54,286 of JAJEKV010000261.1, forward strand.
TTGTATAATCATTCAAGTGCCCTACTTTCTTTTATTGAACATATTCTGACTCTGCTCGTCCTTAATGTTGATGCTGACTACCTTTATTAAAATTATCCCTCTTAGTGGATTTGATGATGTAGCGGCGATGTAAGGCTCGGTGTCGCATCCCCAAGGCTTGAAAGTAATGTTCACCACTGTGTAGAATCTTTCGTGTTTGACTCATCTGCCTTGAAGGTTACGAGATTTGAGGATGATTCTTCTAACTCCTGAATTGATATTGTTGTGTTGACCTTGTCGATTCGATTCTTCGTCCTGCTGGTCGCATGCTGTTATTATAAGGCTGATGATAATGTTGAGTACTTTACCACTTCTAACTGTGCAACTTCTTTTTCTAAGAGAAGTTTATTTGCATCCATCTGCAGGGACTAATCTTGACTGATCAATTAATAATGCTGGTATTTGGTCCCCCATGGTGCCTCTTCTTGATGGTGTTTGACCTCCATCTCTAAGGTGGCAGATCGAAGATCATCACGATCTTGAGATGGTGCTTGCCGAGGTTGATGTAGCTACTCTGAAGTATCGGGGCTGATAAGGAAGAAGTTTGTTGCAATGTCGCCATATTCCTATTCCTGAGTAGCCCACCCTTGCTGGCTTGTAATACCTCCTTAGTCAAAGCATGTTTGCTTGAAGTCCAAATCTGACTACTATGGCCTGGATATCTGTGATAGTTGCCCTTCCTAGGAGGTACGTCCAGTCTCATCCTTTAGGGCTCTTGATATCATAAGTCGATGAAGTCGTCTACTTGTTGGTGGCGTGGTTGTGACATTAGTCATTGATGTGGGGCCCTTCCTCGAGACAATATGGCACTTGGGGAATATCCTTGACTAGGAGATGTTCCTCCCTAATGTGATCAATTTTATAAGTGCCATGATGCCCCTTCGGGTCATTTGCATAGCCGCCTTGGCAATTCTTGTGTCTAATCTTAATGTCGCAATCGTCCTTCCTATAGGCTCCTTTATTATTTATGTTCAAGGGCTTCCTGTACACCATCTTGGCCTTTGATTTGCTGGAAGTTTCCTCCGTGAAGGTTGCCCTCCGCTTTCAATTAGTTGATGTTTCGAAAGTGGCTCCTTTGTCGAGGCTCAGCGGATCTGCAATGAAGGTTCTCCTGACCTATTTGACTGCGCTAAAGTGCACAAGGCAACAAATACTACCACAACAACAATTACTTATGTCTACTTACTCTACAAACCCTATTTTTATACCTTTATCCACTCTACCTCAAATGACCCACTTGGCATTTGACACTTTACTAGGCACTGAGAAAGGTACTAATTTACTGTTATGGGGCGGTAGAAGGAGACTCATTCACTGGGTGTACTTGGTGTGTTAGACTAAATTACCTAGATAGGATGAATTCCTAGATAATTATATATGATAAAATTTGGCCGGGCTTTGTGCAACCCTTTTGTCTAACCCTTGTAAGTTTCAGAAATTGTACTTTGCAAGTGCTCAAGGCTCAAATAAAGATTTGATGTTGGGCATTTGTACGTATCAACCCATGATTGTGCGTACATGCCTTTAATTCTAAATAGTCCATTATTATTTTGGAAGTTACTGATTATTGATGATAGCGGTGGATTAGAGATGTCATTTTTTGCGTGTCAATCTATGTATAATTTTTGCAAAAGTTCTGCCACAAAATGCAGGGGATCACCATCGAGTAATTGGAACCCAAATGGAATAGGCAAATTGGGACATGCGCAGTCGGCAACCCAATCAAAAAGAGTGAAGACAAAGCGGAACTGGGCCCCAATGCAATCTCGGTAGTCGAACTCAAATGTGACTTGAGTAAAGGGCCATATCAATGTTGAATAGAAGTTTTAAAGGGGGTTTACAATTTGGTCCTCAACCTTGCGGAAGATGAACCTAGAAAAAATCTCCTTTGAGATGTTAATATTGCAAGTTTGGGAATTCTTATGTTTTAAAGGCATATTCTTGGGTTCTGCATATATGGACAATCTTACGAAATATATGCATGTTTGTGCATAATGACATAAGACGTCTATAATGTGTGTCACGGTGTTTGTAACTCACTCTTTTGGATGTTCCTAAATTCGCATAACGTTTGTGTACAAACCACATGAACATTTTTTGCACGTATAAGCGTTATCGGTTACGGCTTTCTCGGTTTGTGTCTGACTAAGATGGTGTTTTTGCAGGCAGTCAAACCACACATGTGACTTGAAAGTTATAACCTATTTGAATTTGGCAAGTGAATGTTATATGGTCAACAAATTCTTATCATATCGTATTAGTTCATCCACTTATCCATGAAGACTCCTTAAGTTTATGAAATTCTTGAAGCAGTGATAACAGCATAGCTAAGGCACCAAACCTATATTTTGTTCAAAATGGGTCACCAATGGATGGGCAGATGTTTGTGCTAAAGAGCTATGTAACAACGTATAAAAGTTCCACATGCGTTCAGTATTGAGGAAGGTGGGATCATATTATGTCTCAAAAAAAAAAAAAAAAAAAAAAAAAGTTTTAAGAGATGTTAAATTGTAAGCACAAAGGTGGGATTACGTTGTATCTCAAAGGAAAAGGAAGTAAATGGGAAATTATTTCACAGGCCATTGATGTGAGCTTGCATATATCCTAAACGATAAGTTTTAATGGTTAAGAGGTGATATGTATAGGCTAGGCACATCTTCCCTTATCCTTCATATGTAATTCTTATTGGGAAGAATCAATAAGAATATACCCCAATGATTCCTGCGTCATCGGGCAAAAAATCAGGAAAACCAATAAAAAAAAAAAATCCTCTCAGAGCGACAAGAGGAACTCGGGTTTATAGCTTTAACGCTGCTCTTTAGGTGGCTTTCATGGCATAGCCTTTACAATGTATAATTTTCTGTCAAAACCGACTTGGCAGACACAGTGCGTTGTTCTATCTCAAAGCAATTGCTTTCCAAATGCCTGATCAGAGTCCATGCAATTCACGGGTATATACAGGATCTTCTTCTCCAACAAGGTATGTTTTCTATGCTTTTAAAATCCACCCAATTCTCTAAATGGCGGCAAATGCGATTCTGCGCAGGTTTGAGATCATGGTTCTATGGGCATATCTTCCTTGAGATACCCTTCAGGGTTGTCTTTGATAGCATGCCGGTTCGAAGCTCGCATCTTGGAATGCAATGATCAGAGGATATGGCATGAACCATGAGGCTCACATGGCCGTGAAATGTTTTCGAGGGATGTCCGAACAGGGCATAAAGCCAGATTCTATAACATGCCGGCCTGTTATTTCAGGGTCAGGAGTATTTCAAAGCAATGAGGGAAGAATTTGATATTCCACCAACAATCGATCACTTTACTTGCATGATTGATCTTCTTGCACGGTCTGGACACCTTAATGAAGCCAGGGAAATGGTAGAGACAGTACCATGACAATTATGCAGAACCAGAACTAGGACTGCGATGTTTTGAAGAGCTAATCCAGATACATTCCAATAATGCTGCTGCTTACGCGCCCATGACAAACATCTATGCTAGTCTCAGTAGGTGGGATGAGAATAGAAGAGCTCCGAAAATGTGCAAGGGTCTTTTATAGAAGTGAATAACAAGATGCTTAGATTTGTAGTTGGTGGTAATCAAGTTTATGAATTTCAGGAAGTAGAATGTATAACAGTTGCCACAATGCAGGTGAACTCATGGCCATTGTAATCAATGGTTGGCCTCCCACCGCAGGTGTCTCATCACCTGAATAGATATCATCTTGCTCTTAAATAGGCTTATCTGGAGCTCTGGCATGAAAGTTGAGATGGGACCTGTATGTCACATGCACAAAAAGAATGTTCTATTCTTCGACAAATAGCATTGGTAGTCATAAAGGGCATACCATGAATATACGGAGTTGCAACACAGGCAAGGAATTCTTTTTTCCTTTGGTGTAATGCCTTTCTCCAAAATTCTCCAAAATTGTAATGCCTTTGGTGTAATCTGTATGTGTAATTAAAACATTGTCGCGTTTTAATTACACATTATTTTCTTTTACAATACAAGGTGAAAAAATGCAGGTCCAAATCATGTATGTTTTTGGGACATGTAGACAAGATGGACGAAGAGAAATGTTTGCGGCGGCCTTGGCCGCCGCGATAAATTTCTTGTAAAGACTAATTTAGATTTGAATGGTTTAAATAACATACAGTAAAAGTGTGAGCACCCGATAAGCGGGTGGCTCACCAACATCGATTCAAGGAGCGGTTTATTGGCACTTGTCTCTGCGCTTCTTCTCCGCAGATCCACCGCCCTTTGTTGCAATAAATTCCTCTGATGAATGGATCTGCCCACCAAGCAGAGAAATAGAGGTTTTTTCTAAGAGGATGAGAGGCAAAGGGTTTTTCTAAAAGGATAATGAAGCGATTCGATCCGCAATTTAGTCCTTCTTGCGCAGCGGGCTTCACGCTTCTTAGATTTCGGCCCAAATACATAAGGCCGCAAAATTTTTCCTTCAAACATATTACGAGATGGGCGAAGGATTACATCTACAAAGAACGGATGCATCTGCGGAATGGATTGATCATATCACGGGTTTGAAGCCATCGACGAGGTTTGCCAAATTTCGATTAGCCCAATAATGCGAAGCCTCGAATCTCTGTTAAACCTTAACGGGACTGGCTGGCATGGAAGAACTCCGGTTTGCATTTTTTGTGTCAAATACGCCACGGCAAGAAAACTGCCGTATTACAGAGGTCCCCGGTTTGTTTTGAATTTTCGCTTCCAATAATGCGAGGCCTCCTTAATCGCATCATTGGTAGAAGAAGGCCACTAAATTTGGGTCAAGTGCAATTTTTTAAGCCTAATACGTATGCATTGAGATGGGTGAAGTTTAGAGAAAATGCACGTGCCACATTCGATTTCACCAATTGCTTCTTTTGCATCTTACCCAAAAAGGCAGCCCTTCGACCTCTGATTCCATCAAATTTACAGATTCTTGGCTGTGGATTAGGCAAGGAAAACAGAGCTAAAATCAAACAATCAGAAGAATTAGAAGGGTACCTTTGTCTCTGCAGAATGCCCCAATCGTACCATCCTTCAGAAATGGTCCATAGCTTGTGGCAATTTCGTTAATCTGACATCCCTGTACATCGAAAAACGGATCAAACAGATTAGAAAGTCCGGAACTAGTTACGTTTCTATCAATTCTTGCATAAGAAGAAATCTAATGAATGCCGGATTGGACAGGAAGAATTATATTACTCTGAAAAGGGTTTGGGCACCGCCGAAAATCACACACAGGAGTAAAATGCTTGCATATCTGCCGCTGCCAGAGCTGCCACGCTTTTGCGATTACCGTGTGCCTTGGAGGTGGTTGGAGATCCCTTCTATAGCAAAATGTATCAAATTCATTAGATCTAAATCCAAAATCAATGCGTTCTAATCTACCAAATGTAAATTCCGGCACGGTTTTGCTGTTTCGAGCTTCAAACTGATCAAATCTCTCAATCTAAATCTATTTCCAATCAAAACTCAAGGAGCCAACAGTAAGTCTGGCAACAATTTGCACTTCTGAGCTAGAAATCGATCAGAAATCTTGATCTACGAACCTCTAGAAACACTAATTAGGAACCCAATAACAAATCTGCGAAGAACTTGCTGTTCAAACACTGGAACGGGTTAAATAGATCCCCTTCGCAATAAAATTCGGTGCCCATGCTGTAAAAGTTGCACTTGCGAGGGAGCTCTTGCCGGGAACAAAATGGGTCTGTAGTCGGGAAAAAAAAGCGGCACCCATAATTCTAAGTTTGGCCTATTTTTTTGCTGGAAACACAGATATTTATAATTCCAAAAGGCAGCTAGCAATAAAGGCATGGCAGAAGATACTTGATGGTAGTGCACTTATAACGTGTGTTGGTGTACCATACCAATGTGTGACAACAATTTCTAAGGCCTTGGCAACTAGCTGGGTTTCTAAGAAAAAGGTTTAATTATACAAGAAATTTATCGCGGCGGCCAAGGCCGCCGCGAGCATTTCTCTTTACCACCCCTTGTAACACCCCTTGTAACAGTTTAGGCATTGTTATAATGTGCAGTAGTTTGCTAGACCCACTGACATGCTGATGGGGAGTTCGAGAATAGAAATGCTAGAATAACAATTATTTTATCTGACTGGAGAATGAAGTTGAGTAGGTCTATTTGGTAGCTATTTCTTTACATTTTCTCATTGCCACATGTCATATGGTTTACATCCAACCACAAAAAATAGGCTAGAATCACCATCTTCTCCTCCTAAGGTAGCTATTTCCTTACATTTTCTCATTGCCACATGTCATATGGTTTACATCCAACCACCTTCAAACAGGTCCGTAAACTTCCTCCACAACCCGTACTTGGAAAAATGTTTAAAAGAGATTGGTTTGGGTTGAAGTATGCAAGGGGGAAACCACTATCCCTAGCTCTTGCACATGCTTTGGCTTCAGTTAGGCATCATCCTTGGGATTATGTTGTTGGGACGGCTCCTTGTAATAAAGCTAAGATTTTATGGGAAGAGTTTGTAAAGTATAGGTTCATTCCTCGCTATCTATATATTCCAGTTTTGAAATTGAAGACTAAATTGGTGTTTAACATGGGTTTGCGTGATGAATTGGTGTTCAACATGACTTAGCTCCAAAGGACATACAAATATCAACTTTTTCATGTTTATGTTGCCCCAAAACTCCAGACTGCTTTGTTCACGCTTTTGGATTTTTAATATTGCCCTAAAACTAGGTGAACCATATTCTAAGCTGGTGAATCCAATAGATTAAACCTCTTTATGCCAATTTCTTGAACCCAAAATACCAGTTTCTCAATGTAGATACCCACCGATTTTCAGAGATCTTGTGTGCAGAGAAATTTGCAAGTTAAATTCAAAGTCTTCTGGAAACTGTAACGCACTTATATCACTTGTTAAAAGGCGAAATTGGAAAGGAAGAATTACTGCCCAATGTGGTGGCCAAGCTGTAGCTGTATGCATCCTGAACAATGAAAAGAGACCCTGCATTTCAGTCTCAATTAGTCCTAAATTTACAATTTGCAGACTCCAAACTGTGCAGATAAATTGAGAAGAGCTTTCAAATAACTTGGGTTGCTCTGTTTTGTTTGGAAAATAGAAGGGGCGGAGAAGATCTCCTCTTTACTCCACGTGCCTTAAGAAGAGGACATAAAGCCTCCGGAAGCCTTTAAGAGTTAAAACCACAGTTCTAAGCTGTTTATCCCTGTTATTAAACGAATCGGCCGGCCAGTTTTGTGTGCAAATGCCTTCCCATAAATTTTCATCAGGCTTTTTCCATTGCCGGCCTGTTAAACTCTCCTTCAATTAGATTAATCCATGGCGAAGTGGGCATTGATTTAAGAAAAAAAAATCACCGTAGCTTGATTGTGGAGGCAAGATGGGTTCCTGCAAAAGAGATCAAATCAGCTCTAGATTTGGTCCACGGTTTAGGAAGCCGGATTGAAGAATTGTGGTTGCCGCAAACAGTTTTACAGTTTTGAGAGGAAGCCAGGGTCGGAACTGAGTTTTTCGACATGCCACAATTGGCCTTGAAAGGGTCTTAGGGTGCGCAAGTTGGTCCTGGTAAATTTTTGTGGCAGTTGGGAGCTTCGACTGAGTGACGCAGGTCAGGAAGGAAAAATAGTTCATTGGCCCAATTTGTGAGGAAGTTGGGATCCCGACTTGGAGTAGGTTATGGATTGCAGGGTTTATGGAGCCACAAAGAAAGATCTGTGAGAATAAATTGGCCATTCTAGAGAATCCTAGAACATGAGCATTCAGTATAGGCCGGAGGTTGGTTCTATAAGCCTGACGCCAGATTTTGCACAAATATTTGTATCAGATGCTTGCATAAAGCTAAAATTTCATCAGAGTATCAACTGAGGTTAGAGTCTCAATGCTGTCTGCAACAGAGTCAATATTCAACTGACCTAGGATTCCAAAACTATTTGAACAGTGTATTTTGCTTTGTGATTCTGCATTTTCAGAATTATCAATATCAGAATTTTTGCTTTCCATAATTAATGACTCTTCTTTATCCCTTGAGTTATTTTTATTCTCTGGGATTGGAGAACATGTTTTGATCCCAAAAGTTGACTGGCAAGTTTCTCTGGGATTATCTAGGATTTTAATCCCTTTATGCCTTTCTGCTGCTGCCTTTTTAAAATCCAGCATAATACCCTTTAAGGTTTGATGCAAATCAAAGTGTTGATGCTGAATAGGAGCCTTTCTCTTGAGCATTGTGTTAAAGTGCACAGAGTTGGTCACTTCTGCTTTCTGTGTTGGACAGCCAGTAGCCAGATCTTTGCTATTATTACTCTTAAAGAAGGCACCCTTGTTGAGGACTTTAATTGTTGAAGGAGCAAGCTCAAAAGATGTGAATTTCCTAGGTATAAAGCTGGTGGCCTTGTTTTCTTCTTGCATCAATTGTTTCTGTTTGAATTCTCTTTTTTTGAGAATTCTTTTTCTGCTACTATTAACCCTTGTATATGGTGTCCATTGTTGGAAATTATATTTGGTATATTCTTCCCATCTTTCGCAAAAAAACTCTTTCTTGAAATTACATCGTAGAAATTCTTGTGTGCTTTCATATTGACATGCTTCTCATAAATAAGGCAATAAAGCTCCCATTAGAAAGTTATCTTCCTTATTCCCCATATATTGAAAAGGATGCAAGACAACATATTTTGGATTTCGAAACAATTTTCTGTAATCATCATCAACCATGATAGTGTTATGCACATTATACTCTGGATATTGTCTCCATACCTTCTTGAGATCTTTGATAAAAAAAAAATGGCCTCTTATAAAAAAGCTCGTCATAACCTAAATTTGTGCATTTTCTTTGACACCATAAGAATTTGAAGACCTTATCATTGGGCACAATCTTTTCCAAGCAAGTCAATAAACCTGTCTCAGACATTGTTGTCCAAATTGCACCCTCTGCAAACTTTAGAAGATGTTCGATAAATGCAAGGCAGTTCGGTCTGACTATGATCTCTTGTTTATTATCTTCCAAACGTACACATTTTAATAAAACCCCACTCATATCAAGAATAATAAATTCCCTCAAGCCTTGTTAAAATATTGATGTTGCTTGTACAACTTCCATATCTATTAGCAAATTGACAGTTATTCAATTAGTTCATCATACAAGAAGCAATGGTATGAAAAGAGCATTTATGATTGATTGGGATAATTTAAATATATAACGATAAAATCACGTCATTCTTGTCTTTCCAATGACAAAAAATCTACAACATATATTGGACATAAAGAGGCTCTGGATCCTTGATTCGACCATCATCATATTCCTACGAATGCAAAAAACAATTAGTTGAAACATCGAACATGTGTTCGAAGTGATATATTATGCTTCACCTAAATTAAGGTTCAAATTTGAACCATATTCGTCAAGTTGGATCTCATCTAACATTTTTTAACCTCAAAATCACTTGTAGGGCCGTAAGCTCTAAAACATAATGCATTTCTCTTATGAACATGGAAAAGATTTTCACCTGGATTTTTGTTAACTTCCTTGTCTGCAAGCGTTGGGGACTGCAACCCTTCCTCTTGTAACTCTACCTCATGTTCCTCTCCACCATTATGTTCTATATCATGGTCTCTATTATGATCTTCTATATCCTGGTCTCTAGACTTCGGCATGACTTCTTCCTTTCTTGCAGGGGAGTGTAACCCTTCCTCTTGGTCTCTAATCTTTGGCATGGCTTCTTCCATTTCTGCAGGGGAGTGTAACCCTTCCTCTTGGAAGGGTACATCATGTGTGTCTACATTTTGCTCTTCCTCTATGTCTATAATCGGATCTACATCTATATCTTCATCTACGTCTTCATCTTCCCCATCAAAAGTATCTTTATGAGAAAGCTCTTTTGGAGAAGATGTAGACAGAACCTGTTGTGCAGTCTAAAACTCTGTAGATGTAGATTCTAGTTCTTGAACTTCACATGATGTACGTGAATCTACGTGCACTTTCTTCTTGAGTATGTGAAATGGAGACAGCTTTGAAAACTCAGATATAATAGATTCAATTGCAGTCTTCTGAATAGCATTATCTGTTAAGACAATTACTTGTCTACCAAGAAGCAATGCTTCCCGAGCAACATTGCCTCCACAATTAACCTCCACTATTGTTTGGTTTGGCCTAGAGAGGGCATCAATAAACCTAAGTGTACCATTTCTCAATATCGTACCTTTTACAATCCCGCCGCCTTGCAATTCACTGGCCATTGAATAGCTCATAGGTTTTAGATATAAATCCAATTATTTAGAATCTTCAACCTGCAAAACTGGATCATAATCTGGAGCTGGATCTTCTATCCGAAAATATCCTTTTGCATCCTTTGAAACACGTGCAAGAATGACAAAAGTCTTCAGTGCAAGGATGCCTTTATCTGGTGCATTAGTTTCATGGTAACCAAAAAGAATTTGTACTTTGCCCTCAATAGCTTTCAAGGGTTCTGTGCAATCATGTATCTCATGCGGCATCAAGAAAATAGATAAGAATAAGAGCTCTGCAAAACAAAAAATAAAAAAAATACCAAGATGCAACGACCATAAGAAATAATATGAAAGTATAAAATATTAAACTGTAAATCTTTATCACAACATACCTCTTTGTTGATATCAGCCACCAAACTAATAATGTCTTCAAACAATTAAATCTATAGTTCTCTCTTTTTCAAAAACCCTTACATCTCTGGTCTTTGTAACCTCCGGTCCTATGTTGTACACAACAATAACTTTATGGTCCATTTTAACATGTCCATAATTTGTATCCCACATGGCTTCAAGCTGATCAGTGGCAAGACTTGGCATACTACTGCTTTTACTTTTATCCAAAACTTCTTTGCACCACGCTGAACAATAGCCCCAGGCGGAGGTAACTGTGATCGTCCCATTAATGGCAATGCTAGGGGTGGTAGTGTTCGAACCCTAGGTAGAGGCAATAATGGGGGTGGCCATAGTGGAGGCCCGCTCGGAGGGGGTAGCGGTGGCGGGGATGACCAACCTCTTGAGGGTACTAGCACTGATGTCCGAGCCCCGGATAGGGATGATGCTGGTAGGCTTAGAAGTGTTGGTTCTGAGAATGGTAGGATGGTCGTAATGTTGGAGGTGGTAGTGTTAGAGCCCCGACCAGAGGGCCAGTCTCAACTGAAGGGATGCAAGAAGCCAGGCAAGTTGTTCACCAGATCTCTCGGTTGGAGAGTTGGGCTGATGAGGTAGACCGCATCTCGGAGGTCAATCCATTGGCTCTAGAAGGCCCGCAAGTTTCGCCCCATCGCGAGAGGAGGAACAAGACTGTTGTGGGATGATGAATAGGACAATTCTCAGTTGGAATGTGAGGGGGGTGCGGTCCTCCAGTAGTAAGAGGGCTAGAGTTTCTTTGGCACTTCGTCAGCTCCATCCTGATATTGTTTGTATTCAGGAGCATAAGTGCCACAGGGGAGATATGACACAATTGATGGATATGGTTGGAAGACATTTTGCATCCATTGCCTCTTCCTCGGGGCGGTCTAGTGGGGGTACTCTTATTGCTTGGAAAATGAATGTTAATGTTACATACTCCGCAGCAGATAAGTATGGTCGTTGGGCAATTATTAAGTGGCTTGAGGGAGGACAAGAATGGGGGATTGTGAATGTCTATGCCTCAAACCAGCCATCTCAGAGAGGTGCTCTATGGGCCACAATAAGAAACAAGATAAGGAATCTTGGTGGTTTGCAAGTAGCCTAGTTGCTACTAGGAGACTTTAATATGGTAGAGCAGCCGGATCGCCTCGCCCCAGTCTTGTTGTTGTGGGGTTTTGAGAGGGACCAATGGTCTAGATTGTTGCGGGGGGATCGGCTATGGTAGAGGTGGAAGGAGATTTGTCTTTCACATGGTGCAATAGGCGGATCGAGGGCGTGGCCTATGCCGGACATGATAGATGTTATGCCTCCCCCGCACATTGGATGAAGTATCCTCTCTGCATAGGAGCAACATTCTTTCCACCTCCATTTCAGATCATTATCCTCAATTGTTGTGTAGCCAAAATACTTCTACCCCCAAACCCTCGAGCGGTATTTTCGTCACGAATACCCGCCACTTGACGGATGAAGTCTTCGCCTCATTGTCGGGACTTGTGGCTCAATACCTTCTCCTCTCACGAGTGGAATGGCGGGCATGGTGGCAGCATTGGCTCGGGTTAAACGTTTTGCTAAGGCTTTTGGTAGGCGTGAGTTCAAAGGGAGGCGTGCGGGAACTCCACTTACTCTATAGAGAGTTGGGGCGGTTCGGGCACAACCTTACGATGGCATCAGGGAGAATGCCATACTGCGAGATCATATCTCTAGAGCGAGGTCAAAGTTAAGGAAGCTCGGGTGAAGTCCTGGACTTACTTGGCTGAAACAAGGAACCACGAGCTCTTCGGTTTTCTTTAGGGCAGCAAGGCGCGTCGGTATCGCGGCATCAATGGCATCCCTTACTTTGTCGGATGGTCGTAAATTGGAGGATCCTGCTGATCTCCGGAGGTATGTGCGGCCATTTTCAATGTTCTTTGCTAAGCGGTCGTTTCCATACGAGCAAGAAATGCAAGATCTGGTTTTGGCTCTTGGTTAAGCCATCTATCTTGCACCATCGGTGATAGTTTAGAAGGGAACTCTCAAAGGAAGATTTAGAGGGTGCATGTATGTGCATGGCTAAGGATAAGTGTCACTGGGCTGGATGGGGTGCTGTGGAATTCTTTCGGACTTATTGGGAATGGGTGGAGAGTCGATTGTATCGGGGTCTATCTTGACTTGTTTGCGGTCTCATGAAATGGATAAAATTCTTAACAACGCATGCATTTCCCGATCCCTAAGGTAAAATAGCCATCCACGATCAATGATTGGAGGCCTATTTCTTTGCTCTCCTCTGTGTATAAGATTATTGCAAAAGCTTTGGCAGAAAAGCTTAAACTGGTTCTAGCTTCCTCTATTAACAAGGTTCAGTCCGGGTTCATCCCAGGAAGAAACATCTTAACTAATGTTGCTGCTGCTTATGAGGGCTTGTATTGGGCTAGGAAAACAGGTCAGGGAGTTGTTTATCTTAAGCTCGATTTTGCGAAGGCATATGACAGTGTGCGCCGGGAGTTTTTGTCTAGTGTGCTTTCCGCTTTGGGTTGTGGTCCACGTTTTTTACGAAAACAGTTATGAAGCTTCACCGCGTCGGCCGAAGCTACGATTGTGTGCCAGGGGGAGCCCTCCCCGTTCTTTTCGATGGGAAGAGGAGTCCGTCAGGGCTGCCCTCTGGCCCCATTTTTGTTTACCATGGTGGCGGAGGCATTATCACAATTGCTCTTGACTGCATTAGATGAGGAGTGGTTGAGGGTCTTGGATTGAGCAGCGGCCAGATTTGCAATCGGTTTATGATGACACTTTTCTCTTTGTGGGCCGAGAAGAAAGCAATTTGCGTAATGTTAAGGGTTTGTTGGATACATTTTCCTTGGCTTCGGTTGTCTTCTTAATTGGGGAAAGTGTTAGGCTGTGGGCTTTGGAGGCGCCGCCTCCACCTTGTTTGTTTCTCTTCCTTGGAAGGTACTCCCGATGAATGCATGTACGGACACGGGCATTCCTTTGGGGGGTGATATCTCTATGGGTCGTGTTTGGGATGAGATTTTGCGGGGACTACTGAAGCACCTGGAATTGGTGGAAGGGTAGTAAGTTGTCGATGGCGGCAGGATTCTGTAGCTAAAGTCGATTGCTCAGCAGCACCCGCGTATATACGTCTGTTATGTTAGCTCCGAATGCAAGGTTCGTGAATGGACGTAATTGTCCAGAAACTTTGTTTGGGGAGGGACCGCGAAGGAGCAAATTGGTTAAAGTAGCACAGTGGAAGTGCCTCCGCCCTCGAGAGAGGATGGGGGTTTGGCAATCCTAGATTTGGCTTTGCATTTTAAGGTGTTAGTCTCCAAGTTTGTGCGGAGTATTCTCCATGAAGAGGTGTTCTCTCGGTGCAGCATTGCTTTTCTGATCCCTCGATTGTGTGTGGCTTTTCACAAGCCATCTGTCCAATGAAGTTGCCTTGGGCCTTGCTTTACTGGTCCGAGGCCCTACCACCACAGCGTCACCTTTTCTCAAAGGTGTGCTGCGAACTGGGAGCATGTGCGAGTGCTTTTCGAATGTAGACTATGCATCGATTATTTCATCACACTTCCCCCTTTCGTAGGTTCCTCATACGCCTCCCATTATACTTGCCTTTATCGCCGCCTGCACGCTCCGGACAGCCCAGTTGATCGAAGCTATCCGCGCAAGTGGCTTCCTGTATTCCAAATTGCATATTCTGTTCTCCTCCAGGGAGAGGTGGTCTTTCAGATTTGGAAGGTTCATTCAGGGGTCGATGCGTCATGTTTTGTTCGTTCTTGTTACCGAACATTGGTTATTCATGATACTTTACCTCCTTCTGACAAGTGGGCACTGAAGCGAGGGGTTCTTGTTGGCTCTCCGCCCGGACATGGACTTGGAACTCTCCCCAAAGTTAGGGTTCTCTTGTGGCAAGTGGTTACCGATGCATTAGGGTAAATGTTCTGGTGCATAGATTTAAGCCAACTGTGAGTTTTCTTTGCCCCTGCTGTGGCTCTCATCGGGAGTCCATTGAACATTGTCTAGTCTTGTGCCCACATTTGCAAGCTGCATGGGATTGGGTCAGAGCATTGTTCCGGATCAGGATGTGTAGCCAGAAGATACTTCTTCATGTGTTTCCAGCTTCATGGTCCTCTTCTAAGAAGCAGGCTTTCCATCTGTGTAAGGCGTGATTGGTTTGGTTGATTTGGAAACGGCGTCGTTTATGGATTTTTCAAGGGATTCAGCAACCTGCAGCCTCTCTAGTTCCACGACTCAGACATAAGCTATTCCAGAGTTTTCTTGTGTTTACTGGCCTAGAGGAGACAAAGTTTTGCATCTGGCGAGATATTTTACACATTGTAAATGCGAATTGGGAGTTTGTACAGTGATTACTAGAGGTGATTGGAAGTTTACGCTCTAGTTTTTTAGTATGGAGTGCTGAGGTGTCCTTGTCCCTTCGGGGCATTCTTTTTCCTCACTACTCCTCTTGTATCATTGCCATTCTTTTAATATAAGTGTCTCAGTTCTTCAAAAAAAAAAAAAAAAAAAAGCCTCTAAGTGTTTCCATGATGAAGCAATTGTAGGACTCTCTGCAAATAACCTTGACGAAGTCAAAATTTGGTCACGTGTATAATTTCTCATATGAGTTAAGATTTTCTCTTTTAGTACTCGGCACTCTTTCATCCGATCAGCGTACTCTGCCACGTGTTCAAGCCCTCGTTCATTTGCCTTCTTGCTCTTCCAAGTAATTGAGCCTTTTAGCAATGCATTTGCAACATCTTCTAATTTCTTAATGTTTAATTGTTGCGTGCAACGAAACAATGATAAGGATATCTCTTTTCCACTTCTAGCACCTCCAGTATTTCTTTGCCAATCCCTGTTATACATATCAATAGCTTTGCTCCACTTATCAAATATATTCCTCTTTGTTGTTAAAAGGTTATAGATCACAAAAACTGATGCCTTCCCTCCAAATGTGACACTTACAATTTCAACAAACTCCTGCATAATAAGAATTAGACTTATTAGAAACTTCCAACAATCGTTGGAAGTTGAATTATGAACATTTAAATATCAAGAAACTTCTAACTTTGAACACATGTTGGAAGCGCGAGATTGAATTAAAAAAAATAACAAAACAAAATAATCACCTTAAATTCTGCACTGGTCGCCTTTCCTTGGACTGGATTTTGCAGGGCATTTCATGATTTCCCATTGTGCCCTAGCTTGCTCAAACTGTTCTAGAAAAGGTGAGACAAATTTATTTTTTTCATTCTTCTTGTTCGCCTCAGATGAGATTTCCATTAGTTTTAATATTGGTGTGTCATGAGCAATGATCCTAGTTGCACACATGCCCCGCCTTATCCTGTATTCTGGAGATTCATTTGAGAGCAACTGCATTGCCCTCATGGAATGTTGATCGGCTATTACTACAAACCTCATCTCTTTGCTACAAACTTCATCCAAAGTCTTTACACAAATAGTTCGTAATGTATTGGCATCTATAGGCAACAAGTCGGCTGTCTTCGGAGTGCTAGTAGGATGCCTCAACATTTCATTCCTCAGCCATTGAACATGACTTGGATTGAATTTCCGATAATTCCACTGTGCAAACTCCTTAGATTTACTAAGGTCAGGAATAATGCAGTTATGAACATTGATCATGATGGGAAGCAGAAAACCAATTATAAAATACTTTGAATCTTCTTTAACTGCCTCTCCAATGTTAAATTCATGTTTTTTCTTCTTCTTCGAACTTCCTGCACTACCTGTAACCTTTTTTCCATCATCTGTCTTCATGTTTAATGGCAAAACTTCAATAATAGCATCCTTTGTTAATCCTTCCTGTAAGCAAATTATGGCTCTATCATTTGCATTTGATATTTTTACGGCATTGGCATCTGTGCCTCTTTTCTTTGCTAAAGCTTTCTCCTTTCCCTCTTCTTGAGATTTTCTTTTCTCATTTTTTGCATCCTCCTTGCTTTCTTCTTGAGACTTCCTTTTCTTCTTTTCTACATCATCCTTTAAAGCATCTTTTTTCTTCTTCAATAATTTGGAACAACTCTGAGTACCTTTGGGCTATTTGCAAGTTTTGCATAAACTTGAGAACCAGTATCCTCTCTGGATAATTTTGAACAGATCATACGAAGCCCGTCATAAAGGTCATCATGAGAATGCAACCAGCAGCTTCCAAATCAGCATAACTAGACAGCTTCCAACCATAAAGTCTACAACTGACCTCAATTTCCTCAGTCTGAGCCATTTTATTGACATCTGTTAGAGCCTGAACTCTAATCTTGCAAGAAGGATGAAAAACCCAACAATCCAAGCTCAATCTATCAGATCAAGGCAATGCACAACACAAAGATTCATCATGTCCATAGCTAGATCAAGCAAAAATCCTCCCCCAATACACCGTCTCTCTGTTCTTCTCTCTCTGCTCAGATAATACTGTGATGATCATCCCACAATGCATACGTACAAATATCCTGCACGCGTGCATGCGCGTATATCACTCCATATATGGTATACGGTCTCCTATAGTGGTGAGTGTGGTGAGTGGTGATGAGTGTGGTGAGTGGTGACCACCCCAACAATGGCGACCACAGTGGGAAAATGTGCCACTCCGTGGCGGAGAACCCACAACAAAACAAACTCATATGGTCCTTGGGACATGTCCCCAAATGACACATTTACATGGATGTTTAGAAAGAAAATACCCTCCTCAAATCCAAATGGTGATAGAAACACAACGGTCCAAAATGCCGGTGACGAAAAGCGAGCCTCTCAGAATCGTGGGGCAAACTTTGAAAGCTGATATCTTGAGTTCCAGACCTCCGTTTGACCTGCACCATAACTCGTTGGATTCGTATCGTCGAAACGCATCTTTTAATGTAGGATAGATGAAGTATTATTGAACTGTCGCCATCTGTTTTTACAGAAAAACGACATGCTGTAACCCAAAAGTTCTCCACAAATTCTCTGTAATTGGAGCTATGCCAAATCTGAATGCCTCAGAAAAGCACTTCTCTTTCAAAATAAGGCCTGAGATCCTTGCCATTTCTGGGATTAGGCAACAATTCCCCTTCTGGAATCATCAAGTAGAAAGCCCCACCTGGTACTTCTTTATCAATAAAAAATGGGTCTTCCCATGGGCTTTGAAATTTGGATAGATGCTTCTTAGTGGTCCTGCACAACACCAATTGGCCTTCCTCAAATGGATTGACAACCTGTAACTTGTCTTTGATAAGCTTTACTTTTACGCTTATGCCTCATATTGAAGTCTCACGCCTCTTGTCTCATCTCTTGCAATTGCAACAAATCATCCATCCTATTATGCACTTGATTTGGAGTTGGAACTTCTCCTAAATTCTCATAATAAGGTAGCTCCACAAATGAACACAAAGGAATGTCCAAATGAATAGGCATCACAACTTGCACTCCATAAACCAATTCAAATGGTGTAAATCCTCAGCCAATTTGTAAGTACACGAAACTCCATAAGGCACTGTCAAGGCTTCATGCCAATTTCTTTGATTATCCTTCCTTTGTTTTAGCCAAGATAGCTTTCAGAATTTTGTTAGTAGACTCGGCTTGCCCATTGCCCCGTGGATAATAAGCGTAAGCTTGCACATGTTGAACACCAATCTTTTACGTTAATCGAAGCTACTACTTTCCCCATGAAATGAGTTCCCCGATCCGAAAAAAAGAATGGTTGGAACACCAAACCGAGAAATCAAATTGTGATAAAGGAAACTTACGTGGTATTTTCGTAGCATGCTTTCTTTGGAATTGCTTCTACCCACTTTGTAAACATGCATGTGGCTGCCAAGATATACTTATGACCTTTGGAAGATGGGGGATTGATAGGCCCAATGTAATCCAATCCCCACATATGAAATGGACCAACGCTCAAAATAGGATGGAATGGCATATTATTGTGGCCTGTTAATTGTTTATGCTTTTGACACTTCTCACATTTGCTAACAAAGTCTCTAGTATCCTTGTAAAGAGTTGGCCAATAATATCCCCAATGAAGGATCTTCCTAGCTGTGGTTCTGGCTGCAAAATGCCCCTGACAATCATGTGCTTGCTGTAACAAATCATGAGTTTGCTGACCAGCAACACATCTTAATAAGAGACCTTCCATAGTCCTCTTATAAAGAATAGCCTCATGCACCACATAACCTGCTGCTTGTACTCTAAGAGCATGTTTTTGTTGCTTTGAAAATGATGAAGGATAAGTCTGATCTTGTAAATACCTATATATATTGGCATACCAAAGATCCACGGTCTCAATGAACCCCTGTAATACTCCATTATCCTGAAATGCTACTTGCTGGTCTGTTTCCTCTTCTATTTCAGCACCACTACTCAAATAGGAACTTCGATTATGAGCTCCTTGAGCCATCTTAACATACTTCAATTCAAATTCTTGTATGATAAGAGCCCATCTTGTAAACTTAGGATCTTGGACAGTCTTATTGTAAATGCACGGCAATGGGTTCACATCCATATGAATGTAGACACACTGTACATTTGCTGAATTCCATTGTGAAGGAAGAAGATAATGTCTAAATTTATTCAAGGCCCACTTCAATGCCAACCCAAGATGCTCCACATGAGTCCATTTCTGCTCTTGTGGAGTTAACAACCTGCTAGCATAGTAATTCACATCATAATGCTTTTGCTGATTTTTTCGACATAGTGTGTGACCAAAGCTTGCTCCCCAAACTGTAAAGAATAAATGAAATGGCTCACTCATTCTTGGAGGAATCAGCAAAGTTCTCTCTTTCAATTGTCCAAGGCACCATTCAAATGCTTCTTGAGCGTCCTCCTTCCATCTAAAATTACGCCTTGGTTTTCATACAATCCACAAGTGGTTGGGTTACTTTAGCAAAATTGTGCAAATACCTCCTACTAAAACTGAGTTGGTCATATAAGCTTCTCACTTGTGATACATTTGTAGGTGGTTTGACCTTCTCCAAGGCTGCAATCTTACCATGATCCACTTGTAATCCCTTTTCTGAAACATAATTGCCCAATAGTTTTCCTCCTCTAGTGAAGAAAATACACTTAGCAGGATTCAAACTTATGCCATACAATCGGCATCTTTCAAGAACTTTTCTGAGGTGATCCAAGTGATCCATTCTTAGATTCGAAAGGCCAAAAGGTAATACCTTATAAGCATAAATGCCAAAAGGTATTCGAAAAGCCGTCATTGCTTGATGTGGTGGATAGATTTGGATCTGATTATATCCTGAGTAACCATCTAAGCAAGAATAGGCCTGATTTCCGCAACAATATCCAATAAAGTGTCTATGAATGGTGTAGGAAAATGATCTCTTTTGGTAGCTTTATTGAGATTCCTGTAATCAATGCATACCGGATTGAGTTATTTGGCTTTTCTCCTTTGGGACAATAGAACTGATCCAATCTGAATTTGGCACTGGTACAATAAATCCCGCCTCCAAAAGCTTCATAACTTCAGCCTTTACTTGCTCTTCTATTCTTTGGACTCATTCGCCTTTGAGCTTGTTGGGGTGGTTTTGATCCTTGTTTCAAATCAATGGTATGCATCACAACCCTCGGTGGAATGCCTTTCAATTCTTTGTAATTTCTTGCCAAAACATCCCCTGAATTCTCTTAATAAAGATATCAAATCGTTCCTCCTCTTGAGTAAGATCGCCTCCAATAGTAACCAATTCTTCTTGATTTCCTTGAGAAATATTGATGTTCTTGACTGAATGTGGTGACTGTGATGAATGTGGTGAATGTGATGAGTGTGGTGACTGTGATGAATGTGGTAAATGTGATGAGTGTGGTGACTGTGATGAATGTGGTGATTGCGGTGAATGTGGTGCGGTGATGACCGTGGTGACCGTGAATGGATGTGGTGGATGTGATGATTGTGATGAATGTGGTGCATGTGGTGACCTGTGATGACCGTGGTGAATATGGACTGATCTGATTTACCTCATCCTCCGAGAATGTCGCATGCCACCAAACCGCTTGTCCTTGTATAGTGGGCTGATTGCGTTTACCCCATCCATGCTTGATGTCAAAATCAGCATCTCTACTTGATCTTGATCAATACCTTGCTGAAATAAAGTCTCAGCAATGGGTCTTTGAATGGATTCCTCCTGCATGTTTACAAGAGTCTCTTGTAACTCACCTTCACCAATACTTTCAAGTCTTTGGATATACTTATCCGCAACTTCTTTCAGCGTAAATGACATATTTCTGAAATTTGGGTACCTTTTAACCACTTGTACAAAGTCTTATCTTCCCTGTCACCCACTTCCAAGACATGAAAACAACTAAGACCTTGCTGCCCTGATACCATAGCATTCTCTTTGCTGACTTCTAACTACGGGCTGCTCAAATAAGGATTGCAAAGAAAGGTACCTTTTGCTGATTTCAGAGGATGATCTATATGTAACCTTGTGTTCCCCTTGAAAGATATTCATTTCACGCTTCCTCCATGAAGTCTCATTTTGTACGGCATCTAACCATGTACGGCTCAAGAATAAAGTATAAGTTTCAAAGATGCACACTCTCTGGAAATTTCAAAACCATGAAATCCAAGATTGCTTCCACCTCATAAACCTTGTATAAGACATTCCTTATGACCCCCATAGGCTGGACCTTCATTTGATTGAATGCTTTGAGCATCATAGTCGTCGGTTCCATCATTTTCAATCCAACTTGAAGCATTATGTGGTAAGGCATTACATTCACTCCACTGCCGGTATCTATGTTGGCCTCTTTGATTAGATATCCATTAATACTCACATCACAAAGAAATGGCCCTGGATCCTTGGATTGCCGGGCTGGTGGCTCCATTCTACTCTTATTGGTATCATTTGAGATGATTTGTTGGACTGAAATTTCTGATTTTGTTCTTCCTCCCAACTCTTGCAACAAATTTGGAGAATAATGCATCAATTGCTCCAAAGTAAGTGTAACTTTGGTAGCCAAAACTTGGCTGATCATATCATCTTCATTTTGAACGCCCTCATCCACCATAGGAGGCATCACTATGGGCTGATTTTCTTCTATAGACTGAAACTGTTCTGTGGGCAGCACATTGAATTGCACCTTCTTAGGTACCGATTCCTTCAAAGCTTGTCCCTTCAAAGCCTTTGGAAAAGAGGTCTTAGGCTTCTCCGCAATTGGCACTACTCTTGGTTCTTGCACTACCTTTTGTGATCTTGTAACCGCATTTACTTCTCCAATCTCTTCTTCTTGCTGAAATGGGTCACTGTCTACCTCAACAAATCCACAATTTACTACTGATTTTGCCTTCTCTTGCTTCTTAAACTCCTCAATAAGAGCCTTAACTTGAGGATTATCAATGTACTTTGCATCTTGAATGCGAACATCATTATTAGGAAGAGGTACTGATTCAAACACTTGCTGTCTGGGTGGATACTTGTTAGTTGCCCATTCCGGTTTTCCATGAATTTTCCAACAAGTAGTCTCATCATGCTTGAATTTATCACATAACTTGCAATACAAATGAGCCTTACTTGGATTCCATCCCTGTTTTGGCTGCACCATTTGTGTGGAACCCATTGGAGCTTGTTGAGCAATTGGAGCTTGTGGCATCATTGGAACTTGTGGTATAATAGGTGCTGCTGGCATTGGTTGAATAGGAATAGGTGGTGTTTGTTGCATAACAGCAAATACCGGATTGGCCCTCTCAAAGAATCTCTTCTCCCTACATTCTTGATCATTATGGCCCTTTATTTGGCATCTTGAGCAGAATTTCAGCAATCTACATGTAGTATCAGAATGTCCAATAGACCCACAATACTCACAAGTAATAAACTGCACCTCCCTTGGCTTCTCACCAATTGTAAGCTTAGAAATTTTGGCTGCAATATCCTCTGTTTTATGCTCTGGAGCAGCAACTCTATGAATGTATCCCAGCTTATCTTCAGCCTTGAGAGCATACTTTTGTGCCTCTAGTAATGTTGTAGGCTGTTTGGCCTTCACCTTATGAGCAATAGCTCGTTTCAGCCCCTTCACATACCATTGAATATCCATTTCATCACTCCTTGCAATTTTCCAATGAACCACGGCTTTGAGAACCGCAATATACCTCTGATTATACTCTCTAATTGATTCATCTTCCTTTTGTGTGAAATTGGTCCACCTTTCCATAGTCTTATCCTTACCATGAACTTCTTGATAATTAGCAATGAAAGCTTCCTTTAATTCACGATATGTCATGGTATCCGGGCTGAGTTTGTGCCCATTCCTCCCGAATCTTGCAAAGAGCTATGAAACCAAAGCAAGTAATCGTCCGAAATAGATAACTTACATTGTTGGCAATACCTCTCAAACTTCACAATATGCTTCAAAGGATCCCGATCCATGGATCATCAAACTTTGGAATCCCATTGTCGAAAACCCCATACCATAGGTGGTAATACAGCCATCTACGCCTCTTCTTGGGTTTCTTGAAATTGGAAAAACGAAATTGAATCTCCCTTCAATTTGAAAAACGAAATTGGATTACCTTCTAGATCGGTAAATGGAATCAAAACCTCCGGATCGATAATTAGACCCCGGACCGCTCCCCAAATCTAAAAACGAAATTGAATCTTGATGCAATTTTGAGCGCCATTCATTGACTCACCGGTCCCCTTCTTGTTACGATAGAGCTTGGTGGTATATCCTTCTTACTTCTCTTGGGCATAAAACTATGTTCTCTTTGTCAAATTTACCCCACAAATCAATTACTGCAAAATCCCCTTCGCCCAAGAAATTGCTCCTTTCACAATGGTGCCGTTCTTTTACCGACGATTACCAAATACCAATGGTAACAACTCCTTTTCCAATGGAAATTCTTGCCGATCAATGGTGCAGCCGAGCAACGCAGTGGTCGCCAAATTGTTAGAGCCTGAACTCTAACCTTGCAAGAAGGATGAAAAACCCAACAATCCAAGCTCAATCTATCAGATCAAGACAATGCACAACACAAAGATTCATCATGTCCATAGCTAGATCAAGCAAAAATCCTCCCCCAATACACCGTCTCTCTGTTGTTCTCTCTCTGCTCAGATAATACTGTGATGATCATCCCACAATGCATGCGTGCATGCGCGTATATCACTCCATATACGATATACGGTCTCCTATAGTGGTGAGTGTGATGAGTGTGGTGAGTGGTGACCACCCCAACAACATCAAAACTTTCATAGCAAACAGAGTATCCACAATTTTGTTCTCCCCTGTGTTTTCCACCAAAGCCTCAATCATACAATTACCATCTTCACTAAGCACATCATGAAGTTTCAATAATATTCCGTAAATATGTCGATCTTCATCCAATAAGCAAACCTCATTAAAGGATGTATATCCAGGTATAACTTCAGAAAACCATTTCTTCTTTATAAGATCTTGCTTCATATCATAGTCTTCGAAACTAACATCTTTCAATGAAATTGCTTGAACCTTGCATTGGTGTCTGTCAAAAACATGCAGACAAATATTAATTAAACTGTAAGCATGTCCCGTGAAGTCTAGTTACGAAATACAAGTGTAACTATAGTAGGTTAATGTTCAAGCCAAACATCCAATGCATGTTGGAAGTTACATACGTATATCTGAATTTTGTTTGAGCTTTTCCATTCTCTAGAATGCAACATATAACTTCCAACACATGTTGGAAGTGATTGTTACAACAAAATTTCAAATCTTCCATGGTAAAACATAAATCTAAGAATCAACTGCCACCATAACATGACCTTGAAAAAGGTATTCATCTCAACGTTTAAACTTGAGAAGGGTGTTGTTCTGGAAGCTCACATTCTAAAAACCTCTACAATCTTTGGAATTCCACCTTCCAACACATGTTGAAAGTGATGCCACAATCTCAAATCTACACACTAAAATGAGAATCTAAGATTGAATTATAAGTTTGAAAAACCTATATTCCGACTTCCAACACATGTTGGAAGACGCACCCTCATTTCAAAACTAATTTCTAGCACATGTTGGAAGAGATGCCACAACCTCAATTTAAAAACTCCACATTAACTTCCACCACATGTTGGAAGGCACAACCTAATTTCAAAGGTGCATTTCTAGAAGGTCACGTGCTGGATCAGACCTCCACGCTAAGACAAAATCTAAAATTCATCCTCTGCCTATAAAGACCACTTGGATCTTGGAATTTCGAACAATTTTATAGACATGTATTCCTAGGTTAAAACCAAATCCAAACACTACGAAGAATGCTATGCAATTGCCTATGGCTTTGGCAGGAATCCTCACTCATGGGCATGGTCCTGCGTCATATGGTCATTTTGCTACATGGAATTGGTCATTTGACCCAAACTTTACAATAGGTTCTATTGCTAAATGTTTGCGGAATTTAGAGAGTTACAACGTTGGAGATAGAGATTTAACTCCAACTTTCACCTCAGCAACACAACCCCTTCATAAAGCATTGTTGGCAAGAACAGATGGCAAGCAATTAACGAGAGTGGAACATCATGATTTTAAGCCTCTGCCGAAAGTTCTACTCTTGCAGGTTGACAATTGTGTCTCTGAAAACAAGAATCGATTTGTCTTGGCATCCATGTTAGTGGCAAGGGGGCATTTTAAAGAGGTAGTGATGGCATTTCTTATGGTTGGACATACACATGAAGATATTGATGCCTTCTTTAGCAGATTTGGAGATTGTCTAAGAAAATGGCATGCACACACTTTGCCACAGTTGTTTGAAATGTATGAGACATGTGTGTCTGCTAGAAATGTTCCATACCTCATACAAGAAGTCCCTGATTTTAAGAAATTTGTGGATGGTTATATAGAAGATTGGCCCCATAAGTTGGTGGGGCATACGAAGCCATTACATTTTCGGTTATATCTAGATGATAAAGGTGATCCTAGAATGCAATATAAGGTGCACCCTAACCTGGCAGCATGGGAGCCTGAAGCTGGTATTGAACTTTAAAAAAAAGATGATGCTGGTAGGCAAATATTGCCCGAAGGTGAACCTGAGCCTGTGCCCCTTAATGAACACATGAGGGAAGAGGAAAATATCATATCTGGTATTTCAAAATATATAGATTTCTGGAAAATAGGGTTAAGTGGACGTTTTGGACATTCCAATTATCAAGAAGTAGCGTGACCAATTATTGCATATTGGAAAAATGTCATAGCAAAACTACAGGAATCTCCAGTAAAAAATTCCAAGTTAGAAGATGGATTTTGGCCTCGTTCACAGTGAATGCTCCATCAAGATGTAGATGTTGCTCCCGTAATGACGATTGACAATGAAAAAGAACATCATGAAGTGGTGTATTGTGGCCCTGCAAGTGTTAAACCAAAAGAAGAATTTAAACCTGAAAAAGATATTATGGAAGGTATGTTTCTTATTGTGAGGCCTGATGATATGAAAGAGACTCCATTTTGGCTAGGTGCAGCATTGACTATACCCACTAAACAAAAGGATGGACTAAAAGAGTGTCTTCAAGTTCTTCACATCCAATGGTGGAAGCCACTCACTAAAGGTAGGAAGAGTTTGAAATATCAATATAAAGGATGTTGCTACAAAGATGGAAGCCAAATCCAAGTGAACAACGACAATGGGTGGATGTTCAATCAGTAATCTATGGTTGGAAGGCAAAGACCTCTGTAGTTTCCATGAAACAACTTGAAAAAAATACATGACGATGTAATTGCTATTGTCCAAAGTCATTTGGAATTATGCAGTGATGATTAATTAGATAAATGCAAAAGTACAATTCATTTTCTTCGCAATGGTTCCTTCTCTATACTATTGATAATGGCATGATTATGAAATAACAAAAAATTAAGCACTCAATGTTTCAAATCATTATAAACATGAATAAGTCTAAAAACCTTGAATAAGTCTAAATTTTTCTAGATTTGTCATAATACCCTTCATGAAGGGAAGATGTTGAAAAAACTATTGCATCAAATTTACTTCTTGTAACTGTCATTATTAGAGTTTGAGCAATTAAGCATGGATTTGAGAAGTGCTTTCTTGTACTGGGCTCACCTGTATGTAAAAATTTTCATGAATAGAAAATGCAGACTCTTATCTTAAAAAAGGGGTTCGAATTTGGAAGTTCCTTCCTCTTCTACTTTCTTTTACAATGATTGTGTTTCACAGGATCTTATTTGCAAAAAACAAAAGGGAAAAAGTGAAAAAAAAAAGAGAGGAAAAGAAGAGAAAAAGGAGAGGAAAAAGTGAAAGAAAGAAACCAAAAAAGAAGAAGAAGAAAGAGAGGATAAAGCAAAACTAGCAGAACTGCAGGGTTGGGAAGGAGGCTAGGCAGTCGGGCTCACGTTGGTTTTTCGTCCATGGTAATTCGAAGATCGGCGTAAGGATCTTCTAGAAAGCTTATACATGGTTGAATCCAATTTTATTCTCAATAAAATACAATGCATCATATGGGTTGGGACAATATATATTCAATAAAATACAATGCATCATGGTTGGGACAATATATATTCATTGTTAGTCGAAAATAGTGAATTGGATTACCATATCCTTCACAACTGATCCTCCTACAAGATGTTGACCAACATCTCTTTTACAATACACATGCCATGAACCATGTTATGAGCGACCGTGCCTAGATTCTATACTTATTGTAGTCTAATCAGGAAGGGATCCAGTCCACAAGGCCGCATAAGGCTTTTTTTATTAGTCTTCCTATGAATGTCTACACAAGTTTCCTATTTTTATTTTTTTTTTTTTTTTTTTTTGAAGAACCTGTTTTACTTCATATTATACACTCAAAAAATACAAAAAGTACTTCGAAGTAAAAATGTCCCCTGAAGCATCAATCACTTTTAGATGATCCTCCATATTGGAATTTTAATACGATCGGGCCAATTGGAGATCCGAAAGCAATTATACAACTTCTTCGAATTTCTTGAAGCACCACCGAGAAGAAATACGCTTATCATAAAAGACCTTTCTTAGCCGCCGGCTTCCATACACTCCATATTAGCCAAGACTTTGCCATGTGAAATGCAATCCTTTTAGAAGCGATCCCACCGATTTGGATAAATACCCAAAAGAAAGTGCCGACTATCCAAAGATACTCCAAAAAAGAGAATGCAGCGGGACCTAAGACTACTCATGTTCGCACACAAATATAAACAAGTGCTCCAATGTTTCAATGCACCGCTCACACATTGGGCAAAGTGGGCTTACTCCCGGCTTAAAGCGATGAACCATCTCATTAACTCTCAAAGAGCGATGAATCACCTGCCAAAGTAGAACATTTACCTTTGGAGGATTATATTTAGACCAAACAAGGTTCCAGATGTTTCCTTGCTGCTATTTTGCATTTTGTGATAACCATTATGCCACTTGTGTTATGATCCAACCGGCTTGCCAAATGTAAATGAGGCTCTATCAATGAGTTCCCAGCATTCAAACACAATGGTAATTGTGATTAGAAACATTAACCCAATGCAGAACATAGATAAAACTTAGCAATTCATATGCTCCATGGGATCAGAGGACACGTTTAAACTGTGTTTGCTATCGGCCAAACAAATCAATTTAATTTGTGTTTATCTACAATAGAAGCTCCATTGAAATAGAATAGGTATGGACCTGCAAGTTTGAACATATATAAACATGTCAAACAACATAATAAATATATTTGCATGTTGCAATGCTAGAAGATATGCTTCAGTGATCGGTAACCATAGAATAGCACCTTACATGCATTAAGACTATGATTCCATATATCCTGAATAAAAAACATATGCTCAATTGGATTCGGGCAAAAGCAATTGAACAATCCCATAATCTAGGTATATAATTAAAATTACAATGCTCTTGATTGATGATAGGAAAACTAATATAACTCTGCAACCTTCACTACTCTGCAATCTTCTACGACTAATATAAGCAATATAATTAGAGGAACATCAATCACATAAGCCTGCATACCCTGAATTGGTCCTTTGTTGCCACGAAGGAACCACATGTGGCATACCAACAAAACGATTTTGTTCAAATCCCTTTTGGCTGATCTTTGAATGTAATTCTCTACCCTTATCTAAGACTCCATCCAATACAACTATATGCTTTAAAGGTGCAAACTGCTGCATGCTTTTAAGGTTTGCCTTGTCTATGGCAGCTATATTGCCACAAGCTTTCATGCTGCAAATAGACACAACAGGATCTGGAGGCACATCCTCCAGCTGCATCTCATCAAAACAGCTCAATGCTTTCTGACGAGATCCATGTTCTGCATAGTTTTATAATAAGTGCAGTCCAATTAACAACAACATGTCCTTGAAATTTTTGGTATACAGCATGCTGTGGTTATCCACAAACAATATGCCCTAATATGAGAGATGTCCAAGCATTTTTATTACGGGGAGATAATTTGTTAAAGACTTGCTGGGTATCAGCACCACTACCACATTCAACAAACATAAGCACAAGATAATTACCCACTGTTGAATGTGCTTGCAATCCATTTCCGCAGATGTGGTTGCGAACCCCCTTGGCATATTCCAAGTTCCTATCTTGTCTGCATTTCTGTAAGTTACTAATAATGCCCTCTATCAGAGACTGCTCATCCAAGCTGGCCAGACGACTCAGTGCCTTGTACCTATACACCTTTAGAATGCATTTTTATCTAAATTCTTACCTTTTGTTGTTCCCTGGACGTCTGTATCAGAATGTGCAAAACACTACCCTGAACTTCATTTTAAACATAGAAATGAATCTGAACATGAATAGCCTTGAACTTCATCTTGTAAGTTAGAAGAGATAGAGCCATTCTTTTGGGCATTTTGGTTGCAAAATGTCTATATTCAGCTTGTCTTACTTGCCCCTAGTGAGGCTCTTTCTTCCAGCATCTTGCAAGCATCTGTGGTCTATTCAAAGCCCTATTCTACTTCAAATTTAATGCAACAATATATTGCATCTACAAGGACAATTACACAACTAAATATTGAATTAATTGTGGGCAAGGCAAAGAACTTGTTCCAGCATGCATTTCAGTCATCTATTGTGGGTTTACTCCAATCTTGTCACTGCAGGACAACAATAAAAGAGAACATCTAAGATGAGGTTATTGATCGGGCATGTGCTAATAAACAAACTTTTTTCAACCCTAAAGGTCTCACTGTTGAGCCGTCCAAGCTTACAACAATTGAAAGAACAAGATTGATGTGATAAAATGGCACATCTAGGCAAAATAGCACTAAATTTTGTAATTGTTTGCAATAAAAAAAGAACCCTCGTTTCTAAAGTCCCAACTTAATAATGCCAATGCTATGGTGTGCACATTGCTACTATGTCTGCAATAAATTTGTTACACCATGAAAGATATTATGGATCTGCAGAAGGACACTGCCTTGTATAGTCTCAATAACTTGGCTTCGAATGAGAAAATATTCAGGTGCATCCGGCAAGAATGCATAGAAGAATTTTTTGTTGTATAGCTTTTTTCCCCAATCCAAGTAGTTCATAACATAGAGTAAGGACCATTCAAACTGCTTGTATGGCCTAAGTCAAAATATAAGAACTATCAATCTTAGAAAACAAAAGATAATACTTGGAGCATGCTCAACGTTCTCTAAGACTAGTGGCAGCAATCTAATGGAAGCTATTTTTGCAGCCTTTGAAGCAGAACTTTATATGCCTTTAAGGATGGATGATTTACGTACATACCAAGAGAGGCCTTCGCATTCTTTTGCTGACATTAAAGTGCGGATAAACAAGGACAGGTTCGAGTTTTAGAAGAATGAAAAGCAAGGTAAAAACTAAGGGCCCTACCATTGAGAGTTCAGAGAGAACTTACCGCAATGTCTATGTCCAGAATTTTTTGCAGAAGGATGTTTCCAAAGGCTGCTGTTAGACAGAGATCAGTTAGTGCAATAGCATATAAAACAATGAATAAAATGTCGTATGTAGTAATGATGCAAGAATCATGAGAGGAATCGAAGAAAAGACAGCCCGTACTAACCTCAGCGCCAAAAATTGCTGGGGCGTGGCGTTTGAGAGAGGGATTTGCTGCTTATGGGAATGTACCTTGATAAATGTTGCAGCAATCGCATTTATAATAGGAATTTGATGCCAAAACTGTGGATTAGCAGCCAGAAAAGGCAGAGACTTAGAAGGCTTCTGTAAATGACTCATCCTTTTTGATGTATAACAGTGATTCATCAAGGGCGCATGCACTCTGATACAGCTTGGCTATGCTTCGTATTCTGGCAATGCTCGAATGCTTGTTTAGGAGGTTCATAACACAACTATACGGCAAGCCAAGAAGGCTTAGCAGGAGATCCACAAGCTCTTAACCTGCTTCTGCATACAGGATCCTTTCATCGGAATTTTTATAGATGCTCTCCTTAAATCTTCCAGAATCTTCTCCAATCTGGAAAGCGAATGCAAAAAATGAGTAGGTAAGATGCATGCAATGATATATGCTGGCATGGAAAAGGATAGAAAACCTAAAAAGATCTTGCTCGGCCCTGAAGTCGAAAAGCTACTGTTATGCAAGAAAATATCGCCAAGACCAACTAACGCACTTTGGCCGCCTCCTCTTAAGCAAAACGGTGGTTCCCATGGCTACAGTGGATGCAGGATGCAGCCGCGAAGAGAAGGAAGCCGACAAACGACGGAGTGGGAAGGAAATTACTGAATTTTTAGAATTTCCAGAACCGTTGATGCCGAAAATAAAAGATCCGACGGACATGAATTTTTTTAGCTTACGTGGCAAGACACATGACATATCTAGAATTGCAGGAAATCGGGCAGCTCGGGTTAGGCAACCCTGCTAAATAGGAGAAAAGGGAAAAGTGAGGGAGGGGAAAGAGGGGACGAACCTAGACAAACTCTTATAGCCCAGTAATGTTGGGCTTGATGTAGTATTAACACGGCTGTAATGCATAGTTGGATGCAATTACTCCATAGTTATATGTAAATTATAACATGGAGTGATGTTTGATGTAAAATGTTAGTTGTAAGCTCCTCCATTCGATGTAATTCCACCCAACTACGCATTATGCTTGGTTGATGGGCAAGGGGGTTGTATGCCCTGCAAAACCACTTGTTGGCGACTTGGCCAACATAGGTTTTTGCTGCTTAACATAATACGTGAATATCGATTAATATTCACGTATTATGTTAAGCAACAAAAAATATCGATATACACGTATTATGTTAAGCAACAAATTATTGATGTAGGGAAACTGTTTGAGCATATCATTTATCTGGCCAACAGGGCTTCATTGTGCTTATTCTTCCTATCTGATTTTGGAAGATCAAATGTTGTAACATCTTCTATATTAATAGAAAACCACCTTGCCTTAAAAAAAAAAAACAAGGTGCTGCGCACGGAGGGTTGCCCTCCGTGACCCGAGAGTGAAATGGCTTAAATCACACTTCAAGGTCATGTTTTCGAGCATATACTGACATATATTTGGAATATGCCACAAACCCACATGGATGAGGGTTTTCCCCTTAGGGGCAACCCAAAAAACTGGACTCAAACATATCAGTGGAATGCTATTTCCATGCCCAACATAATTCATAAGGCAAGGCATTCAAATACGCTAATAACTGACAAATTGAATGTTGCAAATAGGAAAAAGAAACACAATCCATTGATTCCATTCAAACCTTGAACATATCGAAAGACGAGAAGCAAGAATGATGATTTCGTTGGTCTTTTAGTTTTCTTTATCGGGGCTCAACACATGCACGCACTGTAGCTCGGTTCTCCAAGATTTAAGGAATTCGAATTTTTATTACTATTTTTGTTTTCTAAATTTGAAATTAAGATTTCCAACCACCTTTATTGATTTTAGTACTAAACTGGGGGACAAAAGGGACATCGAAAATGAGACACCCCAGTGTGCAGACATTTGTTTGGTTCTAAAACTACAAGGTTGAATCCATTATTAATGTTCGACATTTTATGGTAGAGTATATCTCTCAATATTGAATGGCGTGGAAGACGATCTTGAATATGTGGGATTTGAACCCACATTATGCCCAAAATCTAAGCATATCAAAGTGTAATTATAATGGCTAAGAGATAGCCATGAAGCAACCACCATCCATGAGTATTCATGTTCACAATGAATATATTACATCCAAGAGGCCCTTACAATCTATAAGGTACTCTATAATCATTTTCTTTGCCAAGGCTTGTATCATGAATCTATGTTTTTGTTTCTAGCATTTTCTTCAAGCCAATGTGGTTGTTTAGAACTTGGCGATATCAAACATATGGCAAAGAAATCGTAATCATGTTGCTTGCCTAGGAGTAACAATTTACTTCTTATATTCTATGATATACAATAACCTTAGCTACAAGGCTTTTCTAAAATACTACAAACCACGGAAAGAAATGCTATTATATCCTATAACGCCTTGTTTAAGGAGCCGCACCACACTTTGGAGCACATGTTCATGCAATGTGATCTGTTTGAAGAAGAGTTAAACAACACACGCAATTCAAAATCATCTACTTGTACTAAACCATTAATTTGAAAGGCTGATTTGCTTCAAAACGCACCCCAACCCTTTATAGTTGCATTCATTATGTTTTATGGCCCTCCCTTTCACTAGCTGGAAATCTATCCATTCATACTGTGTATCTTTATCATCTGCTCAACACATGTGAGCCAATGCTCCACACTTCTCGCAAATCACAAATGCTTGCTACCTTCAGGGGATTTATTTATTTTGAATACTTCTACAGTTTTTTTATACAATACCTATACATAACCATCTCAAGTTAGAAATATACGTTCTTACAATTGGGTCACTTCATACAGCGCTGATGATATGGCCAATGCAAGAGAGCTCTTCATGCATATGGCTAGTCCAAAGAGAGCTCTTCACAGAGTACCAGCCCATCCCAGTATTAGAGAAAGAAAAGTGAAGATTGGCAACGGCCTACTTAAAATTGAAGGAGATGGATATGTAGAACTCAACAGCAATTGAATCTATTGTATATATCTGAACTGGAAGTTAATATCCTTTTCAGGTCGGGATTTTTTTCCGCCGTGGTTAAATTTGCTTGAAAATACACATAAGAAAAATAACCCGTCCATAAATTCTTTCCTTTTGTTTTTGTTTTTTTTTGCATTCTTAGCATATATGATGGGTCTTTTTATTGCATTGCAACATTTAAATTACAATATCCACAAATATGGAAGTCACATTAATTCTATCACACATCTTATATTCTACGATATTTGTGAGTATGCATTAAGACCTCCAGATTGTTTGTGCTCATAAAGGTTGAATTAATGCTCCTACTTTGACAGGGTTATATGGCATGGAACACATTAAATCATTGTCTTATGATGTCGAGCCTCGTTGAACAAGAATGGTAAACCATTTTTTTGACAAAAAAAAAAAAATCGTACAGCAAAAGATTGTTATTTGGCAATTTGTCGTATCATTATTCTTTCTTCTTTGTCCTACTTACATTCTACTTTCATTCCTTTTTTACCCTATCCTTATTTACAAATTAGTCTAATCAATCATGTTATCACACCATGATTATTTGCATTCAATCCATGATCTTTAGAATGTAGGACTTCCCCACTAATATGCCTTCTCAACCACATTGCCAACCATGTTCTAACACAAGCGCATGCAGAAACATTTGGTATATAGACCATATTACCATGATGACCCCGGAGACTTTATGTAAAAGCTGCTTGAGGTTGCGGCAGGGATAATAGAAGTGTAGAAAGCTCTTTCATTATTTACACCATAGATTTGCCCCTCATAACCCCCGGGCATACCTTGATTTTGCCTCTTAATGACTTACTTCTAGATTGTTACTCCTGTTCATTAATTTCGCTTGCCACTTGCTCCTTGTCCATAGGCGAGCCATAAGGAGTCCTGTGTGGTAGCGAAGGCAAAGCTTGAAGACAAATTTTTCGACCCGCCAATAGCCTTGAGAAGACCTTGTGACACGTTACACGTTCGCTTTTGGTGATCCATTAGAGGTGGACTGTCCTTCCCTTAACATTTTCAGGCATCGCTGCGTCCTCGGCAGTTCAATCGCATCCGATTTACCTTGAGAAGTAGATTGTTCAGTGGCCAAACTATCCTTGATATCAAATACAGAGGATATATCAAAGGGTGATGCCATTCTACCATACTTCAATCGGTGCTCAAGTGTTCCATGTCTCCGTTTGACAATAATATACCCGTTGTAAAAAATGATGGTGGCGGTCGCAAAGGATGTTGAGCCATTTGGAGTGATTGTACATAATTCACTAAGTTCATTCCATTGTGGTATTTGTTGCTCAACTCCCACGTTTTTATGATGCAAAGGCTTCAATTCTGTTCATTCTTCGATCCACATTAGTAGCACCCATTCTACTACATAGGTTCTCCTCGTTGATTCATTTCTACCATCCCGTTATGCTAGCGACCATGATGCGAGAAGAGGCTAACTGTAATTTTCCAATGCACTCAATAAGGGTGTTTAATGACAATTCAACAATGATAATAAATCATGATGATGTGATATTGGACCGTTTGAGCACATCGCCGCAAGTATACTAAAGTGTTAGAACTTACAATGGTGGTGCAGTGTGGGGTAATTGGGGAAACTGTACGAGGAAGAAGGCGGATTTGACTTTGTATCATGTGGTTGACTTCCATCTAAAATTACGCTAGTCTCGGCAGTAATTCGATGTATCGGGATCAGCATCAGCGTAAGACTCTTGCTCTTGACATCTAAAGGTTGAGAAAGAAAAATTTATCTCACTTAAAAGTTTCCAAGGAAGATAAGCATCACACATATATACCTTTCTTCTTTCCAAACATGTTCTTACACGTACCGTTACATCGGCATCCTTTGAGCAACCAACGCCCGACTGATATAAAAGAGAAGTTCAAACAAAAGATCAAATGATAAATAGGTTATCCTAGCACAAGAAGCACCTGGTAACATTCACGGTATCTTTTTAGACAATGTGACTTCTTGCAGTTCGGTAGCGCTTATGTCTAGCGGAGATGTCGACATGTCGGTGCATGGGTCTGCATAAAGAAACAAATATGAGATGATGTCATTTCACAAATCATTAATCACAAAACATACCTATTTATTTGTTGAGAAGACTAAGCCCTGAACAATTTTGGGTGCAAATGCAAGGGGATTGCAAGATTCTACTTGCTTCAGTGTTTCCAAAACCTGTCTCTCGGCATATTCGGGCTTATTGAAACATCCATGACAAGCACAAGAGTCCACACAACACACACACACACCAAAGAACCAAAGCATTCACAATACAGATACCAAACGTCCAACAATGATTTAGCTATAACAGAGGGCAACCAACGCCTTAGATAAAAAAAGAAGTTCAAGAAAAGATCAAATGATAAATAGGTTATCCTAGCACAAGAAGCACCCGGTAACATTCACGGCATCTTTTTAGACAATGTGACTTCTTGCAGTTCTACCGGCGCTTATGTCTAGAAGTGATGCCGACATGTTAGTGCATGGGTCCCTGCATAAAGAAACAAATATGAGATGATGTCATTTCACAAATCATTAATCACAAAACATACCTTATTTGTTGGAGAGGACTCAAGCCCTGAACAATTTTGGGTGCAAATGCAAAGGGATTGCGTGATTCTACTTGCTTCCGTGTTTCCAAAACTGTCTCGACATATTCGGGCTTATTGAAACATCCATGACAAGCACAAGAGTCCACACAACACACACACCAGCAGCAAAGCATTCACAATACCTGTATACCAAACGTCCAACAATGATTTAGCTATAACAGAGGGCCTGGAGTGGCATGATAATGAATCAAATCAAATATAACATAGATTGCTGGCTGGAAATGTCAAGCTTGTCCATTTAAATGTACACATCATAAATTTCCCACCTGAATGGTTTAGTGCTTCTCCCGCTTGGCAGTCTCACTTCAAGCAAAGATTATAGCTAATACCAAAGTAGGGAGAACTTGCTACAAAAGTATGACTTACATGGTATAAGATTTACCTTTTATCTTACCACTGAAATATTTAAAACATCATTTCTTTTCTTTTCAAAAGCCTGTTCATTACTAAACTATCCCAATAACATTCTTCTTGAGAAATAAAGAAATGTTCTTTTCAATCAAACCTTACCTTCTGGCTTTGTGGCAACTAAAATCGCCTCCATTGCCAGAATCGCTTCCATTGCACCTGTAATACATGGGCGACCTTGAAGCCTTGAAATGTACCCGACTTGGCGATTCCATGCAAAATCGGACCCGGCTATTAAATCTTTGCTTGCTTGGTTTGCACCATCCGTCACGCATCATATTGCTGGCAATATCCAGATCTTTAAAAGATGGGGGATGGTTTTATTTTTGTTATTAATGGCAGCTATGGCGGAAAGATAGATACATACAATGCTCAAAGGGATAGGCTCTGATAGAAAATCTTGTGAGCTACTTGGGATCTCCTATAGAATGGATCTTGGTTCACGGTTCGAACACCAGCGACCACCAATTTGGACCACCAACATCGTAGAGAGCATTTACATGAAAGAGCCGGTTTTAGCAAATCCACCATAGATTGGGCATATCCCAATATATACGGATATGCCCACATACCCACATAAACGAGGGTTTGCCCCCCTAGGGGCAACCCAAAAAAAAAAAAAAAAGGATAAGCAACAAAAACCTATGTTTTTATAAGACATGTGGTCTAATATGCCGCACGTCGTATGAATGACATATACGAAGATGTCTTATACGTATTGGGCAGTCATAAAATAGGACAGACCATGGAAAAAGGCCCTAATTATTAGGGCAACGGAAGGAAAAACAAAAAGGGTGCCTTTTTTTGTAGAAGCGTGGTTTTTTTGGGCATTAGGTTGGGAAGATGTGGAAGTCGGAGATGCGAAGGAACGGCTTATTGCCTGCGCTTTGTGTTCAATCTGTGGATGCAGAAAACGACCGGCCGAATCCCGCACAAAGCAGGGCAATTCTGAGAACAAGAAATCAGAAGAAATGTTTAGATCTTCAAAGGCCAAATCCCACAGAAGTTCCTGCAGACAACAGAGAAAGCAAAGGGGAAGTCAACCAGAATAATGGTGCAGAGTGTAACGCAGCAAATTTGGTAGAAAACAGGGTAGAAGCTCTGGTAACAAGGAAGGAAGAAAACAGAGCAGAAAGCTGGCCACGTCCTGCAGAAAATAGAGGAATTGCGAGAACAGGACAGAAATCGAGGCCAGATCCGATAGAGAGCAGAGAAGATGCTGCTGAAAACAGGGAAAATGAAGGAGAAGGCAACCGGGAAAGGTGCGCAGGTTGTAACAGGGAAAATCTGGTGGAAAACAGAGTAGAAGCTTTTGGAACAGGGAAAGAAGAAGACAGAGCAGAAAGCTGGCCAGACCTTGCAGAGAGCAGGAAAACTTTGAGAACACCTAATCAAAAGAAAGCTTTAGATGTTATAAAGCCAAATCTGGTTGAAGACCCTGCGAAAAACAGGGAAAACAAACAGAAAGGATGGGCAGGTTATAATATGGAAAATCTAGATATTAGAGAAGCTTCAGAAACAGTGGAAGTAGAGAAGAACCGAGTAAACCCTAACAGGGTACATCCAAGTTCTGAAGAAAACAGGGAAATGTCAAGAATAGGGAATGGGTGGGAGCCAAGTCCTTCAAGGACTGGCAAAGAAGAAGAAGTTAAGCAGAAAAGAGTGCCAGCCACTCCATGGATGAAAGCCTTGAAAATGCTTTCTCAAGATGGACAAGCACAGCCACTTAGGTCTGGCCCAAAACAAAAAAGGGCTGAATTAGAAGGATTAACAGAGCAGGAAAGATTTGATGAAAGAGGAAATGGGATATTGAGGGTAAAGAGAACCAAATATTTTGAGTGTTTTGAGACTATCAAGGGCACATTAGTGAATGTTTTGAAGGGTTTGGAGCTTCACTGCGGTATCTTCGATGAGCGGGAGCAGGCCAAGTTGGTGGCCATGGTGATGGATTTTCAGGAAAAGGGGCGCAAAGGGCAGCTCATGGACCGCACTTACTCCGAGCCGAGGAAATGGATGCGAGGTAAGGGCAGAATTACTCTACAATTTGGCTGCTGCTACAATTATGCTGTTGATAAAAATGGTAGACCCCCTGGCATTGCACAGGATGAAAATGTTGATCCCCTCCCTCCTTTGCTCATTTCTGCGATCTGCCGTCTTGTGTCGTGGCGCGTCTTGCCATCATCCTGCATCCCTGATAGCTGCATTGTTAACATCTATGATGAGGGGGATTGTATACCCCCTCATATTGATCACCATGATTTTGTGAGACCTTTCTGCACAGTTTCCCTCCTTAGTGAATGTAACATTGTATTTGGTTCCTCTCTCCAAGTTGATGCCCCTGGAGAATTCAGTGGATCTTTCTCCCTTCCCCTTCCTGTTGGCTCTGTCCTTGTTATTAATGGTAATGGAGCTGATGTTGCTAAGCATGCCATCCCTGCTGTGCCCACCAAGCGCATGTCGATCACCTTTCGTCGCATGGATCCTGCCAAAAGACCTTGGTCTTATAAACTTCCACCCCAGCTTCAGGAACTAGTTTCTTAAGCTTTTCCTTTGAGGGACCAATATTTGTTCTGGTGATTAACTAAATAAGCTACTGCTCATAACCTTGCTGGCATCTCCTTCAGAAACTAAGAATGATGGATTATTCATTCAACTGGTTATGAGTCTTACCTATGTAATTGTTGAAACTTGAGTGCAGTCATCAAGTTTGCAATCTGATTTTGATCACAAAGATTCGGGATTTCTTTTGCTGAAGATGGATAGCTGGGGTTAACCCCATTCTGTAATACATGATTTTATAGAAAACTTCTTACCCTTTATTTTGCACTTTAGTGGATTGATAATTGTAGTTCGCTTTCCTAGAGTACCTAAGTTTACATGTGCTTTGGAGCATTTGCCATTAGGAAGAGAAAGAGTTACAACGAACATCCAATGTATCTCTTTTTTTTTGTCTTAGCAAACCTACTGCATGGGCTGGGTTTTCTGCACCTGCTACAGCAACAAATTACAAAAGAATATGATACAGATTTTGCTGGAAGAAACTCTTATTGACCTATTTGATTTGGTGAAGGTTAAAATGGGGCCCTATTATATGTGTACAATGAAGTTTAGCTAAAATGATCCTCAGCAATGTCTTTGAGTAAGTTAACAGCAGCAGAAATAAATTCAAAAAAGGAAATGTTTTTAACAGCATCTTGCTTCTATTTGGATAGTTTACAACGGTTCCTAAAAAACACACGCCTTACATAAACAGAACCTTTTTTTTGCCTCATTAAGATTATTTACATGTTATATATAACGCTGCTACGAAAATTCTATTCGAATATTCTTGAGGGCATCAATTGTAGCGATGCATTCGTGGGGGGCATTAATCGGGGTCGTCTGTTCTTATGATCTATGATAGTGATTCCGCCAATCTGTTATGGTGATTCCCGCAATGCGTCAAAAGCAAAGTTTATTTGCGGCAACGATGCATTTCTTGCCCGTCGGCAAACACGTCTTCAATTCCTCCCTCCTCTACACTCGCTAGGTTAGGCTTTTTTTTTTTTTTTTTTTTTTTTTTTTTCGCACGTTTGCACAAACGCAAGTGGACACTTTGAAGCAATTCTAGAGTGTCCACGCTTCTCGCTAAGTGAGACTTTTTGTGGTCGCCAAGCCGTCGTTTGATTTCATCTACGGCTTCAAAAATTCATGGAAATTCCAAGTCAGAGGCAGTTTCGTGCTCTAGTTATGGCGATTCCGTTCTGTTGTATGACATCTTACCTCCAAAACTAGGATTAGGGTTCTTATTGCATCTTATTGGTCTGTCCCGAGTCGCCTTACCTCCAAAACTAGGATTAGGGTTCTTATTGCGTCTTATTGGTATATTCCATGGAGGAACTGTGCAGAAAGAAAATCCGTGAGACCCTCTGTCACAGCCGATTTTGGCTATATCGATTTTGGAAGTCCGACATTTTGTTTTGAACACCGCAATTTTTGTTCGAGTTTTCCTTGCCGCTGTTTGAAATAACGGATTTTGTTTATCCGTTGCCCTTGAGCGATGGTTCCAAACTCCGCCATGGCAAAGAAAAGAGAACTTGCATTGCAGATCTACGGAGGTTGGGAGCTTAGTACAAATCGGGGCAAATCCGATGATCTAACTTGGCTCCTAGCTATAGTGCGTAAGTAGTCCGTTTATACTAGACTCTCTGGATGCCTTTGTTACAATTCATGCTTTGTTACTATTTGGATTGCGAGATCCGCAGACTCCTTAGCATTTATGGAGTGGAAGCCCAATCGACGCTTTTGCCAAGGTATGTTTTTTTTTGTGCTCCTGAGAGCAATTAGAAAAAACCCCTTCTTTGAACTTTATATGCTCTGTTCTATAAGGTCTAAAGAAAAAACCCCTTCTTTGAACATATATCAAGAGTTGTTGTCCTGTTTGGCTCACGTTTCCTTGGTAGTATTTGACCATGTTTAAGCAACTTTTGTATCAGCTGAGGAATGCTAGAATACGTTTAAGGATATAGTTTTAGTATTGTTTTACTGGAAGAGGTTATTAAGAGTGCATTATTTAATTTTATTGCAGGCAATTAACAGCTTGAAGAATGTTGATTCTATTTCCTATATCTCTCTCCTCATCTTGCGTTTAAAATTAAAACTTTATGATGAAAAAAGGGACAGTTGGTCGGACAACAAGAATTGGCCTTGCTAGCTTTCAAAATCCAGTCCAATTGAAATCGCGAGATAATACAAATTGGATCTGTGAAGCACTAGTTTTTAGCCATATTGCTTTATGATTTACTTAAATGGTCTTGCACATTGTGAAAGTTGCTGCATTTCGAGCAATGGTGGCTATCTTGACCAGGTATACTGCTATTCCATGGACTCAAACAGTTGGAATTTAGATTATCCTTTTCCAACTCGTTTGACTCTTCTTTGACAAATTTACTGGAGTGTCACGTTTCTTCAAATAGTTTGTGATCACGATTGAAATGCCAGGCAAAGATCTTTCCGAGAGGTTGGTCTCTCAATCTATGTATGTTTTTCCCCTTTTTCCTTTCATAGCTTCGTAATGCCAAGTCCAACGATTCCATAATGGTGTCTTTTGGGTTTTGTTATTTTGGGTATTATTGGTATTTTGGTGTCTATAGTTGTTGAATTTATCCTGATTGCATTCTTAGAGTGGCTTATGCTAGGGTAATTCAAGCATCATGTTTGTGTGATATCAATATTTCTTATTGCAAGGGGCATATGCACAGCCTTGCTTCAGTTTTTCAGGATAGATTAACAAGCAGAAAACACCCTTAGATGGATTGCCCACATGACTTTTGGCTCTTCTCCACTGGAAGTTTGTGACTCTAAGGATAGTCTTCAGTTTTTTCCAATAGCACACTAACCCAACCAAGCCTACAGCCTTTCTTGCAATTCTAGGCTATCCACATAGCATCTCCAACTCAACCAATTTTGATGTGGCATTTTTTAAAACCGTTGAATTATCATTTTCTACGGTTATGAAAAATAGAAAATGGGTTAGAAAATGGACTGCGAGATAGCCAAGAGCGTCGCGAGGGCAATCATGCCTTCACCTCATCGGCTGTCTCAGACTCTATAATCTTTGTAGCCATATCCCTCCTTGGCATGCTCTGCATTATGGTTTCTTATTACCTTTGACCCTTCCTTTTTCTTGGTATCAAAGATCAAATTTGTTGAGGTCCAAAAAGGTAGCCCCATCGGTCATATTCTGATGGTTTTCTGCATTTTCTATCCTCATTTTCTTGGACTCTATATATGTATCACCCTCTTTATAGTAAATGCTTTTAGTTCTGGACGATATCTTTATGGTAAGATTTTCATGTTGTAATTGGAAAAACAGTGACTGAAGACCTAATCTTTTGATATTGATTGTCTCCAAAACCACGTTACAACATTCTTGGCCTCATTATGGAAGCTTTCAAACCAAGGTAATCTATGAATTTGGTGGAAAAGACCAGTCCCTATTAATTTTATCATTTTATTGTTACTTTGAGGTAACTGAAACTGCTTTGCTCTTTTTTCTTCAAAGTTCAAGGCTTCATGGATGGCATTTGATAGTGATTTTATTGCAGGCTCTTTGAATACATAAAGGAGGCCAATGTAATACCTCTGCTGCAAATAAAACGAGGAATTTATTGCACTCTTATAAGTGCTCAATCCGCTAGATTCTTCTAGAGGAATGGAGCTTTCACTTTCTTTTTGAAACAACATTGTTATAAATGCATAAGCATTTCTCTTTATATATGTCATTTTGCTGACATGTTTGTCTTGGCAAGTCAATGGATTTGTCACTTTGTATATAGGTATGCAGCAATGATTGGAGACTTCCAGAATGATTTACGTTTGAAAACGCTTCAGCATAGTTTTATCTCAGATAAATGATTGCATACAAATTCTATTCAGCTTAGAAAGGCACATTCCTTGAAATAGTATGGCTTCGGTGGAAGAATAAAACATTATCACCTGCAGCAGGTAACGTAAAATAATATGACAGTATTTTAAAGGGTTTCTTTTCATCATTTTCTACTTGTCGATTCTGCTTCATTTCATATCAAAATTCCATATGCATGTTTCCAAAACATATATGGCTATAATGATATGTCAAATTTTTGGCACTGGTAGAATAGCATTCAAACTCTAGCTAATCAAGACTGATCTGCTAGATTAGGATATGTATGCATGGCAGGCTGTAAGCAATTAGAAGATGACCTATACTGGGAAGATGAGACTATAGCATGCTTGAGGATAATGTGCAGCCCGTATTTTTTTATAAGCAAGTCATATGCATGAAGATCAAACCAAGTGGATGGATCTCTCTCTAGCTGCTTAATTCTGTTGAGTCAGAGGGTAATCATAAAAGCTGGACCACAAACATAAGTTTTTGACTCTGATAATCAAAAGCTTTTCTTTAAAGAAAATGACTGTTCTAGCTTGAGAATATAAACAGCAATTCTTCTTCCAAGACTTTTCTACCAATGTCGAATTCCAAAAAGCCTGCTAATCTAGTGCTTTCAAAGGATTGTACCTGAGAAATTTTATATTCAGCTACCATCCCTCCCATTTGAGACCATCTGCATAACCTCTAAATCGATGCAACCAAAACCCCAACAACGGTAGAAAAAGTTCAATCGGTCGCGGTCAATGCATCTGCATCGTGTCTTGCTTTTGCCAAAATCGTCTTTGCACGCCCAACCCATCTCTCTCATTACGTAGCCATGATCCATGAACTGAGCTAAACCGGCAAAACCCTAAAGCGAAAAGCGAACTTTGAAAACTATTTAGGGCTGCGCCATAGCTTAATCGTAGCCCGACAACAATGCAAGGCCAAGATCCGTGAGAAATGGTAGCGAGATCTAGAAAGA
This sequence comes from Isoetes taiwanensis, assembly GCA_021234155.1. NCBI lineage: Eukaryota > Viridiplantae > Streptophyta > Lycopodiopsida > Isoetales > Isoetaceae > Isoetes > Isoetes taiwanensis. Next base: position 98,321 of record JAJEKV010000261.1, read on the forward strand.
GTGATCGCCTTTAGCAAAGGCATGAAAAAAAAACATCAAAACGTATTCCGGAATACAAAGTGTATTCCGGAATACATTTCCTACTTATGGTTTTGAATCAAAACCCAGTATCCCTGACCTAAAAACAAAAATATCAATATCCCTTTATTTCTTAAACCCATGACCCTGTATCCACACAAAACAAATGAAAAAAATGAAAGGTCATCAATGCCAAAAAAAATCTAGTAGTTGTTGGTTTATTTTTCCTTTCGCTAATCCCTTGATATTTAGAGCGGCGTTCTGTATCCCCACATAAAAGAAACAAATAAAATCGCAAGGTCATTTCATATTAATTGAAAAAAAAAAATACAAAGGTCATTGAATATCGAAAACACAGGAAAACCTCGAAAATTGCAAGATCAATGTTGATTCTCAGAAACTTGTACAACAAAAGTGTATTCGAATACACTTGGTTCGAAAGCAAAACCAAAAAGTGTATTACGGAATACACTTTGACTTTTAAGAAAAGCAAAAGTGTATTCCGGAATACAGTTCTGTTATCCTCGAATAGCAAAAGTGTATTCCGGAATACAATTTTGGTACTTTGAAATATTATATTGTTAAAAAAGGACACATTGTAACCTAAAAGTACCTTTTCTGGAATACAATCCAAGCTAACAAAATGTTGTGTAGGACGTACACGTAAATTAGTGGTTTTCTCTAAAAACACACTTCAGGTAAATTCTAACTATTAGGAAAAGTGTCACTTTGACATAGTCAATTTTTTCTTTGCACAAAAAAATGAGTGATTTTGGAGGGGTCAAAATGCAAATTTATGACCAAAATAAATTTTTTACCTCATTTTAGCTCTTTTTTTTTGGAAAAAAGGGAATCTTTAAGGAATATTCCTTTTGCTCCCGTTTCAATGATTTGCTCCCGTTTAATATGCAATCTTGTTCTTAGGATAAAATATTTCATTAGCATAAGTAGAGCAGCAACTAATGTATCAAATTGAAAAGGGACCCATTAATCATGTAAGCCAAAACAATCGTCAGAAACTATTGCTCATGTTTTTGAGATTGATCTTGCTGCAATAAGAGCTATATATAACCCATATACGATTTGGGTTGGCTTTCCGTGGAAACCCTTCCTATTTTCCATGGAAACCCTTCTAAATTTCCATGGAAACCCTTCCTATTTTTCGTGGAAACCCTTCTGCCCTTCATTAAAACTAGGAAGGGTTTCCATGGAAACCCTTTCTAATTTCCATGGAAACCCTTCCGAATTTTTAAGTTTGGAAAATAGGATGGGTTTCTGTTACGGCTTAACGCCGGCTCGGGGGAGTGGCTCAGGCACGGCACAAAGGGAAACTAAGAACTCAATGCTAGCAACTCATAGTCAAGGGTAGTTTATTACTTGTGGAACAACATTTGGACTTATAGGTAGGTTAATGTTTTATAGTTGTAACTCAATGGTTTAATTTAAATGTTAAATAAACATTGGCTGATAGCTTGGTCGCGGACCCTTGGTAGAAAACTGCCCAAAACATATCGAAACAGTAGAAAACTTGGGATCTAAGAGAAAAGGCTCGATCCGGCTCTGCCACAGAATTAACCCCAGCCGAATCTAAGATATTTAGGATCTACTACCTTTTACCAGATATTTGGGGATTAAAAAAGGTCTTCACCGGAAATAGATAATCTAGTCTTATAAATATCGCTGCTTCCTTCTCTTGAGATATAGAAAAATGCGTTTTAAGAACTCTTGCGCCTTGTAGTAGTGCTGAACAAACTGGTCTGCTATTAATTTGGAACTCTTGGTTGTGCCTTAACAACAAGTAACGAATCTTGTGCAAAGCCTAGCCCGGTTGGGTGGTTAAATCTCCTAACGATTGGAGAGTGTTACTCAATTCACTGAGTTTTGGATGTTGAAGTGTAGTGTTTATCCTTAGTTGTATCAAGTTGGTATCAGAGCCTGCCCGATCTTAGACCTGTAACGATGGCTCACCGTTACAATATCTCTGAAGAGCAATACCGGTGAGCATTAAGAATTTGCTGATTTCATTGCTACCGGATATAACTTTGCCACAACCTACATCCCCTGAGGATTACCAGTATAAACTAGAGCAGATTGCTCTACTCTATGGCTTCCTTCCCAGTAATGCCCAGCCACCTCCATTACCGAGAGATCCTCCACCTGCTCATCCACCACCACCTGAAAATCCACCGCCAGAGACCGCCAACCCAGATCCTTTGGTGGCCCCGTCACGCCAACTAAAAGGAATAAGGCTCCTAAGTGGTTGGAAAAAGTTGATCTGCCATACTTTACTGGCGGAGCGTCTGTTAAGCCAATGCAAGTAATAAGCTTCCTGGGGATATGGAAAAAGTTCTTTGAGAGAGTTAGCAGCGACCGAACAACAAAGCGCAAGCCATGGACACATATTTAGATGAACAAGCTCAAGTTTGGTGGCAAGGTCATGATTGATGCGACACGAAGTTAACTCAAGGGCAGTTTTTCGTAGTGCATTTGAAGCTCATTACCTGCCTGCAAATTATTATAGGATATTGCAAAAAGAATGGGACCTTGTTAAACAGGATGATGGTGAAACAGTGTCCGAATATTATATGAAATTTAGTCATCTATGTTCACAAGTTAGGAACTTGGGAGAACACGAACTTTTAAGAAAGTTTGTGAATGGGTTAAGAGAGGACATATTTGCAGAATTAGATCTTATTGAACCAGTCAACATGGAAGATGCAATTAAAAGCGGGAGCTGCTGAGAGCGAAAGTTGAACCCCAAGGTTCGTAAGTTGGTTATATGGGAAGGAGCGCCTTCTCGTGAGAGCGAAAAAGACCAAAGCGAGAAAAATTTGAAAATAGAAGAGATAAGAAAAATAAAAGGGCGTGAAAGGCGTAAAAACCGGGTTTAGCGGGAGAAATGGAAAACGCTCTAATAACAGATGAAGTCCAAACAGGGAACGAGTAAAGGGCCAAAGATGGATGTTATAATTGTGGGGTCCACATTACCAATCCAAGCTGCCCAAAGAATCTGACCCCGTGAGATAAAAATACAAAGAAAGTGCGGTTTAAAAAGCCGCCGCCTAAGGAAAGGCAAGTTGCTCAATCTCACCATGTGGAAGATAGACACTGAAACTTCCGAGGGGAAGGAGAGGAAAGAAATAAAGGAAAGCTTGCGACCATTGAAGCGGGGAAAAAGGAGGCGCAAATTGCATACCAAAAAATTTGTCGAGAAAGGCGATCACGGGGGCTTGAAGCATGGTACATTTAAGATGAAAGGTTCGAGAAAAGGTCAAGATGTGATTTGTTTTACTTGATGATGGTTCAACACATGATTTTATCTGAGGACTTGGTGTACAAATTAGGATTACCTATCGTGATTTGCAAACAAAAATCACGATGGGTGCAGGTTTGAAAGGTCCTAGGAACCAGTGTGATAAATATGTGGTAGCTCCCATCCAAATAGGGCAGTATTCCGAAGAAAGAGTTTTGATTATGGCCCCTCTAGGAGGAACTATGGATGTGATATTAGAAATTGGATGGCGAGAACAGTATGATGCCCGACCTAATTATAGGGAGAAGACAATAACTATAATGGTTGAAGGGCAACCCTTGAAGCTGTGTACTGATTCCACATCTCAAGCTGAACCCCTACTGTCATACTCAGAAGCTAAGAAGTTAATCTGAGGGAAAGCTGAATCATACTTTATTTACTTGAGAAATTCTGATCCGCCATCACATGTGCCTCTCGAGTTGTACAGTTTTCTGAGACAATTCAACGATCTCTTCAAAGATGAGGAAACTTTAGATCTACCTCCTCATCGTCTAGAGGATCATGCTATCTGAGTTGCAAGAGAGCATGGAAACCTCCAAACAGGGCGCCTTATAGAGTCAGCCATTTTGAGAAATTAGAGCTTGAGAAGCGGATAGCGAGAGATGTTAGGCGACGACTATCACGGCCAAAATTTGTTCCCCTTTTAGGCGCCTGTTATTCTTATCAAAAAGAAAGATAAGGGATATAGAATGTGTGTGGATTATAGAGCTCTTAATAAGTTGACTGTTAAAGATAAATTTCCAGTACCCAGGGCTGATGATTTGTTTGATGAATTACGAGGTGCCTGCATATTTAGCAAAATTGATTTGAAATCAGGATATCATCAAATCCGAATTAGGGAACAAGACATTGGTAAAACGGCATTTAGAACAACCTTTGGTCACTATGAGTTTCGTGTAATGCCTTTTGGTCTGACCAATGCTCCGGCAACTTTCTGCCGTCTTATGGGGAGAGTTCTAGCACCTGTATTAGGGAAAAGTGTGGTAGTCTTCTTTGATGATATACTTATATATAGTAGAACTATTGAGGAGCATAAGAAGCACCTTCAACAGGTTTTTGACCTTCTGAGGCAAAATAAGTTGTTTGTTAATGAGTCCAAAAGCAGGTTCTTTATGCAAGAAGTTGGATATTTAGGTCATATCATATCCAAAGAAGGCATACGGATGGATCCCGAAAAGATTAGGGTTATTATTGATTGGCCACGGCCTGAAAACCTCAAGGACTTACGATCTTTTGTGCAGTTATGCAGTTACTATCGAAGATTTGTGAAGGATTTTGCAAAAATAACCCTTCTTACCCCCTTTGTTTGGAATCCGGAAGCCGAGGAAGCTTTCCGAATTCTTAAAGAGAACATGGCGACTGAACCGGTATTAGTGCTACCTGATTGGAATAAGCCTTTTACAGTTTGTTCGGATGCAAGTGGAAATGCTATTGGTGCAGTATTGATGCAAGATGGACATCCATTAGCTTATGTCAGCCGAATGCTCAAACCATTGGAGCAAAAGTATAGCACTTATGAAAAGGAATTGATTGCCTTAGTTCATGCACTTAAGAAGTGGAGGCATTATCTTATGGGATCTAAGTTTGTAGCTCGCTTTGATCAGCAAAGTTTGTATAAAGAAACCTACGCCAGCTGAAGGTTTCTGGAAGAAACTTTGGCGGCGCCCGCGGCGGCGGCGGCCGCGAGTGGTGGGGCCCGCGGGTTTCTTCCGAAAACCTACGGTGGGTGAGGTTTCTATACGTGGCCTTCATGACCCACAGATTACCTCGCATCCCTTGTTTTCTGGTTTTTTTAGTATCAAGAACTCGAATACCATCTAAATCCGCTGTTTCTTGTTTGATTTTTAGGTCTATCTTGATTTTTGGTGAAGATCGGCTATGGCGGTTGATGCACGAGCTTGGAAGCTTCGGCTATGGCTCGGGGCATAAAATAGTTGGCTATGGCATGAAACAGCTTACTGAGAATGGCTCGGGACATAAAATCTTACGGCTATGGCATGAAATAGTTCTGAGAACTTCGAAGCGAGAGAGGCTATGGCATAAGCGACTTACAAAACTTTGAAACAGAGAGATCCGTGAAAAGCGCTGCTTAGCGAACGAGCTATCGGTGGCGGGCTATGGCGGAGAAATGAAAATCGCGGCCAAGCTATGGCGAGCCCTTTCGACCGAACTGTTTTGAAAACTACGTTGGCGGCGCCAGCTAAACCGCCGCCCGGAAAAACACCCAAGAATTACACGAAATACAAAACATTTGTAATCTTAAGTGTCGTTGGGTCGTGAAGGTTCTGAAACATATACAAACACGGGATATTATCAATCGCGGCAATTAAAGCTCATTGACACTATAAAGGATTTTGAAGGGATGCAGCTTGAATATAAGCCTGGGAAGGAGAACCAGGTTGCAGATGCATTAAGTCGGATAAGTATTCAAGCTATATCTGTAGCAGAATTTGTTGATTTGGAACCTATGAAAAAAGAATATGTGAGCGATCCCTCCTTTGCTACTCCATATGCACAGGTACAAAAGGATGGAAGAGATCCTTTGGCGAGTCTGAAATTCGTAATGGGTTATTGCTCTACCGAAATCGTACTTGTGTTACACAAGCGTCTGGGGTTGAAGGTTATCTGAGAATGTCATGAACCTCCATATTCTGGTCATAGAGGAATTCAAGCTACTTTTGGCAGATTAAAAGGCGTTTCTTTTGGCCAAAGCTTGAAAGGGATGTAAGAAAATATGTCGAGAAGCATGTCTTATTTGTCAACAAGTAAAAGCTTCTACCGGTAAGCTTCTTTGGATTTAATGACCTTTGCCTATTCTAGAAACCATGGAAGCATATCACCATGGATTTTATTCAAGGCTTCATCAAGACTATACATAAGAATGATCAAATTTGGATGATAGTAGGCGGGGTTGTCTAAACAGGCTCATTTTATTCCTTGTAAATCTAGCATGATCGCTCCAGATCAAAGCAAGATTTTCTTAAAGGAAATATTTAAGGTCCATGGGATGCGGATGCAATCATAGCTTGAGATAGAGATCCCTATTCTCAGTAGCAAATTTTGGGGTGGACTTATGAAAACTTAGGCACGACTCTAAAGTATTCACTTGCATATCATCCCCAAAGCGGATGGTGGGACCGAGGTAGTAAATCAAGTTATTGAGGATATCTTTGAGATCTTATGTTCTTTGAAAAGGAAAAGTCGATTGGGAAGAATATCTCTATCTCTTGGAGTTTGCCTATAATAACACGGTACACTCAGTTACCCAAAGAACTCCTTTTGAAGTGGTGTATAGATATTCTTTGGAATCTCCAATTGCGAAACTTGGAGGAGAAGTACCTGCTTCCGATGAAGCCACTACGGACTTTGCAGATATCTTGCGAGAGGTAAAAGCTCGAATCCAGAAAAGTCAAGAATTGATGGCTTCCAAACTTGCAAAGAAACGAAAAAGGGTTGAGTACAAAAAAGATCAATGGGTTTGGATTCATCTCCCCAAGAAGCGTCTAAGGAAGATGGGGAACCGGTATGTAAAACTGGCACCTAGGTATTATGGTCCATTCCAAGTTGACGACAAAATCGGTGAGAATGCTTATCGTTTACATTTATATGGGAAATGGACTAACTTGCACCCAGTTTTTAATGTGGGAATTCTAAAACCCTATAAGGGAAGTGAAATTTCTCCTGAGATTTTGCAGAGAATGGAACAATCGGAACCTCCCAACATCAAGGATGATGAAGAGGTGCTGGAACCGGAGAAAATATTGACCCATCAAGATAAAGAGACTAGAAGTTCCTCTTATCGAAGGTATCTCGTGAAATTTAAATTTCATCCATCCACCGATGCGGTATGGTATTCTAGGACTCAATTAAAAGAATACGATTCCTTGGTGGAAGAATATGAAAGAACTTTGAAAGACTGATTGACAAAGTTCAAAGATTTTCAAACCTTATAATCTGAATTCTATATTATTATAATTGCAATTATTTTATTGATAAAATATCTAGATATTGATATGCATAGAATTCTTTACTAACGATTGTAAAGATATTAAGACCTCTAACTGAATTGAGGTCATCCCTAACGGAAAAGGGAATGAAAATCCTCTAAAGGAATTGAGGTCAAGAAACGAAAATCCTCTAAAGGAATTGAGGTCATTGAAATGAGGAATCCGTAACTTCTAAAGGAACTGAAGTTATCGAATTAAGTATCCTTAAACGACTAAGGATACACAATTTTTCCTCGAGGTTAACGCGGACGTTTAACCTCGGGAAGGGAAGGATTGTTACGGCTTAACGCCGGCTCGGGGGAGTGGCTCAGGCACGGCACAAAGGGAAACTAAGAACTCAATGCTAGCAACTCATAGTCAAGGGTAGTTTATTACTTGTGGAACAACATTTGGACTTATAGGTAGGTTAATGTTTTATAGTTGTAACTCAATGGTTTAATTTAAATGTTTGGGCGTGGCTGATAACGGGTCGCGGACCCTTCAACCGAAACTGCCCAAAACATATCAGAACAGCCGAAAACTTCCGGATCTAAGAGAAAAGGCTCGATCCGGCTCTGCCACAGAATTAACCCCAGCCGAATCTAAGATATTTAGGATCTACTACCTTTTACCAGATATTTGGGGATTAAAAAAGGTCTTCACCGGAAATAGATAATCTAGTCTTATAAATATCACTGCTTCCTTCTCTTGAGATATAGAAAAATCTGGTTCTGCGTTTTAAGAACTCTTGCGCCTTGTAGTAGTGCTGAACAAACTGGTCTGCTATTAATTTGGAACTCTTGGTTGTGCCTTAACAACAAGTAACGAATCTTGTGCAAAGCCTAGCCCGGTTGGGTGGTTAAATCTCCTAACGATTGGAGAGTGTTATTCAATTCACTGAGTTTTGGATGTTGAAGTGTAGTGTTTATCCTTAGTTGTATCAGTTTCCACGAAAATTAGGAAGGATTTCCCGTTTTGAAAATTGGAAGGGTTTCCACGGAAAATAGAAAGGGTTTCCACCCCTTTTTTTAATATTTATAATATTCACACGTGATGACCTTTATGGACCACGCTTTTCAAGACGGACCACGCTCATAAATATGCATGCCACCCGAGAATTCAAAATTTAATTCATATGGAAACCCTTCCTATTTTCCAATGCCATGGGAAAATAGGAAGGTTTCCACAAATGGGAGAAAATAGGAAGGGTTTCCATATCTGATCAAAAATGTTCTAAAGGTGTATGCTCTTCTTGCGCTTGCACTCCGCCATTGCATTCTCCTTATGGATTCGGAGCTTGACGCATTTGAGCGATGCAAGAAGGATGCTTCTACAGATTCATCTCTATATGATTCGGACGAAACTGTAAATGATTTTGCTTTCAAAAATATTGACAATGTTGCAAGTTTTGAGGATCTACATGATGAAGATAATGCAAGCCTAAATATGGATTATGGTCCCTTGGAAGAGGAACGTTACGTTCAACTATTTCCTCCTATTCCTGTAATCGTGAAACGGACCTAGCCCCTTGGCCTAGGCCATTGCACCGACAGGTTTAACATCTAAGTTAAACATCCAAGATACTCGTATACTTGCTCAATAAAGTATAGTCCCACTGATCCGATAATTACATATAAAACCAAGCTCATCTTAGTTTGGCATGCTAGCAACTCCTATTAGCTCAACAAGTCCTCCTTATAAGTCGCCGAGGATGACTCTAGAAAACGCTCCTGCTGTCGCACCCTCATCCCTAGACTCTCCATCCGAATACTGCATTCTCAGCTCAGGACGTACCGTCTTAAACATACACAAACAACACAAGGGGGTTAGTCCACAAGGACTAAGTGAGGAGAAAAAATTTCGGGAACCTTCACAACATCAACCACAAAGCAACCTACCATATAACATCCAAGATAAGAAGACAGTAGATTACCTGCTCCACTATGCCCCTGCATTAGTTAGAACCCATACTACAAGCATGTTTACATTCACATCAATCTTCTGTATGTATGCACATATGCCAAGCGTAATCCTTGGGTTGCGACCCCAAGGAGACCACTCTCTCCCTCTGTACGTACAGGGTTTAACTCATCCGTCAGGCCAGTTGGCTAGGATGCGGAGTTACACGGCCACCCTAATGCCGTAAATGCAACATGCCATCCTTCTAGCCATCTGGAACGGATGCGGAGTCTCACGGCCATTCCACCCCTCCGAAGATGGTCCGTTTGCAATGCAAGATGCAACATCATCCATCATGACTTTACAAGATAGAATATCACCAATAACCTTACAAGTTGATCCAATACGAGATGTCATAGAATCCTCATGCATCTTACTTCCAAGAACAATCACAAAACAATGCAATACAATAGAATGATATTCATACCAAAATATTTTATAACCAAGTGACAACATCTCATTGCCACATCTCAAAGCAAGAACATAAACTCCCTTAACATATAAGCAACCATAACTTTCATGTAATACACCCTCACCAAAGCAAGACCCCCTCTCCTTTGTTCACATCCAATATATATATAGAATGAGTAAATCTCAATGCATATGCATGCTAGACAAGTGTTGTGCATGCAATTACATGCATGCATGCGCATGTGCATGTACATGCATGGAATCTAATGCATGCTTATCATATTTTACAAGTCCAATACGCATTAATCTAACACCTTTGCTTATATAACCTTTGCTAATGTGTTTCGATAGTTTTAAATGCCACTATTAGCATAAGCCAATGCATATCAACAAGGTCGTTAGACGATCTACACCATCTTATACTGAGACAAAGTAAGCCACTAGGTTCATTACAAATCGCCTCAGCCGAGGGCTACGTTTTTAATGGCTTCATACTATTTGATGGTGCATTGTGTCCTAAGTTTTGTCCATCCCTCTATTCAAGATGTTCTTCAAGCAGATCCTAATTTTCCTGCGGGGTATGTTCGCCAGACACAAAAGCCACGAGATATACAAATTATAGGGAGGTGGTCGAGCTAGGAGAAGTTGCAAGTCCATACAGAATCTCGTCTTCTCATGCGTTTGACCTTTGGCAAATGGCTCTACATCCCACCATCGAGCTCACGTCGAAGGTGGTCTAGGCCACTTGCCTATATGTCCTACTCTAGATAACATCGAGAAGGTATGGCATTTTAGAGCCAAGTTTCATGGCATTCTAGAAGATTATATGAGGCAATGCATAGAAGTATGTGGGTGCAGTTCTCATCCGACGAAGCCTACGAGGAGACAAGGGTTATTCAGTTATGCGGAGATAGTGCCATACCACTCCTTGAAAAGTTGAGTGGGTTACAAATAGATCACAAGTTTAGGTTGCTTCGACACCGTATTAGGGATTGGATGAATGATATAATATGTGTTGATTACATCTGTCATCAAGGGGGGAAGTGCTCGGAGGCGTGGTCTGCTAGACGAAAGCTTGACAAGAAAGAGTTTCAAAATAAGATGCGGGTTTCGATGCCGAGCAATCCGAGTACAGATAGTTCTGCCACAATACACATTCGTGTTGGGCATTGAATTGAAATATTAGAAAATGATACGGTTAACCCAAAAAATGACAAAGTTATTACAACATTCATTAGGAAATGAAAAAGAGCTTTAAACCTTGCAGCACATGCAAAAGCAGTCCTTTTACAGAAGGATATTCCCCAGGGTACTATATAAATTTTTTGCATGTTATTTAATAATTCTCATACTAACTATCTTGACAAATTGCTTTACCAAACAATATATGCATTACAACATTTTGGTTCACGTCTTGGTACTCAGTGAATACGAAACCGAGGATCATGTTGATGAGCTTCCTAGAAATACGGGAGGCACTCAGAAATATTGGAGGCAGATGAGCCACTCAGAAATATGGGAGGCATTAAATTCAATGACTTATCATCAGAAAAAGAATGCATACAAACCCCAGAACTGGCAATGGCCACTTCTTTAACCAAAAGAGAGGCCATAACCATTCCGCTATAGCTAGTTCTCAAAATAGAAGCCTGTGTTACATTTTGGTGCTGTTGCAGCTTGAGCATACAGAGCGCCTGGAATTCTTCAGATTGTTCTCTGCTTTTCGTATAATATTCTTTTGAAAATGCAGGAACCTGAGACATCCAACCTGCCAGGCCGTTTCCTCCAACACCGTGAATCAGAGCAAATTGGGCCGTTTTTGGTGGCCGTTTTTCAGGTACCCAATAGCGGATTGTGCTTCCATTCTCTAATGTGGGAAAGGACCAGATTTGATTGAAATAAACAGGAGCAGGCAGCGGAAAGGGCAGCCAACCTGGCAAGCAAAGTTGAAGCCGATCTGGTAAGAAAGCTGAAGCTTCAGAAGCCCTAAACCTTTGACAGAACGGTGGCTTATCTGCAAACAAAGAAAATAATGAAATAGATTTAAGCTTTGTCGGATTAGCGTGCACACGAAAGAGCAACCTTATGTTCTAAGAAGAAACTTTAATGATTGCAACAGCTCTGGGACGAACCTGTTAAGCAAAAATTTAAGCGCTTATACTGAAGGAGAATAAATGCTTCTTGGATCGTCAATCGCCAATTGCAGAGAATTGTAGAGAAAACCGCCGGAGGAAGAACTAAGAACAAAAAAAATTTCCATTTCTGGAAAAAGTCTCTTCAAATAGCCGTAACAATCTAATTCTAAAAATTAATTACTGGTGGATATCTGCCACCCCAAAAAATTATATTCTTGTGGAAACCCTTCCGTGTTTTAGGAAGGAAACCCTTCCAGATTTCAAGGAAATATGGAAGGATTTCTATATTGAAACTCCGAAATTGTTTAATAACCCCAATTGGAAGGAGATAGTGTGAGCGCATATAATTGTGTCCTATAACGGCTTATGTCAGCACATGATACAAGTAAGTTGTATCAATTACCTAGCGCTATCTAGAGCAGGAGTCCAAGAGTAAAATGTCATATGCATGGCATGCATCAAGTCATACAATTATAGTCATGCTGAAGAATTGATCACACGAAACCCAAGACATCTATTTTACTTGAAAGTTTTTCATTCATGGATGCATAGATACTAACAAGGACTGCAAAATCTGCAGAAATCTGTATTTCCACGTGAGAATTGCGATAGATAGAAACCTTCATCCACTTGTATTCTTCTCCTCTTCATATGCTTATTGTTTCTAGATCTTTCAATTCTCATTTGATTCATTTAAAACATACTTGGTCATAACATGCAACTTTAAAGGTCATAGTGTTATTCCATGAAGAAGCGGTGTATAATTAAGTTTACTAAATCTAAAGTTCATAGTGTTATAACAAAAAGTAATAGGAAACCGCCACGGGGAGGAGTTTCTGTGGCGAAAACTTTCGGACACGGTTGTCTTGTACACGAAAAACGGAAACTCGGGTTCGCCACGTAAACCAACGGGGGCATTTTTCCGAGGTGGCACTGACGTGGCAAAAAATTTATTGCATGCGTGCGTGAAGTTTTTCTGGATGTTTCGGCTATGGCACAACTCCGGCACGGAGAGGACATTTTTCTGAGGCGCCGATGTGGCGCTTGCCTCGCATGTTGCTTCTTTGGTGTCGCCTTGGCTTTAGCTTTCTTTTGATGTCCTGTTTGTCAGTTTTGGAGCTGCCTTCAAGAGTTTTGGGGAGTTCTTGAAGATCTGCGAGAAGAATGAAGATTTGTCGTGTTCTTGAAGGTTTTTAAGGTTAGTTTTTAGTTTTTTTTTCTCGATTTAATTGTGCTTTCTTCGTCCTTGTTTACTTCTAACCTTTCTTGTTTCTTTCTTGCAGTTGGGATGCTATGACGGACGAAAACCGGTCGTGCTTTGTTACTGTGTTCTTGCTTGCCAGAACCTTTAGTTTATCCTTTGTTTTTAGATCGGGAGGCATCACCAGGAAGGATCTCAGGAGCACCTTTATTTAAGGGCAGCAAAAAAAGAGATGCACTGTTTAGAATGGTTGGAAGGAAAAGCAGCATACAGTCCTTTTGGTGTGGTTCTTGGAAGCTAAGACACTAAGGATGCCCAAATTATTGTAGTTGCAGAAGGCTTAGAAGCTCCATACCTGTGCTTCCAGAAGGATTTCAACATCGAATCCAAAGGCAAGGCCTTATTGTTTCTGACTGGGTTTCCAGTAGGTTATTCTAATAGTAAAAGCCCATTTGCATGTATGAGGCCATTTAGGGCTTTTGGGTAATTGTGGATTTGAGCAGGGAGTTGTGATCTCCTGAATCTGCCGGATCTCTATCACAGTACTCTCTATGTGTGTAAACTCTGTATGTGCATAAACTCTTGTATAAAACTGTGTACATGTTTGTAATCAAACTGTACTGTACTGTACTGTACTTGGCGGCGCCGCTTAAGCCCCGCCAACATCTAAAGTTTCCACGGACGAAACAAAAACAGGAATCAGGAGGAAAAAATGCCCCCCCGTTGTTTACGATAGAATAACAATTCTAGAACAATTGGTGGGTCATAGAAATGTGCAATTGTTATGGCAAATAGATGCACCATACAATTCAAGTTGTCAAAGTCCATAAAGTTCGGTAAAATTATTTTGTTTTATATTAACAAATTATGGCCCACAACCTTTAATTAAGTAAACCAACTTAAACCTCTAATAAAACGTAGTGCCTTAAATAAATTTAGCATTTTTGCCTATGTGCATTTTCTTTCTATTATGTCAGTCCAGCTATTTGGAAATGCTAATGATCTTATTGAATCCTTCTCATAGTACCGGGGAAAGTGTATAGAATTGTTCCACCACCAAAACAATCAGTAGATAGTGAGTCGATAACCATGTCTACAAAACCAAATGCTTGAATGGTGGCTTCCTCTTCTAAATCTTTGTTGTCATCTTCTCCTAACATGTTATCTATTTTCCTCGTAGCTGCCTATTTTCAAATTTATAGTGCTTCTACTACAGCGTAAGCCTATAAATGGAGAACTATGGACGATCTCAGTTTCGAATACGATGTTTGCTACTCTCTTGGTTTTTGCTTGGTGTCTCCACTGGAACCCATGCCCCATCTGAGAAAACCACAAAGAATAAGACAAGGTCTAAGAAGTCATCTAAAACCCATTGTACCAGAACAATTCAATTCAGAAAGTGTTCATGTGTGCTGCATTCCAAAACTCATCATTTATGTGTCTAACTCTTCCTTGACATATTATGTAAGGATGAAATTACATTTCTAATCCAGGCCTCTTTATACTCTTCCATGTCGAAACAAATCTGACATTAGTATACTGTTTAAAAAGACTAAATTCGTAAGTATGCTCTATACTATGACCACGAAAAGTTTTGAGCACAAAAGAATCTTGAGCTATAACAAAATGCCTATACAACCAAGCACACGGAAAAATCTCCTTGAATTTAGGGCTACACAAGGTTTATACAACCAAGTTCAAGGCACATGCATTATCATATGAAAAGGATTAAACAAGGCGTGTGAAAGAAATTAAAAATTCCTATTTTCGTATTTGTTATCTAAATAAGAAAAGCATATTATTGAAGTAGAAAGGTTGTTCCTACAAGACTAAAAGAGCAGTTGTGAAGATCTACTAGTTAATTCTTATATTATCTAATTCTATCTCCTGACTTGCGTGCTACATTATCAACAAAAACAAATGATGTGAAACTTAGATGTGATAAAACATGAACCTTCTTCTTCATGCCATCAATTTCAATCCTCAAGCTTCATAGTCGAAAGGTTGGTATCAAGAAGTGTCGAATCCGAAAACTTCTCCACGCCACCAATTTCAATAGTTTTGTTTCCAATGCAAAAGGCCATTATACTAGTCAGGAAAATATCTACAATTATCTGAAATATAGAATAAGTTGTTTTTAATAAAAAAAATGTAAACTATAGATCATGAGCAACAGACGTCGACAAGCACAAACTATAAGCGAAAAACTTCAACATCGACCTCTTAGAAGAAACCAAATAAAAAGGATGAAATTGAAAAACATTACATAAACCTTTACAACACCACTGAAGGGGGGCAACAACCTCATACTTTGCATGTAAAAAACTAGGAAATACTGGTACCTTAAATGCAGGGGCATCATCTAAAATATTCAAATACCATATGCTATTTGTACTTTGAAATGGTTTGCAGTATGATTTCATGGACAGTAAAATTCAATTCAATTTTTATCACTTTGCCGGAGGCAGCAGATGTGCGAGCCCTCACACAAGCAGGCTTTAGACCCCGCCACTCAACGATTGACCATATCTTTACACTGCGGGCACTGATTGAAGACAGCCGGAACCATCGGCAGGACTTGTATTCTTTGCTTTGTGGACTTAGCGAAGGCTTTTAATCTGGTCCCCACGGAAAAGCTATGGGCTAGGCTGCGTCAAGCTGGGGCTACCCATTTTTTGTCGCGGAATGCCATATCTGGGTATGAGAGTTGTTTTGGCGGGATGCGACCGGCGGGCCAAGCATTCACCCGGTAGTATCCGAGGTCGGGCGGGGGCTGCCCGAATCTCACCAACACTTTTGGCCTCTACATTGTCCGGTTAGAGCCGGCTTCTGCGAGCATGGGGGATGGCATCGGCTTTTGCACTAGGTCATCCGCCCGGCTCATCTATCGCGGATGATGTTGACCTTCGGCCCCACCCGGAAGCTATGCGATCTCATCACGGATGCCCTAGACACGATACGTCGGAACTCGGACATCGGCGTGAATCGGCCAAGACCGGGGTGGTTCTCATATCCTCTTCCGCCACCCCGCCTCCGCACTCACATATCGGGGGACAACTTTGTGGAGGTCCGCCCACCTACAAGTACCTAGGGGTGGAGTTCCCCTCCTCGCTCTGTTGGGGCGTCCATCGCTACTGCGGTGACTTGATGCAAGCGCTTTATGCCATGCAAAACACGATCACGGGTAGAGCTCTATGATTGGGGCCATCGGTCACATCTGTTTGAACCTTGTCGTTTATCATACATGCGGGGGTCGAGTTTGGGGCGGTCGTCTCTTTGGCAACTGGAATGTCTTGGAGGCGGTCGCGAGAAGGCATTTTAGCCTTACGGGCACTTGGGGTGAAACCTTCAGTCCCCTATCGATTCTGCTGCGAGGGCTGGATTCTTAAGCCGGTGAGCTGGAGTATGATAGACACATCGTCTATTTTCAAAAAGTGGTTAATATGGGTGATGCTTTCGGCTCCTTTTGGCTTCTGTTGTGGCAATGGGCCCTTGGATGGCTTTGGGAATGTCTTGGGCGTGCGTAAGGCATTTTGGCAGGCACTTGGGGTGAAACCTTTAGTCCCCCTATCGATTTTCTTTACGAGCAGGATTCTTCTAGCGCGTTCCCAGCTGACCCTGAAAAAGCGCAGACTCAGCCCAATAGACACATCGTCTATTTTCAAAAGTGGTTAATATGGGTGATGCTTTCGGCTCCCGTACCATTGAGGATGAGCTTTCGAGTTACTTGACATCGGTTGGTGCCGTGCTCCTGAAATGCGGCGGACTTGCTACATTTTCGATGAACCGGTCAGTCGATGCGTGCTGGTGCATGAGTGTATATACCTTTGCCCCCTTTTTGCATTTCGGGTATATTGGTGCATGAGTGTATATATTTGTGTGTTTTGCATATTGGACGGTTTGTTTGCCGGTGATTAAGCGCCACGATTTTTCCCTCGAAAACCCGCCGGGCGGGAGGGGAGGGGGGGAGGGTTTAATCCAGGGTAGTAATCCGCTGGCTTTTGGCTTTTGTATTGGGTCCCATAGGCCAGATTGGTCTCCGTGGACGATAAAAATACCTTCCTTCCTTCCTTCCTAAGTAGGCTTCGAAATGATTTGAAATCACTTTGCCCTAAGTAGGCTGCGAAATGATTTGAAAAAGACGTAAATGATATTTCAATGTATATTACTTTGCCCTAATTTTCCTACGCCTTTATTTTCTATGGCCTCTGGCGTGCCTTTTGCTAGTGTTTTTCTTCTCTCTCTCTCCCATTATTATTATTATTGTAGCGTCTTGTATGCGTCTTGGCGTGCTTGGCGTGTGTGTGAGTGATTTCATATCATATGACATGAGAGAAAGCCACTTAAATTCATAAGCTCATCATGGAACAAGTGCATCATTTGGAGTCATACCATAAAGTTGCATGAAATAATTTCCATTAAACAGCTCAACAAATATATTTGCAGCATGGTTAAACTCAGCAAGTTCATAAGTGCAAATTTAAATGTTTACAAGAAGGATCTCACCACATCCTTAAATTTCAAAGAAGGATCTCACCACATCCTTAAATTTCAAAACATGTATCTACATTTTTGCTCAAGGGTAGAGGCGTGGTACTGCAGAGACCATCTAGGAGCTTGAGTTAGTATAAGAATAGTAACTAGACACGGGAGGCTGCAGGTGTCATAGCCACCACCCAGTTGTTATCCATGTCAAAGCTAAAATAAAGATATATGCATGAAACATTAAGAATGATATTACCATATATTCTTGTACACATATTTCTCAGCAATAACTCTCTTAGATACTTTCAAATCTACTCTCTTATAACTAGATATTAGTACCCCTTTATATTCAGAACAAGCAGCCTTGTGTGCGATCACAAAGTAACTGCTAATATTAACAGCGGAGTGGCAAAAGAGAAGCAATGAGACAAATCAGTCATATAATATAAAAACAGAAATAAACAAGTATAAATATGACATAACAAAGATGCAGCAAAGTCACAAGATAGTGGAGAAGATAAGAAGACAAAACAAAGACAGAAACAGAAAATGCAAACAAATGCAAATGAGGTGCACGAATAGAACTGTTCAAATTAAACATGCTTTAAGAGAGTTCAAACAAGCCATCAAAAACGTTACCAAAGGAAAAAATAAGCAAAGGACAAAGGAAAATGCAAAAAGAACTCATGGGAAGGCAAAGAAGTTAGAGAAACACGTTAAAGCAAGCAAGTGACAAATTAAAAAGGAAAACTCGGAGGCAGCCACTTGCATACATAAAAGACAAGGAAGAAAGCATGAAAGAAGTACCCTGGTGGTGGCAACTTAATTGCAAGAGGCAAGAGGCAGGTTACAGCAGAGCATAAAAGGTACAGATAAAGAAGGAGTAAAAAGGAGCACAACTAGTAGGCAAGCTGAAGACAAAAGCAAATAAACTAGAAAAAGATAGTGGCAAAAATGGTTTGCCATATCAAAGATAAACGCAACAAGAAGTTCACAGTTTGAACTTATAAAATATAAAAGAAATAAGCTTATACAATATAAAGAAACAAGTGACAAAAACAAAAAGGCCTAAAAAGAAGAAGGGAAGTAGAGGCAAAGGCAAGGATCAAACACATTAAAACAAGACAATTTTAGGCAAGTTACAATGGCTGGAACAATAACAGCAAATTCCTAGGAAGAAAGCATAAACATTTACAGAACAGGAAGAGAAAAGAAAGAAATGAGATAACATATTTTAGTAGACAAGTTCAGCTACATCAATTGGAAAATGTATGGCGAATGGTGAGAAAGCCCGTTAGATATCAATCAGGAAAAAGGAGGACCAGAAAAGGCAAGAAGGCTAAAAGGGATGACTTTCCAAAAAAGCAAAGCAAGCATAGAAGAAATTAGAAATGAAAGAAAGAAAAAGCTCTTATTCTGTCACAATACAAAAACCAGGAAGCTTACCTTAAAACGTCAAGATGGGAGAAGGGTGTTGGAATCTTTGGAGCATGTGTAATGGGCACACATGAAGAATGATTCAGTGGAAAAGTCTGGGGAAGCCCATCAAAGGGCGGTAGCTTCGATGGTAAAGTACTTGGCTTGCAAGCAAGAGGTCTGAGTTCGATCGGCTGTCCACCCAATCATAGTAGGCTCATTTCTCAACATGGTATCGAGCCATAGTCCCAAGTAGAGGGTGCTTAACGCATGCGGGATAACCCCCAATGGTGTAGGGGTGAGAATGAGAAAAAAGCAGCCAGTGGAAAACCAACTCATAATGGTGGAGTTGCGAGAAAGGAGCATGTGGATTGTGGTGAAGGTGGAATGGATTGGTGTGCCCATTAAGGGGGGAATGTTGGAATCTTTGGAGCATGTGTAATGGGCACACATGAAGAATGACTCGAGTGGAAATCTTAGGAAGCCCATCAAAGGGCGGTAGCTCGATGGTAAAGAGTAAAGCTTGCAAGCAAGAGGTCCTGGGTTCGATCGGCACATCCTGTCCACCCAATCATAGTAGGCTCATTTCTCAACAGTACGTTGAAGGAATAAGAAGAGTCCAAGCACAAAGAATCGCACAAGGAAAGACCAAAACGAAGGCAAGGCAAATTAACAAAGAAAGTACGGATAAAAAGAAATACGGGAGCAAAAGGGAAAATAAAGACCCAAAGCACGACTAACTGAAATCTAAAATAAGGAACCACGAAAAGTAATGAAGGTAGAAGAAGACAAACCCAATAGAAATTGACCAACAAAGGACTAGGGAAATTTCTTGGCCATGCAACCACAAAGGAAGTAAAAGACTCTAAAAAAAGACGCATCCAAAAAACATTTATGGGCCCACAAGGGTGGGAGTTTGCAAAAAAAATTGAAAACAAAAAGGGTTAAAGCAAAAACTATTGTGACAAAACAAAGCAATAAGAACACAAGCTAAAGAAAATAGGACCCAACCATTAAACAAAGGAAACACTAAACTAAAGCATGCTTCCCGCCACTAGATACGCGCTGTTAGTAGAGCAGAAGGGTAGTCGTATAGAGAGAGAATATGTGACGCTCCCTGCTAAACATACGGCGCCCGGCCGTACACTCGGCAGGAAATCCCCCGTCCGGCTCAACAACCGCACAGGCCCTTCGTCTACCCCGCACTCTAAGGTGACCCTAGTGCGGGGAGGGGACACAAAGTTGTCTTGCGCGCCCTTCCCCTATGGGCTCCTATAACAGCGGAAGCGATAAACATGTCAGAACTAGCATCAACAATACAAATACTACCTCGAAGGGTAGTCCATCACACATCCACAAGTGCAAAGATGATAATCATAAACCGTAAAACATGAGAGTTCCTACCCATGGCTCAGACTCGTAAGGAGGACGACTGACCGGCTAGGCCTCAAGATAGAGCAGACCGAGTCATGGCAATGGCGAGGGCTGGCATAAGACAATGGCTAGGGTTGACCACTCCATCCGCCCCTCCTGTGCATACTTTGCAGATGGCCTAAATCAGGCTCTGACATGACTCTAGCCTTCCGGATACGCAATCCCATGGTATCACCCATCGGGACTACTCTAGGTTGCATCTCCCTGGTCCGTCGAGGCAGGAAGGGTTGCATCTCCCCTTCCCGGGGTCTAGAGGCTCCTCGGGCGACTAGAGAATCGTGGCGACACATGATTCATACCCGACTGAACCCCCCAAAACAAGAGCCAAGGCGACACTTGCAACTCTTGAGAGGCGGTGACACCATTGCCCGGGAGGTGTCAGCCCATGCTCGAAGCCCACCGCGAGTCCACCCAGAGCCATAAGCCTAGCCCACTATGGGATCCCCGTAGCCCCCACTCGGGGGGATCCTCCCTCGCATTGCCTCTAGCCCGTTGTGTAGTCTTTGAGTCACATCATAGCCTCCATGGCAGGTGGGTTCCTATGCATGCAGGCCGCAACTAATAGGAACTAAAGGGATCTACACTAGGAGCATACTACATATAGCTCTAGGTCTCTACCACCCTTCCCAATACAAGAGGAGCAAACATGATCAACCAACATCACATAACATCATATCATATAATCATATGAACATCTTAACCTAATCATACATATCTAACTTACAGTTAGGGTTCCTTGATTAGGGTTCAAGATGATGAATGAGGGTTCTAGGATGGCTCTACCTTAGGTACAAGATGCTAACTCATCTGGAATGCTAATTCCAGATGAACTACTATGATCGCTACCCTACATACCTGCTCCAGAAGCACTCCCTCCCAATCCTGGCGTCTCCATAGTCTTCGAAGTGTTCGAGGTAGCTCCCACTCCTGCTGATGCGCTCATGCTCTGGGGGCTGCCTACAATAGGTGACACTAGGTGATTTTAATAAGACAACCCAAGGTTTGATTGTAACATAGCATATTACTTGTGTGTGCTAACACCATAGGGCAATTCAAAGTAGAGTCTGCAGCTCCATCACAATATAATACAGTTTGTTGTACACTTGTGCACCTTGTGCATTATTTTAGATGCCAGTGAAACATGTAGCACAAACATGCAACCCCCATGGTGCATTGGACCGTGAAAGGCTGAGCAAATATTGTTGAGAAACTGAACCAGCAGTTGGAATGTCTAGCTGATTAATGAGATCTTCATTCTTTCTATCAGGATTATGAATTAGAGCTAATAGTATAAAATCTGAAAAATGTTCCACTCCCTTGGATGTTACTTCAGACATCTATACCTCTTTAGTTGCCGTACATAATTGATAATACTATCTTTCTGAAACAAGCAGGAAAATGATATGCTATCATGCACATACCTTTTATATAGATGTAGTGGTCACAATGAACACTTGAAAGTTGCAGCCTCCTTCTAATTTGACAAATGCTATGCTGGTCTGAACGTATTGGTTGTAGCCTAGAGTTCTGCTAGAGGCATTTGAATGAACGTTGTTCATCATCTAGATAAGACTGACTTATTATTCTAAAGCCTACAAGCCACTATACTTTCATGCTCATGTACTGACGTATCATTTTCAATAAGGCACTTTTGAAGTTATTACGCAGATCTAGAAGAATTGATGATAACTACTGAAATTCATGGAGCAATCGGTTCAATTGATCAATTATTTATATTCGTCATGGAAAATGTATCTGATATGCTTACCTCAAACATATTGTGGCTCCGAAAGAACATGTACTGTCACTCACTCTCCAACAAAGCTGGCTTCTCTCTCTGCTTATGTACATCACCATTATAGCCATAGAAGAAATTCATTCTAGCAGCGTGAGGTACTTCTAGCATAGATCCAAACCATATTGAATAGGGAACCCAATCTTTCTCGTCATCTGCTTCATAGAATGAAGATCAAGATCGAGTTTAAAATGACAATATTTCTCTTATCGAAATTTTGATGTGTAGTATTGCTTGTATGTGCACGACTGTTTTTGATAACGGCAAAGTGAACTGCCATGCCTAATATCCAAATGGGTTTTTCCTTTTAACTGTTTATCATGCATGTTTTACTTCCCTAATAAAAATCAAAGAGGCAATACAAATGCTAGAGCTAAAACACTGACTGTACAAAATTAACTGGAACGAGACATACATGATGTGAGATCGCCTTTGTAATCTCCAAAGACCTTTATTTTGTATGCCTTCTTGAACGGACTGTACCTAGGCCTTCATTGTGAAACCAAAAATATGACCAGAAGAAAACCAATGAAGGGCCACATCTTTCCATTCTTAGGCTTTCTCGATCATGTGTATCCTCCTTCTGATGCTTCCTTTTGCTTTTCACATGCTGTCTCCTGTGATACAAACCCTTTGATGCTGCAAAACTTTGCATTTTGAAGGGAAAGCAGAAGCAGAAAAGGGAATCGGGATGGTCGGAGAAGAGGAGAAGTGATTTTCAAAGGACTTTCTAATTTTCATAGCCGTCCGATGCGAAATTAAGAAATCTAATGGTTGAGATTAAAAACAGCTGACGTGACATGACACATGGCATAGCTAAGAATGCAGGAAATCGGGCGGGGGGTTAGGCAATCCTGCTAATAATATTTTTATTGGCGTGTCATAAAGTTGTATTTCATCCAATAGCCGAGATAAACCTTCCAGATCTTGATCCCTGTCTTATTTATTGGGCCATTCCCACTCGCCATTAAGTTAAGTTACTACTTGGTTATTTCTTAACCTAACTAGAAAAAAATTCTAGTTTTCCATTGAGGTGGTTAAATTAGAACTAACTTAAGGAAGCATGGAAATTTGCATTCCCATCATGCCCGTTAAGTTAAAAATAAAAAATTAAATCAAATTTTGTGTTGATGATTCAAACTAGTAGTTAAAGTGGTAAGTTAGGTTAGCGTTAACTATACTTATTTCACATTGCATGCCTTTAAAATTTATGTTAAATTAAATTTTAATAATTTTTTATTTTTTTTTTTTTTTTTTTGCCAACTACCAATGATGCACACTAATTAGAAAGTATATGCACCTATATTTAACACAAAGTGCTAGACTTTACAACCAATTTGTTAGAAATGATGGGTCCTTCCATCATAAAAAAACCCTAAAACAATTATTGAAAGAACTATAAATCATTTAATTAATATAACTCTACACTTTTCTTGAATATTATGAAAATGCATATTCCTAGATATTGAAAGAGGCAACAAGAAATATGCATTTTCATATAAACATAAATAACTTGACTATATTGTTACCCTTGAAACTTATATTCTTGAAATGTTATGTTAAGTTAGTGCTTAACTGAGCTAAGTGTACCTCTCCTAGGTCACTTAACTTCTAGTTTAAAATAAGGGGACCAGTTAAAGTTTTAACTAAAATTAACTTAACTATTGTCAGTATGAAAGTGACCTTGTTAAGTTAACCATAGTTAAAATTTAACCAAATCCTAACTTAACTGATAGTAACTTAAGTGCTAGTGTGAAAGCAAGTTTCCATTATTTGCCACATTTAACCTAACCTAACCGCCAGTGGGAATTGACCCTTATTAACTTATTGGCCCTTAGAATTAACAGTTGAGATTGACGACATCGAAGATCAACGGCACAGATTTTGATCTTAGTCCTCTGATCTTATTGGTTCTAGAATCAAGGGATGAGATTAACGACCGAGATTGTGATCCCCTGCGCCTTGTGCTTTTGCTTTCCTTTGTGTTTTTGCTTTCCTTCTCAAGCTATGGCGATGGCAAAACTCTGTCTATCTTTTCCATTTGCTCAGGAGGCCGAGATGCTGGAAGCTATGCAAATATAGTAGCATCTAGGTTTTTGCTTGTAACTCGTGATTGTGCATTTAGGTAACATACTCTTAAAGGTGAGCACCACCAGGGAAACAAAGATGACATATTTAATAAAATTTGGACTTATTCAAATCTAATAAATGTACTTCAAGGATGCCTTGATAATATTATATGTATTTTTAGCTCTTATTGATTTTAATAATTTGTTATGTTTATCTTTAGATAACAAATATGATACTTACTAAAATTTAAAGTTGCTTTCTAAACTAATTCTCAGTTTCATCTATTTAGAATTAAATTTTCATCTAAGATAACTCTGTATAATTAAAATGTTATTCTTTTCAAAATATTTAAAGAAAGTTTTAGATTGAAATTAATTAAATGATTACGTTTATATTTAATAAAAATTGAATAGTTTATTATTGATTAAATGTCAATATATTTTATTTCATCAATAATAAATTATTCAATAGTTATTATTAAAACAATAAATTTATATCATTTAATTAATTTCAACCTAAAACTTTTCTTAAAGTTTTTAAAAGTGTAAAAGTTTGTAAATTCTTAAAATCTAATAATAGTTTTAAGTCAATCACTTATGAAACCATCATGGTTGTTAAATTTGAATCTATTAAATCACTACAAATTGAAATTGTTATATTCTTGAAATGTCCAATTTTAAATAGATTCAAATAAAAAAATTAGTTTGGAAATCAAGTTTATTCTTTGATAACCATTATAATTTTAATTGAAAGATAAACTTATATAATTAAAACTTATAAAAATTATAACAATAAAATAGACTAAAAAAACACATTTATAATGGCGTTCTTGAAGTGTTATATATTAAATTTGAATAAGTCCAAATATAATTAAAACTTATAAAAATTATAACAATAAAGAAGAATAAAAAAATACATTTATAATGGCGTTCTTGAAGTGCTATCTATTAAATCTGAATAAGTCCAAATTTTGTTGAATATGTCATAAAGGGAAAGAATATTTCTATGGAGGAAGGAAATGCTAACCAGCATGATATAGAAGAGGGCAATGAGGCAGCCTTACCTTCACATGATCTGCGTAAAGTGTTGTATGAAAGATTTTTTGTGAAGAAAGAGCCGGAGGAGGTGGAAGTCCAAAAGCAATCGCAAAGAATTGAGTGGATCAAGATGATCATATGTCTAAAGGCGATGTTCATTCAGCTTTCATTATGGTTTTCCAAAGTGAACGGTTTCCTGGGAGCCGCTGTATTGTTGGGCGGCTTTGTGAGCCAGCTCTCGTCTTATGACTTTCATCTGATCTCTGCATTCATCTTAGGCAGTGCCATTAGAGTCTTTGGTGCCACTGTCTACCAGCCTACGCTCGTGCATCCTTATCAAGTTTACCAAGGAATACTAAATCTTTTGCTTCCTGCAATTCCATTGGTAAATTGTTGTTGTTGTTCTCTTTCGCCAGAATTTTCAAGTCTTGAGGATGAGAGACTGGGTCTGTTTGCCTTCATGATTGATAATGGCATGTATTATCTTCAGTGGGGAATAACAACCACGACATTTGTGTGGTCTATCATTCGTTTATTCGTCCAATCTGATTTTGGCATTTAGGTAATATACTCTTAATGGTGAGCACCACCAGGGAAACAAAGATGACGTATTTAATAAAATTTGGACTTATTCAAATCTAATAAATGTACTTCAAGGATGCCTTGATAATATTATATATATTTTTAGCTCTTATTGATTTTAATAATTTGTTATGTTTATCTTTAGATAACAAATATGATACTTACTAAAATTTAAAGTTGCTTTCTAAACTAATTCTCAGTTTCATCTATTTATAATTAAATTTTCATCTAAGATAACTCTGTATAATTAAAATGTTATATTCTTTTCAAAATATTTAAAGAAAGTTTTAGATTGAAATTAATTAAATGATTACGTTTATATTTAATAAAAATTGAATAGTTTATTATTGATTAAATGTCAATATATTTTATTTCATCAATAATAAATTATTCAATGGTTATTAATAAAACAATAAATTTATATCATTTAATTAATTTCAACCTAAAACTTTTCTTAAAGTTTTTAAAAGTGTAAAAGTTTGTAAATTCTTAAAATCTAATAATATTTTTAAGTCAATCACTTATGAAACCATCAGATTTCATTTAATTATCATGGTTGTTAAATTTGAATCTATTAAATCACTACAAATTGAAATTGTTATATTCTTGAAATGTCCAATTTTAAATAGATTCAAATAAAAAAATTAGTTTGGAAAGCAAGTTTATTCTTTGATAACCATTATAATTTTAATTGAAAGATAAACTTATATAATTAAAACTTATAAATATATAACAATAAAGCAGACTAAAAAAACACATTTATAATGGCGTTCTTGAAGTGTTATATATTAAATTTGAATAAGTCCAAATATAATTAAAACTTATAAAAATTATAACAATAAAGAAGAATAAAAAAATACATTTATAATGGCGTTCTTGAAGTGCTATCTATTAAATCTGAATAAGTCCAAATTTTGTTGAATATGTCATAAAGGGAAAGAATATTTCTATGGAGGAAGGAAATGCTAACCAGCATGATATAGAAGAGGGCAATGAGGCAGCCTTACCTTCACATGATCTGCGTAAAGTGTTGTATGAAAGATTTTTTGTGAAGAAAGAGCCGGAGGAGGTGGAAGTCCAAAAGCAATCGCAAAGAATTGAGTGGATCAAGATGATTATATGTCTAAAGGCGATGTTCATTCAGCTTTCATTATGGTTTTCCAAAGTGAACGGTTTCCTGGGAGCCGCTGTATTGTTGGGCGGCTTTGTGAGCCAGCTCTCGTCTTATGACTTTCATCTGATCTCTGCATTTATCTTAGGCAGTGCCATTAGAGTCTTTGGTGCCACTGTCTACCAGCCTACGCTCGTGCATCCTTACCAAGTTTACCAAGGAATACTAAATCTTTTGCTTCCTGCCATTCCATTGGTAAATTGTTGTTGTTGTTGTTGTTGTTGTTGTTGTTGTTGTTGTTGTTGTTGTTGTTGTTGTTGTTGTTGTTGTTGTTGTTGTTGTTGTTGTTGTTGTTCTCTTTCGCCAGAATTTTCAAGTCTTGAGGATGAGAGACTGGGTCTGTTTGCCTTCATGATTGATAATGGCATGTATTATCTTCAGTGGGGAATAACAACCACGACATTTGTGTGGTCTATCATTCGTTTATTCGTCCAATCTGATTTTGGCGACCAAAAAAACCAACAAGTGGCCACCAAGTTCTTTTATGGCATGGTACTTACAGAATCATCAACCTATCTATGTAGCACTGTTTGTTCTATCTTAATCCTCATTAGCTATTATATAGTTCCTTTTGGATACAGTGGTTTAGGAGCGTGTTATTTAAGTAGTGTTTATGAAAAAGCCTTTAAGGAGAACAGCATAAGGGCTATCAACATGAGCCTTACAGTGTATGCCTCCCAACAACTTATGGCAGGAGAAACTAGCTTGAGCGGCATCAGAGAGAAACACTATATTATTAAGGTGTTAGCATGCTTGTGGTCAGGCAGAAACATAACTGACTTCCAGATGAGACTGCAGGTTTTGCTACGTATGCTGGAGCACATTTGGCAAAATTTTGGCACTGGTGATAATACATATTCCAGGCGGTTAGCATTAAAGCTGCTCTTCCATGAGAGAAGGAAATTTTTCGTAACTGACAGGTATCGACCTTCTGCAAAAATATTAGAAAGAGCAACTCGAGACAACTCCAAAGCAGTTAGCATGCTAACTGAGATTCCTAACATTGGCTAATTACCTCCATCTACTCCTGCTTGATAATGCAGCCGTGACACTTGAAGAAGCACGTTGGATGCGCCATCAGAAGGAACAAACATTTGCACTTATAGTTTTGATGAGGTTTGGCCTGCACCTTCAGTCCTCCACTTCCACATTCTTATATAAAGGTCTAAAGCAAGAGATGTTGAAGTTGGCTAATCAACCTAGGATCATGAGACCTATAGTTGGGTGGCCCATCTGGGCAAGGCGCTGCACCCGACGAAAAGCTGCAGCTACCCTGGCTCTGTGCTCCTTTGATCGTCAAACCTCCATCGAACTTGACAAGGATCCTGCATATTCGGCTTACTATATCTGTCATCTGGTAGATATAGGAGATGATTTCTTCTTCCAATGCCTAACTCAGGACCAAAAGGATCAACTCCCTATCGACGTAATGCTTAATGATTATTATAAAACTGCAAATCTCAAGTGGATGACTAAATGGATCTCCACAATGACACCTTCCATTGGCAAAGCAAAGCTTAAGAACCTGAGCTCCGATGCCGCGCGTTGGCTAGTTAGACTTGTGCATATGGATGACAAAAACAGAGCTCAATTTGCTAATTGGCTCGGAATTGATGAAGACTTGTCCCAATTTGCAATGTATGTCAATCTTTGATTGTTAGCGCTGGTCCTTTATTGGGCCTTTATCCCTTTATATAAAAGGCAGCCGTTTTAGCGTCTTTCTCCTTTCCACTTTTCTAATACCTAATGTCTTTTATTGTTAATGCATCTCTATCTATCTCTCTATTGTTGGGCATGACTGTAAAAATACTATCTATCTGTCTATGTCTCTCTGTCTCTTTTGTGATTTCATTCTAAGCTAGTAAGTTTAACATACTTGTCTTTGCCTCTTGAGGAAAATCCAATAGCAGTTTCGGCCGATTAGTTAAGGTTTATACATGAATGTTTGTAACAGAGCTTAATCCTTTCTAAAATCTAAGACTCATGGGAAGCCATGGCATTAAGTTGTGACTGCCCGAGGCCCAAAAACACAGCTCAAGATGGCTCGAGATTTCGTAGGCAAAAGGAATCGAAGCCCTTAGTTCTGACCTTGCTAGATTCATCACAAGTAAGAGGTTCTTGATCTTATTATTATTTTCCTCTGTATCATAAATTGGGTTCTTGAAGCACAACTTGTAAGGTTCTAATAGAGGATTTTAAAGGTCCATTACAGTTGCAACAAGAGCCACAGGGGAAATACGAATACAGAGGAGATGGCGGATCATCCGAAAAGAGAGTGTCAGACCAAATGAGGTAACATTTGCAGGTATTCTTATTGAATTATGTTGTGCAGGCATTAAAGGCATAATTATTCAGATGACACAGATGAAAACCTAACCTCCAAAAATATATCTTCACAGGTTTTGGAATCCGAAATAATGGCGATGGTAGAGGATGTCCATGAAAGTCATCCTAGAAAACCTAACCTCCAAAAATATATCTTCACAGGTTTTGGAATCCGAAATAACGGCGATGGTAGAGGATGTCCATGAAAGTCATCCTAGAATCGGGACGTTGACAACGGCAAACAAAAATTTTCCAAGGCCGCAAGCATCTGGAGGCAGGACATTTCCAACCGGCATCGACTTTATTTTTCTTAACCCTCCATTTCTTTAGATCAAAATCCAACGTCATGTTGCGTGTCCCATGACAAATTTTTAGACACATGGATAGGCTAGGCTTCGAGATAATGTGCCACTCGAGGTTAGGCTGTTGCGTTTAAAAAAAAAAAGGGAAGAGAGAGAGAAAAGGAGGGAAAAAAATGAAAACAAAACTGAAAAAGAAAAAAACGAAAAAAAGGGGCAAAAACGAGGAAGGGAAAAGGGACGAATTTGCACAACTCTCTTATAGCCCAAGAACAACTACGGTTGGGCTTGGTTTCTAGTCTATCCATAAAATCATATCAATATTTTTACAACGGCTCTTTTCCCATTTTGACTTTATGAATTGCTGCTACTAAAATATGGAGTCATCTAGATACATCTGAATGAAAAAAAAAAAAAAGTTTTACTGATCTTAAACATGTCTTAGCACGTTATAATGCCACTTCATATTGTGAGGCCACTTCCATAAGGCTTGAACACAATTAACTTCAACGTAATCATTTCTTTGTTCCTTCTGACGATGTACATTATGATGATGCAATGGTGGAAAAGTCCTACAAGAAAAGGATCCGATGCAGTTTTTAGCTGTAATTGTAGCAAAAAATAGATCCTTTAACCTCAACCATTTTACTAGTACACAATCGAGTCTCAGCCAAGGCAAGATACCTGGGCCATGAAGGTGAAGATAATTTGTGCACATCAATGAAAAAAAGTTTTTGGAGGGGGGGGGGGATTTGCAGGGACAGACACACATTGCCAACTCTGCTTTCGTTTCTAGTTCATCGATTTGAACCCCGGTTGTTAATAGCCTTGGTACTTCTTTCAGTAGGAAAACTTAATCTATCTTGGTTTCTGAATAGAAGGCTTTCTCCTATGGGTGGTAAATTCATTGCGTCAATAAATTGATTGTTCTTCAAAGAGTACGCCTTCACAACATTAGAGAAACTTTGTTTCGACACAACATTAGAGCAACTTTGTTTCCACAGTTTGTTTGATTTATGTGGCACATGGTGGAAGGCGTTTAGAGACCTACAAAATGCATGTAGAGGAGTGTATAAGAATAATGAAAAGGGTTGCATATCTTATTTCCAACATTAGCTTGTCTTACATTTGCTTCAAAAAAAGCTGCTACAAGGTTCTTAACCCATTTTAAAGTTGAAACAAAGGAAGCAATATCATACTATCATGATAGAAATTACTTAAATTTCTTGCACAAAAGAAAGATATCTAAAAACTGACCTCCTTTTCCCAATGTCTTGAGTCATGGATGCTCGGGGGCTTTGTATTGTACGGGGAGAAGCTAGTCCATTATAAGCTCCCTTCTGCACAAGAAAAATAGCATTCATAAGTGGATAATAAAGACAACAACAAAGTGGTTTGTAAGTGTGATTCCAAACCGCATCCAGTTGAATGTTAATTTAAGCTTTCAGCCAGGGCAGGTCTCTTGGCAGCTTTCACCCTATTACTACTACCTCTCTACTATTAAAGTATTTGTCAAATTTCCTTTCTGTTCTTAGTAATGTTGGAGGGTGTTTTTATGACAATAAATTGTGAAGGATGACTGGTGCAAGGCAGAACCTCATTAATCCATGGATGCTCCATCAATGCCTCTGGTGTCGGTCTGTCTGCCTTATTCCACCTCAAACAGCATTCCAAGAAGCTAGTAAAAAATGGATCGTTACACTTAATTGCAGCAGATAGAGATTTTGTTCCTGGCAAGTACTTCTTGCCCCAAAAATTTGGTACTATCCTTGGTTGTTTATTACTATCTGCAACCATTCCACAAAAGAAATCAACATCCAAGTTAAACCATAAGGACTATAATGGTCTGCAGCTTTATGAACTTATCAAAGAACATTTTTTTCTTTGTGGACTGTTCTACAAGTTCGTCCGGGGGAACACCTAAAACTTCCATAATGCAGGCAAGTTGCTCAATCTCATTTTCACCTGGAAACAAAGGGGACCCTGCAAATCCAATATTACCAAGCTTGGTTAATTGTTTATCTGCACCACACCCAAGAGAGCATCTTCACAAGCAGATCACTTACCAGAATACAGCTCGGCAAGAATGCATCCAAAACTCCAGATGTCAATCATTGTGTCATATGGAAGACCTGTTGATATGTTAGAGATGGATTATTTACAAGCATCAGACCATTTATACTTTGATCATTAAACATCCAACTACAATGCACGCTCTATAGACCCAAGGACATTTGCAACTATCCCAATCTTATTAGTAGCTAGAAGAAACTTGTATGACAAAAAAGAATCTCACCAAGAATAATTTCAGGGGAACGATAAAAACGGCTCTGGATGTAAGTATATACTGCAATAAGCAAAACCAGCACAGTGAGATACATGCTTGCTCCAAAAAAAATGGAATTTATGGACTAAGGTTATGTACTTTCTAAATATAATGAAGGAATGTTTCCAGTAATTTACTTTTTTCCTGCTCAAAGCAACTCGAACCAAAATCAATTACTTTAATCCCTGACATGGTGCCATGTTGTAAAAGTATATTTTTAGGCTTTAAGTCACAATGATACACGGAGCTTCCGAAGGAATGTCAGCGCTGTCAAAATTTGTCTAGCAATACTTCTTATTAGTGCCATATTGATGCCCTGAAATCTGGTTTGCTTGATAACCTCATACAAACTGATATCATGTAATTCAAATACTATACACAAATGCCCTCGAAAGTAGAAACTCTCACAAATTGTCACAATATTGTAGTTTGCAGAGTCCTCTGCGGCCTGCACAGACCTTCCATTAAAATCGAGTTTTAGATTTGCTGCCAAATTTCTACCCTTTATATGTTATTTCGATGGATTCCCCAATGTTAATTTCTGATTAGGAAAGAATATGATTAGAAACAGACAAATTCTATTCTTCCTCTTTGTACATATTTACAATGAGCCTCGCTGGAAGTAGCTCCCAACCCATTGAAAAGAGGGCTTTCTTTTGTACCCTTTCTGCTAAGAAAAATCCTTTTATCTCCTTTAACACTCTGAGGACAAAACCGGGGGGAAGTATACAAACCCACTCTGTTGAAAGACTCATCCTTCACAGATGGGGAGAGAAAATGAGAATCTGAAGCCACCAAACATTCCTTCTGATCCAAGTTTTGCCTGACTTTGGCCAAGTTGAGGCGAGGAATATCAAAACATTTCTGCTGGAGGGATTTTGTATTTAAACTCTTTTTGGTTTCTCCGGTCTTCTTAGAAGGGCCATCACCAGGCTTTATAGTCAAGCCAGGCTTTCTGGTGACCTTCCTGAGGCCGGGAAACATATCCACTGGCAAAAAGGCCTCAGCATTCGGTCCATCCACATAACATCCTCCTCAATCTTCAATTTTATGAACAGAATTGGATTGAACGTCTAAGTGCAGCCAATTGGATAAGAGGAATGCATCCCATAGGGTACGGCTTCCAAGCCGAAGAAACCCAGAAGCTTGTTTTTTGCTATGGGTGATCTGGGCGCCCATGTCAAAGAAGGTCGTCGGAATGGCCGGTGCGTATCATTTGGACATCCCTAAAGAATAGTTAGGTGCTGTTCTGCCCTCTCGTCCAACCCTCTAGGTTGCTCTAGGCACGGGATAGTCTTACCCTAGTTTGGGGGATCCCGGAGGGGTGATACCGGAGGACGGGATACCCAAGAGGTGTGATCCCGGAGGACGGGATCCCCGGTTACTGCGCAGTTACTGCGCAAAAATCCTGGCCCTTATAGGGATTTTTGGGGCAAACTTGCTGTGGGATTTTCTCCCTCGATCCGGCACCGAATCGCATCGCATCGGTTCATAGCTGGTCGGAATCGGGAGGGCAAGGGGATCACGTAGATGCAAAGGAAGAAGCAGAACGAGCGCCATTGCATTGGCCTCATTCCGATCCGGTCAAAAAAACAGTCAAAACTGCACAGTAAGGCGTTAACTGCGCAGTTAACTGTGGGATCCCGGAGGAGGGGATCTCGCGTGGGGATCCCGGAGGAGGGGATCCCATTTGGGGATCCCAGAGGGTAAGACTAGGCATGGCCCTCTAGGTTTCTCAAATGACTTTGTAGGTTGGTATTTTTGAGGCCATCCTCAAAAAGATCCACACGATTTTCTGGGATAAGGTAGGGATCCTAGCATAGAGCTCCCTATAAGCTCATGAATGAAATTAAGTAGTGTCCCAGTCTGCTTGACAGTACAAAGCTTCACTAAAGCATCACGCTACTTCACTAAAGCATCACGCTCATCATGAAGTGGTGCATATTCATTTATGAAATGCTTCTTGAACTGATCCCAAGCCTTCACCTCCACACCCTTTGTTCTCAAAGGTGGAGATGGAGTATCTCCACCTTTGAGATATTCCATCTCTCCTTGCACACTTGATCCGTCCTACATGCTGCTCATGACCACCATTCTTTAAACCTTCTTGTGTAATAGGGCTTGTGGGTGGCTGGGTAGATTTTGTTTGAAGGCGATTCATAGGAGGACGATGCCCCTCTTCTTCCTCATGGTCCAAACCTGCTACAAGCCTGTTCATTTCTGCAATCTTTTCCTCGGAGTGGGCACATTTATACCATAGTCTACCAGATCAATATCACCAGGATTACCTTGCTCTGGTAATTCTGGCTAATCCTCAATCCCTGGCTGTTGCACTGGATCATTAGCCCCAGAAGAGCTTGTCATTGTGCTCTGATACCAAAATTGTTACACCTAATGGAAGCGCCGCCTTTAGCAAGAAGCGTACACTTACCGCCCACGCCAATGGATTCCTTGAATTTCCCACGGTGTAATCTGCAATCCCTGATTGCCAATAATCCATGAGTGACTGTTTATTTCAGCTTTTGTAGTTGCCTTAAATCAACTTCTATGGTTGCAGGAAGAAAGGGAAAAGCCAATAGCCAAGATTCCTACTCAATGAGGACGCATGAACGATCTCTGGAGCGCTTTGGCCATAATAGTATTGGTATGAGTGACCTTTCGGGAACGCTTGGGCTGGAATAGTACTTTAGGTCATAATAGTATTGGGATGAGTGACCTTCCGAGAAGTTAAGCGCACTTTGGGTCGGAATAGTACTGAGATGGATGGCCTCTTGGAAAGCTTCAGTGTTGCACCCAACCACCGCATTTTTTTTGGAACTTAAAAAAGGTTGAGACATATTGATGGGGTCGTTCAACATCTTCTTTAGCTTCAGCTTACTACAAAAGCATCATCCGTCTTCTGCTAAAACCAAGTAACTATAGGAGCCCCTCCATTCCTATAACTAATCTATTTGTCATCCAAATGTAGCAGCTTCTATTACCCTCAATGGTTATAATGATTCCTGGTATCCTTTGCAAACTAGAGGAGAAAGGCTTGAACCAAAATCTAGGAAAGATAGTCAATAAATTGCCAAACCTTATGTTTGAAGACAAGCATTTCCATTGTAAAGGCAATGCAGATCTCTTAGCTTCCCATGAATCTAAAAACTAGACTTCAGCCTAGCCCTGTAAATTGATTTGAAACATGATGCATTGTTAGAGTTTCCACTAGATCATCATGCTTCTTTACAAGTAAAAGTTATCCATCCACATAACCTGTCCTCATAAAGTGAATTTCAAGGTCTCCCACCCCCTGAATTTTAAGAGTTTCAGGTCTAGTTAGAAATCCCAAGGGGGGTTCACAGTTTTGGGCGTATAACCCATTTGCGTGCACGTCGAGGGGCTTTTTAATGGTTGTTGGCATACGTATATGTCCGTGAAAATACAAGTTACAGGAACACATTTTTTGTAGACTAACATGAAGGGGAGTGTGGCATGGGAACAACCTTCAACCATATATGAGAGGCCGCCTCCTTGCGAGTTGCCTCACGCTGTATGGGATTTCCCTTTAAGTTTTGAAGCTTCAAGACAGATTTTGGATTTAACTTTGGTTATTCATTTTGGACAACAAAACAAAAAAAAAAGGTGTCTCATATCAGGGGCGTTGATGTGCCTTCTTGCTCCAAATGTATCGTATGTATCGAGCTTAGTTGGAACGTCATTTATATTGCATTTGCAACTGTTGATTCTCTATTTTAGTTCTTTCTTCAATCTGAACAATATGCAAAAACGCAGCATTGTTTTAGTTCTTTCTTCAATTTGAGCAATATGCTAAACTGTAGCATTTTGTTTGGCCTATTATCATGCCTTCTTGCATCACGCTCACATTTGTTCTCGTCATTTTTATGACCAAGTTGTACTTATAGTCCCGTGAAACTTCATTGGCAATGGTAGATGGTTCCTTTTTATGCCAAAAAAGCTGACATTCCAGAAGCAGTTTTGAAGCAGCTGAAGAACTCATTTTCTAGCTACCCATTTGCTCTTAATAAAGGCATACTAGCAAGGCAATATCTTGATTATCATGTTAGAAATTTTTTTTCTTCTCTATGCTTGATCTGGCCACTAGTATCTTTCCATTATTTCATGTAGGAACCAATAATTTGTGGACTGTTACTTCTCCCAGTAGAAGTGATCCTGCGGGCATTAGAAGCTTCTTTACGAAAGAGAACATCAAGTCTATTAAGGTATTTCCATTTTGCCAGCAAAGGATTCCAATATAAATTATCACTCCTTCTTATTGTCTTCCATGTGATGGCATGGATGATATTGTTATTGCCATTATGTGTCAAAGAACTCATATATGTGTATCTCTATTGTAGCCTGCTACAAGAACATCTGGAATTAACAAGCCATCATTGCTCTATGTAATTAACCATTTATACTATTAAGACATAACGGTCCATTTATTGTGAACTTGAAGCTTGAAAAAAGGGCATATGCTACTCGTTTGCAGGCCATAGCATTCTATTTGTGTGCACTCACAGTACAGGGTTGCTGGAGGAAGGGATGTGACAGGATTAACTTATAGTATCAGCCATGTTTCTGAAGTTATTTGACCCATTAAAACTGCCTTAGCTAGAGACAGAGAAAGGGATGCTGCAAATATCAAGGCTCTGCTTTAAGAAGGGGGTAAGGTAATTCGTCCAGACGGCACTACATGCAGAGAGCCATTTTTGCTCAGATTTAGTGTATTGTTTGCAGAATTGAGTGATAAAATTGTTTATGTGGCTCTGGTTGCAAAAGGTAGTAGCTACTATAGTTAGGGGATGGAAAGGTTTGGATCCCTTTATGTTCTTTTATGAATCCATTTTCCACTTATAAGGTTACATTAATAGAGCAATTGCCCCATAAGCTTACTGTAGCAAGGGATAAAAAGCTCAGTTGAAGTTGCAAATCACATTTAGAGGGTTCTGGCTTGTACATTTGGCTATGAATGCACCTACACTTGCTTAGGTGAGCATGATCAACAAGCCCTATAGACACTGTAACCTCAAATCAAACACTTGTCATTTATCTGTGTAGGTCCTTTTTAGACTCTTTAGTAAGCTTTTAGCAGTAATACATCTGCAAAACCTTTTAGCAGTAAATACGACATGCATATAAATATGATGGCAAGCCTAGATGTCGTTGGTCATAGGTTAAGTCATGGGTTTTCTTTTTGATGTTATTGAGTTGATCTATATTTAGTAGCTTAGAATGCAATTGTTCGCTTTGGATTGTGGATAGGATGTATAATGGTAGAAAATTGATCAATATGTAGGGTTTGCCTAATAGATTATAGTTGAAGGTATGTAGGTCGGTTCATTTAGTGCAGTAGTAGAGTTATGATGCTAAGTAGAGAATAGCTTATTTAGGTTAGGAGGATGTCTAGGATAGCACAACATTGACCATGCAAGGTTATATAGACTTTGAGAACTTCAGCTGCAGGATTCAACAACTGATATGGCTAACACATGCTTGTGCATCCCTATGTTAGTTCAATCGGTTAGACTATGGAATTCAGTCTAATTCCATAGTCTAACATGACTGAAGTCCAGCTGCCATTGTGATTTCAGTGCTTTATTAGATGGACTTCATGGACAGTAGGACCCGGCCAGACCTATGTCTATTGCTTAACATCACCCCATCACCATAATTTGGGATCAATTTCTTGCATCTATTTTAGTTTTTTAGAAGGCTGTCTATGTTTAGTGAAAGGTAATTTCTATTTGTATTTCTGGCTCAAAAGCTTTATAATGGAGCTTGCAGCATGAATCCACCCTCAATTGATAATAGTTTTTGAGCAATTAGCCTTCAAGTTTCCTTGGCTTAAAACATTTATCCTCATACTACAAGAAAATAGGGGTTTATTATCAATTCTTTTTCTTTTATATATTACTGGAAAATCCAGAAAGACGACAAAGATCTGACCATAAAATATCAATAAAAAGTCACGATACATCATCATTTTTTGTCATTTTTCTCGATAATTTTTTGTCACATTTTTTGCATTTTTTTGTCATCAATTTTATCATAGTTTAAGCACTTCTCTTGGTAGATTTTTGCCGTAGTGTAAGCACTTCCTTTTGCAGATTTTTGCCATAGTTTAAGCACTTCTCTTGATAGATTCTTGTCATAGTTTTTTTTTTTTTTTTTTTTTTTTTGAGGGTACGAGTAAAAGTTTATTAATTATATAAGATAAAATACATCAAGTCCCCGATAAGGAAGGATAGGAAGAATTTTGAACAGGGATAAATAGTTAGGGAGTCTGCATCATCATGTACTCCAGAAACTACCTTCTCTTCTTCCCCAGCAAGTGGGTACTATTAGGGAGATCACCTATCTTCTCCAAATGGGCATGTACTATAGAGGAAGGTAGCTCTTGTTCTACGA
This sequence comes from Isoetes taiwanensis, assembly GCA_021234155.1. NCBI lineage: Eukaryota > Viridiplantae > Streptophyta > Lycopodiopsida > Isoetales > Isoetaceae > Isoetes > Isoetes taiwanensis. Next base: position 136,695 of record JAJEKV010000261.1, read on the forward strand.
TGTATCCTCCCTTGATGTAGCAATTATAGCTGAATAGCTGGATCACTTACCACTACTTCAGTTGCTTCCTCGCTAGTCAAGTTGAGCCAATGACACCTAAAGAAGAAATAGAAACCTTTCAAGGTCCCAACTCTGTCCAGTTCTCTGTTAGATCTCACTCCTTTTTGTTTATGGTGTGATAGAGCCATCAGTGCCACTTCCTGGTTGAAGAAATTTTTCAGCTTTTCTATGCAGATTCCAAGCCACCCATAAGTAACATCGCAACGGTGTTTCTAAATTACCCACACTGCAATGTTAACTAGCGAAGCTTCAATGCAGTTTTTGTTCGAGACTCTTATCAGTCCGGGCCAAGTTAATTGATGCATGGATAAGCCAATAATGGGAGTTACCCAGTGCCAGAATCCCACAATCTTTGGGCAGAAGAGGTGTCCAGTAGATTCCCTAACTTGACAGCCAAGTAGACAGCTATCATCTTTTATAATAGCCCTGTTATAAAGGTTCTCTTTTGTACTCAGCCCCTCTTGGAGAGCCATCCATCTAAAAAACTGAATCTTCTTGAAGCATAGCGATTTCCAAGAGTTGGCTAATACTACTTTAGCTTCCATATTACTTAATCCGAGCATAATCTCAGCTTTGCCCATCGCGATGGTGGTTTAGTGGTAAGGCTTTGGGTTGGGGTGACCCCCACCAGGGTTCAAAACCCACCATCAGGTGGGTGCAAGTCCCACCAACCTTGCCTTCAAAAAAAAAAAAAAAAAAAAAAAAAAAAAAAAAAAAACTTTTTAAGTCTGATTTACATCAGGCCATTAAGACTCCTAAGTCCATTTGGACAAAAAAGCCTTTTAAATGCAGTCCTGAACTAGATACATGTGATTTATCCAATTCGGGCCTTGATTTGAGGTATTATGTCAAAAATAATGCAAGATATGATCAGAAGACTAAAGATAGAAAAAACACCACGTTAAGTAGAATAAGATAACAATAAGCAAGCATTTTAAGTTTGAAGGCTCATTAGGACAAGAAATTACTTTAATGTTTGCACCTTAAGACATGGAAAACGACAAAGGACATAGAATACCATCATAGTTTGAACAAGATGGCTGCTAGAAATTAGATTGAAGTAAGAGGTAAAGATACAAAAATACTGAAGTCATATTATCCAAAGCAACATGTTCAAATCCAAGTGCAGAAATGGTGTTTGCTGGAAGCACAGGTCTGTAAGTCTTGTTCGAGCAAAAAATCCTTTCGCCCAAGCTAGTATGATAAAAACTTCACATGGAGGAACAAGTTTGGTTACCTGCAGTGGAACCAAATGCAAGTTAGCCAAGAACTGGGTAAATGCAAAAGCCACTAACAGGTAAGCTATAAACTTGTTCGGCTTAACGCCCTTCACCACAAATAGAATAAGAGAAAAGCTAAGACTAGCAACAGCAGTTATGAGCGTATGAGATAAGCTGAAAATGCAACTTAAGTGCAAGAGATCTACACTACTAACAGCGCATAACCAGAGAAATACAGCCATAGAGTGCAAAGTTGAAAATCATTACATAATGGCAGTCAATGAATATGATATTTATGCAAATATGCAAGACAAACAAAAGGGGATATTATATGGTAATGCATATGCCAGCATATGCAAACAGAGATGATGCATGCAATGAGAATTAATCCTCCAGAGATCTTGAGTATATGAAATAAACGAGAAACTGACCAAAACCAGGGGACAAATAAAGCATCAAGAAGAATTATAACTGTTATGGAAAACATGCAAAGAGGTATAGTGTATTGAAGTAGCATATCCGGTACCATAAATGCATAGATCAATAAAACATAATATATGCAAGGAGAACAAGATATACAAAGATGCAAAAGGAGCACAATACAGTGAGAAATTAAGAATGAGACTACTGTCAACAAGGATAATTTAAGATATTAAAATAATGCAAAAGGAAATCTAATCAAGGTTGGCAATAGAATAAGCAAGAACTGTAAGTCTACAAGATATTATAGCATGATAGGGCTAATTTTAGATCTGCAAGACAACCATTATTTCGCACAGATAATATAGCTAAGATAATAGCAGGGGACAATAGCTAAGATAATAATAGCTAAGAAAATAGCTAAGATATAGCTAAGATAATATGGCTACGAGAGCAGAATAAGCAGAATATGGGATGAATATGCATCAACACTATAGGCCAGCTTATCGATCCAATGAAGTAGCAAATAGAAGGTAAATCTAATGCCTGTTATGGAAGATTCACACGCAGTTATAGTAGAAGCCAGTTTTAGATCTAGAGGACAAGCTATAATTAGCATTAGAAAATATGGCTAAGCAACAGATAAAGCATAAGTGGAATTATAGAGCAGAATAAGGAAGGGGATAGTTAACCAGCAAAATGAAAATGAAGAATATGGGAACCTGGTTAGCGTTGTTGCCATCATTATGTTGACATGAGTCTTGCATTGTTGGAGCTTTGTTCGAATCCATAGGAGGATTAACTGGCAGCGAAAACTTCAGTGTGCAAAATCGTGCTCAGTTTGTGCAGAGCTACCGCCCTCTTCTAAAATTGTAGAGCTCTTCTTTTAGTAGCCACATCTAAAACCCTTCACAGGTTACTAGACCAGCCGGATCCTTTCTGATGTAGGAAGAATCGTAGTAAAATGAAAACTGCTCAAGAAACATAAATAGCCAGACCTGGATGTGGATCTATAACAGAAATAGCCTTGACAAATTAGGTTTTCATCCTCTGCCATCGTGACCCTTTGCCATCGTGACAGATTAGGGATTGGAGCGTGAAAATTTTTTTCAACCCTAAAGTTAGAGTATAAGGTGAAAAGAAATTTTTGGACAAGATGGAAAGCACTGAATAAAGATTAAACAAATTGTTTACTCCATGGATGGTCTTTGGACACCTTGTTCTAGTTAGATTTATGGTCCAACCTAGTTTCCTAGGTTATACCATTGGTTAAAGGAGGGATGTACGGGAGAAAGCCGTACGTAAAACATGCATTCAATCTAATTATAAAGCATGGAAATTATAGCATGTGTTCCCTTGTCTGGCTGGATGAGAATAACCATGTAGTGATCAAATAGCCAGTGTAACCTGTATGGCGCACCCAAGTATCCAACTTGCACTCTTAGTGGAGGTTACATTTATGAAGTTAATCGATGTCTAATATGTATGGCCATCACCCCTAGTAGCCTGCACTTTCTGAAAAAAATAGACAGTGGCTAGTTATCACTCAACTAAATGCGTTAGCAAGTGTCAAAGTGGGATACTTATTCCAGTTTCAATTGCTTGCAAATGCAAAACTTTGATAGCACAAAGGACATGAGTAATAGACCAAAATGTTCCCTTAAATAGTTAGTCAAGGTGGGTCCTGTTGACAATCTGCAGTGTGGTTCATGCTTTGACACCTAGGAAGATGTTATCCAAAAAAAAAAAAAAAAAAAAAAAAAAAAAAAAGCCTTTTAAAATCTGTTCAAACAGACTTTTTCCATCCATGGACTTTTGCAAAGACCACTTCAGTACAATATGCAGCCTTAAGCCAAAACAGGTGCAAATTTGACTTAAGCCTTAAAAATGGTTAACATTTACTAAAGCAGATGAAATTACCAGATTCTATTAACAAATAAGAATTTCCTTTCGTCAATCTCATTAATGTTTTTGTTCAATACATCATTCTTACCTTTAAAAGAGTACATAATTGACTCTAGAACAGTATAAGATCAAAATTAAAGTTTAGAGTTTCCCTTGTCTTTCAACACCATAGAGCTCAATAGACTTGTCAAAACTATATCTGCAATGCCACCATGTCTTGTAGCTTTTCCACTTGAATACATGGGAAAACACACATAGGAGCAAGAAATCCCGTTACCTGCGGTGAAACGGAGAGGACAGCTTAGCCTAAGAAGGGTAAGAGCCTAAGTCACTAAAGGTAAGCTACGGATTCCTTGGGCTTATCGCCCTTCACCTTGCATGTTAACACAAACACAATAGACAGTCAATTTATCAGGCAAAGAGTGTAAATTACTCTGCCCTAAAAGATTAGCCTACATGCAACTTTTATCAGTATGCAAGCTTAAAAATTATTATTAAATGCTTCTCCACCAGCTTATGACAAGGTCTAGAAGCTTCATTCTTCCTACCCGCAATTGTCACGAGGTCTCCTCTATTATACCTAGCATGCATGCTATAAAGAGATTATTTTCACATATATGAGAAGGTCTGGAAGTCCATTCTTTGATGTTGCTCTCAGATACAAAATTATTAACCCAAAAGAATTCCAAATTGTAACTGCCCAAAACTAAAGTGGTTAAGAGCCCTTTAGCATTAAAAGAGCATCAGCCAGTGAGCCTATTCCTGTAAAAACATCCTAGGCAGGATTTGCACCATTTGGATATGCAAAATGCCAAATAGAGCAAGAACCCAATCTGGATCTAGAATTTTCGTGCAAAAATATTGAAGAGTTCAGCTTATCTTCTTCCAACCTGTAAATTTTTGCAAATGGCATCGAGACCGATTCGTGCTCACCATGCCCTGAATTCAAGTGCCCAACTTGAAAGCCTATTGGACGAAAGAGAAAAATCTGCTGTGTAGAACTCTTTTATTCAGTTTCGGGTCCATTTTACAACTGGAAACCCACCTTAAGATTTTCTTACACTATTCCCTATTGAATTTGTAGCACTTGTTTGCCTGCATGGCCATTAAGCTATCTATATCTAGATTCCATAAAATATTAATTCGTTTACTCTGTAGCAGTGCAAAAACAATGGAACTATTGAATTTTAAACTATACAATGCATAGATTGTGTTTAATTAAGCATCAGCACTCTGTCCTTAAAGCTATACCACCTGCACAATAGTCCACACTGCATAGTTCAAGACTCACAGCAGTTCTCTTAATAAGTTTTAATCAAATTTTAGATCTAATAGGAACATGGCCACAACTCGTGTATGCTGCTCTGTCTCACGCTTAAATATCATGCATTAGTTGGCAGACTTAGAAATTAAGCTTTCTACCATCTGGAGAATGTGAACATAACTGTTAAAACTCGTATATGTCTACTCATATCTGCACATTATAGACAACCTAGGTGTATGGACAAGTGCATGCTAATCCCATTAACATCAGTCCTAAGTTCAATCCATCTTTTTAGTTTTTCTTATCTCCATTGCTTTACGGTAGCCTTGTATCCCTGTGTACAGGGTGCTTAAAAGGATACCATTTCTAAACCAGAATTCTTATGCTATAATTATCCCAATTACTACTGTTGTAGATATCTTTTAAGACCTCAGGCTTTTCTGTGCTCATTCAGTGCAATCATGAAATGAAGGCATGCTGGAAGAAGGAGCAAATACATGCTACTGCAGCAAACACATAGGCCACAAATGCACAACCCATGGCTCATTATAGTAGCACTAGACTAATGTAAACATCCAGTTGAAAAGAGAATAGATCCATACAAATAGGGTCATGCCTTATTATCATATAAAGAAAAATATCCACACAAAGTATTCAGCAAATAGAGTTATTCAATTATTCAAACCTGGGAGTAGATCTTTGTTCCAGCATAATTGCCTTTGGTCATGTTGATCTGCAAATTGCCAGAAGCTCTCCAATGCCTTGTTTACTCAAAGAAATAGTGGATGGCATCTCTATATTAGTCTCCTGGATTATCACATGCAAAAGACAGTAGATTCAGTTAATGTCACCAGCATCTTTCCCTTTATTCAAATTATCATAGCTCTTCAGTCCTGTTGCTACAATAGCCTTATGGAATTGGCATATCTTTTCCATGAAGTATTTACCTTCTTCTCCCAAGAAGCAGGCATCAAAGCCATCTTATTTACATCTATTTTCCATGAGCCTTTATGCACAGATTTGCAGCCCACAGTTCTATAGAACTAGAAGATCACCCATCTTGCTATGCATTTGTGGGCTCGCCATCCAAGACATGCCATAATAATCTATATGCATCCACCTTCCAGCATTCTATGCCGCAAGAGCAAGTTCGGAATACCCTAATTAGGGTTCAAGAAATGCATTACGTTAGGTCAAGATCATAATTTACCTTTTATTTTTCTAAACCCTAGTTCTTGCATAATCGAAATCTCACCATCCATCAATGGCTAAGAGTTGCCCAATCTGTTGCAGGCCAACTGTATGGTGGCCGCTGAGCTGCCTAAAACTCTGTTACAATCAAGTAGAGGTTCAGGGATACAAAAAGCGTGACCATCATGTTTTTCTATTTTCCACTGTATTTTTCTTTTCCACGAGTTTTCTTTGTGTACATATGTGAAGGAAATTTTCGATCAACACCACCATTATGCAACCATGGGTTTTCACCCATACTCCATTTCTGTAAACAATATCAAACCTTTGCTACATGCCCATGATAGTGCAATAATGCCTTAGATTCCTAAAGCTTATGATAGAGCACCTAGCGATTGTATCAATGTGCATCCATAAAGCCCCTCGGACAGAGAGCAATAATTCCTTAGAGTCCTGATGCATTAGAGCCATCATTACTTATAATAAAAAAAGCCTGCCTCCTACCGTAGGTCAGGGTGGGCCAAAATTCATAAATAGAGTTAGCAACAAGGAGGGTAGGACCTTGTTGCCAAAGCCCTACCTATATTGCCTAACTGTACAAGTAATTATTATTCTTTAACGAGCCAGCTGGCAAGCAAGTTCACCAATAAAATGAGTAAGAAATACCGCTTGGTAAGAGTACTGATCTGTGCCAATGCCTGCCTAACCCATATAAATTCCAGCAATATAATCTACGCACATTACATTTTGAAAACTTGATCATAACCTTCTTTATTGTATACAATAACAGGAAGCATTTGAGTGAGAATAGATATAAGGCAGAATCTAGGAGAGGATTACCTCCAAAGCTTGCTAGTATGGTCTGCAATAGCCCAATGGCAATTCATAGAATTCATAAGCCCAATGGCAGTTTATTTCATATGACATTATTCTTGACAAAACATGTCCAATCTCACCATGTATAAACGTTACAAAAAGGCCTTGGTGCGGTTGCATTGAATAACACTATTCAAATACAATATGCTTCACAATAAGTCATTGATAATCCAGCATTGATTATTCGTCCACATTGGCAGTCTTAGTGCGTAATTGTCCAGATTGATCGAAAATATAGAATCGTCATTTCCAGCCTATGCCAGTTCCTATAAAGATCCAAAATGTATTAGTAAGAAATTATATACACCTGAATTTTAACCATTTTAAGAGGGAACTGAGTTAATGAAAAAAAACCTTTTAAAATCTGTTCAAACAGACTTTTTCCATCCATGGACTTTTGCAAAGACCACTTCAGTACAATATGCAGCCTTAAGCCAAAACAGGTGCAAATTTGACTTAAGCCTTAAAAATGGTTAACATTTACTAAAGCAGATGAAATTACCAGATTCTATTAACAAATAAGAATTTCCTTTCGTCAATCTCATTAATGTTTTTGTTCAATACATCATTCTTACCTTTAAAAGAGTACATAATTGACTCTAGAACAATATAAGATCAAAATTAAAGTTTAGAGTTTCCCTTGTCTTTCAACACCATAGAGCTCAATAGACTTGTCAAAACTATATCTGCAATGCCACCATGTCTTGTAGCTTTTCCACTTGAATACATGGGAAAACACACATAGGAGCAAGAAATCCCGTTACCTGCAGTGAAACCAGAGGACAGTTAGCCTAAGAAGGGTAAGAGCCTAAGTCACTAACAGGTAAGCTACGGATTCCTTGGGCTTATCGCCCTTCACCTTGCATGTTAACACAAACACAATAGGCGGTCAATTTATCGTGCAAAGAGTGTAAATTACTCTGCCCTAAAAGATTAGCCTACATGCAACTTTTATCAGTATGCAAGCTTAAAAATTATTATTAAATGCTTCTCCACCAGCTTATGACAAGGTCTAGAAGCTTATTCTTCCTACCCGCAATTGTCACGAGGTCTCCTCTATTATACCTAGCATGCATGCTATAAAGAGATTATTTTCACATATATGAGAAGGTCTGGAAGTCCATTTTTTGATGTTGCTCTCAGATACAAAATTATTAACCCAAAAGAATTCCAAATTGTAACTGCCCAACACTAAAGTGGTTAAGAGCCCTTTAGCATTAAAAGAGCATCAGCCAGTGAGCCTATTCCTGTAAAAACATCCTAGGCAGGATTTGCACCATTTGGATATGCAAAATGCCAAATAGAGCAAGAACCCAATCTGGATCTAGAATTTTCGTGCAAAAATATTGAAGAGTTCAGCTTATCTTCTTCCAACTGTAGAATTTTTGCAAATGGCATCGAGGCCGATTCTGTGCTCACCATGCCACGAATTCAAGTGCCCAACTTGAAAGCCTATTGACTAAAAGAGAAAAATCTGTTGTGTAGAACTCTTTTATTCGGGTTTGGTCCGTTTTACAACCTGAAACCCACCTTAAGATTTTCTTACACTATTCCCTATTGAATCAGTAGCACTTGTTTGCCTGCATGGCCATTAAGCTATCTATATCTAGATTCCATAAAATATTAATTCGTTTACTCGTAGCGATTGCAAAAACAATGTAACTATTGAATTTTAAACTATACAATGCATAGATTGTGTTTAATTAAGCATCAAAGACTCTGTCCTTAAAGCTATACCACCGCACAATAGTCCACCTTTGCATAGTTCAAGACTCAGCCAGTTCTCTTAATAAGTTTTAATCAAATTTTAGATCTAATAGGAACATGGCCACAACTCGTGTATCTTTGCTCTGTCTCACGCTTTTAAATATCATGCATTAGTTGGCGGACTTAGAAATTAAGCTTTCTACCATCCGGAGAATGTGAACATAAGCTGTTAAAACTCGTGATATGTCTACTCATATCGCACATTATAGACAACCTAGGTGTATGGACAAGTGCATGCTAATCCCATTAACATCAGTCCTAAGTTCAATCCATCTTTTTAGTTTTTCATTCCATTGCTTTACGGTAGCCTTGTATCCACGGTAATGCTGGGGTGCTTAAAAGGATACCATTTCTAAAACCGTAATTCTTATCTTTGTAATTATCCCAATTACTACTCTGTTGTAGATATCTTTTAAGACCTCAGGCTTTTCTGTGCTCATTCAGTGCAATCATGAAATGAAGGCATGCTGGAAGAAGGAGCAAATACATGCTACTGCAGCAAACACATAGGCCACAAATGCACAACCCATGGCTCATTATAGTAGCACTAGACTAATGTAAACATCCAGTTGAAAAGAGAATAGATCCATACAAATAGGGTCATGCCTTATTATCATATAAAGAAAAATATCCACACAAAGTATTCAGCAAATAGAGTTATTCAATTATTCAAACCTGGGAGTAGATCTTTGTTCCAGCATAATTGCCTTTGGTCATGTTGATCTGCAAATTGCCAGAAGCTCTCCAATGCCTTGTTTACTCAAAGAAATAGTGGATGGCATCTTTATATTAGTCTCCTGGATTATCACATGCAAAAGACAGTAGATTCAGTTAATGTCACCAGCATCTTTCCCTTTATTCAAATTATCATAGCTCTTCAGTCCTGTTGCTACAATAGCCTTATGGAATTGGCACATCTTTTCCATGAAGTATTTACCTTCTTCTCCCAAGAAGCAGGCATCAAAGCCATCTTATTTACATCTATTTTCACAGCCTTTATGCACCGTTGCAGCCACGGTTCTATAGAACTAGAAGATCACCCATCTTGCTATGCATTTGTGGCTCCGCCATCCAAGACATGCCATAATAATCTATATGCATCCACCTTCTAGCATTCTATGCCGCAAGAGCAAGTTCGGAATACCCTAATTAGGGTTCAAGAAATGCATTACGTTAGGTCAAGATCATAATTTACCTTTTATTTTTCTAAACCCTAGTTCTTGCATAATCGAAATCTCACCATCCATCAATGGCTAAGAGTTGCCCAATCTGTTGCAGGCCAACTGTATGGTGGCCGCTAAGCTGCCTAAAACTCTGTTACAATCAAGTAGAGGTTCAGGGATACAAAAAGCGTGACCATCATGTTTTTCTATTTTCCACTGTATTTTTCTTTTCCACGAGTTTTCTTTGTGTACATATGTGAAGGAAATTTTCGATCAACACCACCATTATGCAACCATGGGTTTTCACCCATACTCCATTTCTGTAAACAATATCAAACCTTTGCTACATGCCCATGATAGTGCAATAATGCCTTAGATTCCTAAAGCTTATGATAGAGCACCTAGCAGTGTATCAATGTGCATCCATAAAGCCCTCGGACAGAGCAATAATTCCTTAGAGTCCTGATGCATTAGAGCCATCATTACTTATAATAAAAAAAGCCTGCCTCCTACCGTAGGTCAGGGTGGGCCAAAATTCATAAATAGAGTTAGCAACAAGGAGAGTAGGACCTTGTTGCCAAAGCCCTACCCTACCTATATTGCCTAACTGTACAAGTAATTATTATTCTTTAACGAGCCAGCTGGCAAGCAAGTTCACCAATAAAATGAGTAAGAAATACCGCTTGGTAAGAGTACTGATCTGTGCCAATGCCTGCCTAACCCATATAAATTCCAGCAATATAATCTATGCACATTACATTTTGAAAACTTGATCATAACCTTCTTTATTGTATACAATAACAGGAAGCATTTGAGTGAGAATAGATATAAGGCAGAATCTAGGAGAGGATTACCTCCAAAGCTCGCTAGTATGGTCTGCAATAGCCCAATGGCAATTCATAGAATTCATAAGCCCAATGGCAGTTTATTTCATATGACATTATTCTTGACAAAACATGTCCAATCTCACCATGTATAAACGTTACAAAAAGGCCTTGGTGCGGTTGCATTGAATAACACTATTCAAATACAATATGCTTCACAATAAGTCATTGATAATCCAGCATTGATTATTCGTCCACATTGGCAGTCTTAGTGCGTAATTGTCCAGATTGATCGAAAATATAGAATCGTCATTTCCAGCCTATGCCAGTTCCTATAAAGATCCAAAATGTATTAGTAAGAAATTATATACACGAATTTTAACCATTTTAAGAGGGAACCGAAGTTAATGAAAAAAACCTTTTAAAATCTGTTCAAACAGACTTTTTCCATCCATGGACTTTTGCAAAGACCACTTCAGTACAATATGCAGCCTTAAGCCAAAACAGGTGCAAATTTGACTTAAGCCTTAAAAATGGTTAACATTTACTAAAGCAGATGAAATTACCAGATTCTATTAACAAATAAGAATTTCCTTTCGTCAATCTCATTAATGTTTTTGTTCAATACATCATTCTTACCTTTAAAAGAGTACATAATTGACTCTAGAACAATATAAGATCAAAATTAAAGTTTAGAGTTTCCCTTGTCTTTCAACACCATAGAGCTCAATAGACTTGTCAAAACTATATCTGCAATGCCACCATGTCTTGTAGCTTTTCCACTTGAATACATGGGAAAACACACATAGGAGCAAGAAATCCCGTTACCTGCAGTGAAACCAGAGGACAGTTAGTCTAAGAAGGGTAAGAGCCTAAGTCACTAACAGGTAAGCTACGGATTCCTTGGGCTTATCGCCCTTCACCTTGCATGTTAACACAAACACAATAGACAGTCAATTTATCAGGCAAAGAGTGTAAATTACTCTGCCCTAAAAGATTAGCCTACATGCAACTTTTATCAGTATGCAAGCTTAAAAATTATTATTAAATGCTTCTCCACCAGCTTATGACAAGGTCTAGAAGCTTCATTCTTCCTACCCGCAATTGTCACGAGGTCTCCTCTATTATACCTAGCATGCATGCTATAAAGAGATTATTTTCACATATATGAGAAGGTCTGGAAGTCCATTTTTTGATGTTGCTCTCAGATACAAAATTATTAACCCAAAAGAATTCCAAATTGTAACTGCCCAACACTAAAGTGGTTAAGAGCCCTTTAGCATTAAAAGAGCATCAGCCAGTGAGCCTATTCCTGTAAAAACATCCTAGGCAGGATTTGCACCATTTGGATATGCAAAATGCCAAATAGAGGAAGAACCCAATCTGGATCTAGAATTTTCGTGCAAAAATATTGAAGAGTTCAGCTTATCTTCTTCCAACCTGTAAATTTTTGCAAATGGCATCAGACCGTTCTGTGCTCACCATGCCCTGAATTCAAGTGCCCAACTTGAAAGCCTATTGGATGAAAGAGAAAAATCTGCTGTGTAGAACTCTTTTATTCAGTTTCGGGTCCATTTTACAACTGGAAACCCACCTTAAGATTTTCTTATACTATTCCCTATTGAATCTGTAGCACTTGTTTGCCTGCATGGCCATTAAGCTATCTATATCTAGATTCCATAAAATATTAATTCGTTTACTCTGTAGTAGTGCAAAAACAATGTAACTATTGAATTTTAAACTATACAATGCATAGATTGTGTTTAATTAAGCATCAGCACTCTGTCCTTAAAGCTATACCACCTGCACAATAGTCCACACTGCATAGTTCAAGACTCACAACAGTTCTCTTAATAAGTTTTAATCAAATTTTAGATCTAATAGGAACATGGCCACAACTCGTGTATGCTGCTCTGTCTCACGCTTAAATATCATGCATTAGTTGGCAGACTTAGAAATTAAGCTTTCTACCATCTGGAGAATGTGAACATAACTGTTAAAACTCGTATATGTCTACTCATATCTGCACATTATAGACAACCTAGGTGTATGGACAAGTGCATGCTAATCCCATTAACATCAGTCCTAAGTTCAATCCATCTTTTTAGTTTTTCATTCCATTGCTTTACGGTAGCCTTGTATCCCTGTGTACAGGGTGCTTAAAAGGATACCATTTCTAAACCAGAATTCTTATGCTATAATTATCCCAATTACTACTGTTGTAGATATCTTTTAAGACCTCAGGCTTTTCTGTGCTCATTCAGTGCAATCATGAAATGAAGGCATGCTGGAAGAAGGAGCAAATACATGCTACTGCAGCAAACACATAGGCCACAAATGCACAACCCATGGCTCATTATAGTAGCACTAGACTAATGTAAACATCCAGTTGAAAAGAGAATAGATCCATACAAATAGGGTCATGCCTTATTATCATATAAAGAAAAATATCCACACAAAGTATTCAGCAAATAGAGTTATTCAATTATTCAAACCTGGGAGTAGATCTTTGTTCCAGCATAATTGCCTTTGGTCATGTTGATCTGCAAATTGCCAGAAGCTCTCCAATGCCTTGTTTACTCAAAGAAATAGTGGATGGCATCTCTATATTAGTCTCCTGGATTATCACATGCAAAAGACAGTAGATTCAGTTAATGTCACCAGCATCTTTCCCTTTATTCAAATTATCATAGCTCTTCAGTCCTGTTGCTACAATAGCCTTATGGAATTGGCATATCTTTTCCATGAAGTATTTACCTTCTTCTCCCAAGAAGCAGGCATCAAAGCCATCTTATTTACATCTATTTTCACAGCCTTTATGCACCGTTGCAGCCACAGTTCTATAGAACTAGAAGATCACCCATCTTGCTATGCATTTGTGGCTCCGCCATCCAAGACATGCCATAATAATCTATATGCATCCACCTTCCAGCATTCTATGCCGCAAGAGCAAGTTCGGAATACCCTAATTAGGGTTCAAGAAATGCATTACGTTAGGTCAAGATCATAATTTACCTTTTATTTTTCTAAACCCTAGTTCTTGCATAATCGAAATCTCACCATCCATCAATGGCTAAGAGTTGCCCAATCTGTTGCAGGCCAACTGTATGGTGGCCGCTGAGCTGCCTAAAACTCTGTTACAATCAAGTAGAGGTTCAGGGATACAAAAAGCGTGACCATCATATTTTTCTATTTTCCACTGTATTTTTCTTTTCCACGAGTTTTCTTTGTGTACATATGTGAAGGACATTTTCGATCAACACCACCATTATGCAACCATGGGTTTTCACCCATACTCCATTTATGTAAACAATATCAAACCTTTGCTACATGCCCATGATAGTGCAATAATGCCTTAGATTCCTAAAGCTTATGATAGAGCACCTAGCAGTGTATCAATGTGCATCCATAAAGCCCTCGGATAGAGCAATAATTCCTTAGAGTCCTGATGCATTAGAGCCATTAAAAAAAAAAAAAAAAAAAAGCCAGTAGAACTAGCCTAGTCCAACTAGCTAGCACATGCATCAACTTCGGTCAATCCCTAAGTTGTATTATCAATCCACTATAAGTCATGTAATGACAAGAATGGTACTTGCATTCTAGAAAATCATGTTCCATCATTTGCAAACTGCTACAGAACTTAACAACATACATGTTCAACCAGCACAACATTTAACCACGGTATAGAAATCTATTGGATGTTTGATCCATTAATCTATGTGTAATCTTATAGTTTGTCTATGTAGGGCAACATATTCGTTTAAGGTCATAATGTAGTCTAAATCTCCCTGGTCCATTGAATACATAATAATACTTTATTCTCATCACATTTCTCGTCTAAGGTCGTAATCTAGCCTAAATCTCAATGGTCCATTGGATACATAATAGTACTTTCTGCCAATATGTGGAGCTAACAAAGGTTATTAAGTTATACTCTTTGCCATGCAACTTATGCAAATAATGCAGGCTATTCTTAATGCTTCCACTAAATTTTTGTAAATAATCAAGGCCGAGAAGCTAGAAAACCACAGCCATGTAATATTCATATTCATTTGGGTGTGAACAACTATTCTGTATTTTGTACTTTTAAGCCTGGACCTAGACTTGTAGGTTCATTTTTGCTCAGCCTTTTCCATATTTAATCAGACCTACAGATGATGATTTCATAAACAGCAGATTCTGTATCTTTCCAAATCAAAGATTTAGACATAAGTTATCCTATTAATACTTCTTCTAGACATCGAGAAGAATGCATAAATATTGAAGCCACGTTTTCAGTTGATACCTTGCTAGATCTGTTCCATTTTTTCCAGCCTATTTGAGCACCGAAAACATATGTGCCTTACCTTATTGCATTCATAGCAAAAGATGTGAGCAAAATATTGCAATGAGAATTTTTCCATGATTTTATATAGAACTTAAAGTCAGCTGCAGCAGCGGATATTCTAGAACGTATCTTCCACTCCAAAGACTTTTCCCAAAGAACACGTTCAAACGAGCAAATGGAAGACAAAGGGAGGTGAAAACCACGTACCTGCAGCCAATCAATCATGAATTAGCATATTAATGGTAAAACATGAAGGGCCAAAAGGTACATTGGGTTTTCACGGCTTATAGCCCTTCACCCTTTGTATCCTTTTGCCATCAGTTAGTATCCATAGAAAAAGCAAGGAGACATTTAAGAACTTCATTTCTCACACATCAGAATCATTCTATATTAAAGCTTAAAGCCTATGCATCTGCAATGTCTGAACATAGATGCAATTATGCTTACACCATTCTATTCCTGAAATCTGATAAATCGATGCATACTCTACATTTGTTTTACCCCCTGTGCTACATGTTCATGATCGGGGATCATTTGCTTCAAGCATCTTGTATAACTAGAAAGCGGTTAAATCGAGAGGACTCCTCAGTTTGTTCTTTACTCGTGTACTGCCATCAGTAACCTTCTTAATGCCATCAGTAGTAACATTCTTGCTCAAGGAGCGCTTTTACTCATCAAGATTCATTTTATAATCCTCACATTTTCTTACTGTTTGAAAATCAATGGCGCTACCATACAGGCCAATTCAAAATCTATTATTTCATTGCCGAGTGTCTCCCAATCATCTCCTAAGCTATAAACAATCCATCGTATCCGCGGTCGAAATGCTGGTCATCCATTTTGCCTTTTAGTTATAAGGCGGAAAAACTTTCTTCTTCCAAATCTAATCAATTCTTACAGTACACAAATTGCGGCCTCGTGTCCTTAGAATCTTTCTACATGCATGTATGATTTGGAGAAATCTGGGGGTCTACTCTGTATTTGCAGAATCTAGAATAGCTCTACTAACCGTAATAAAGAAGCCAGTGCTTGAACTGTCTCTGTATGCAGCCAACCACCATATTTGTACAGTCCTGGAGAAACCCTCGCCATACAACAAGAACCGTTTTTGGCTAAACACGCAAGATTACCTCACCGGGCGAATCGAAACCCTAGCCTTCAGTAGTATTGCCACGAAATTCACTCTCGAAACCCTAGATTTTCTTATTTTGCCATAATATTTTACTTAAAGAAATTGAAGAAAATGTGTGCTTGCAAACCTTTGAAATAAAACCCTTTACCTTTGTAAGATGCCAAGTGCCGTTGCATGCCTTTATGCTTTATGCATAAGCCTTTTTTTTGCACGAAGCACCAAATACCAAGTGCCTAACATGCATTTAAAGATGCACGCAAAAGGTTAAACTTTATAACTTTAGATGAAACATGCATTTAAAGATGCACGCAAAAGATTCAACTTTATAGGTTTGGATCTTTTCATAAATAAGTCAAGATCCAAGTTTAAAGAAACAAATTCTCCATCGTCTCTATAGAGGACCAAGTTATGGTAAGTATATGCAAAAGGTGTTCAAAGAATTAGCCCATCTTTAGATTTTTATCTTATAATTTCTAGGCAACCTATACAATGTGTATAATATATTAAGCTACTTTGAATCACATGTACCGTCTACTCAGTATTACTGAATCAGTGCATAGGTGGATTCCTATGCATGTCATGCTACATACTGCCAAATAGCATCAGAAGTTTAAAATAAAAAATCCTACCTCCAACCGTTAGGTAGTTTTGACCTCTTTTTTATGTTCTTTGAAATATTAGGGAGGGCAGACCCTAATTATACAAATGAGAGGTCATGCCCTACCTAATATAACAAGCAAGCCCAATATACTTCTATGCATCAACACCTTATTTGTATCACCGATTAGAAGAAGTATCTTTTGACAATAGCTTGGAACTTCTTGTAGCAAATTGCAGTCTCAAAGTTTCGTGCATGGGAAGTTGCCTGCCTTGATGCATCCAGGTATTCTCCTTTACAACCGAAAGTGGTTGAAACCATTGTGGACAAATCCTATATCATCTCATCAATATTGGAAGTCGCATAAGAAGGATTGAAATTGACATAAAGAAGTGGAAATATCTGTGAAAAAAATATTAATCTGATGATATGGTCAAAACAATTAGTACGAATATATTTTAGAGCGTTAAATGGCTTAAGACACATAATGTGTAGCCGAGTGGCATAATTTTTGTGCAACTGCATCGTGGTCTATGCCACTTTAAAAAGAATTGAACTTGTATAATGCAATCTTAAAAATACTTCACCGGATGCATAGGTATAAGATAGCTCAAAATCTCAAGACTTCTGATTATTCAAAGAGTAACTTCGGCAATCCCATCAGCTACATCTCTGCTACTTTCATCTTTGGTTTTAATAACTGATTTCTCCATAGCTCTTGATGTATTTAAGCATTCCACAATTAGAACCCCGGTGATTCTTGGGTGTTGACCGATTTTAGTACCGTATATGCTCGTTTGTTTAATATCTAGTGGTTGGATGGCTTTTTTCAGGAACTCGACATCCTTAATTGTCCTCTCACAAGTATCCACCATCTAGCTCAACTGAATATTCATTAGATCTGCTCAGCACATTCTTCTACAACATGTACGCGTATGCTTTTGGTTCTTTCTTGTAACAAAGCATTGCCTGTATAGCATAGTTGGAGGATCCGATCCTGTTTTTACCATATCCCATAGCTTTGAGCTCACTTTCCATACAGGTAGAACTATTTCATCATCACATTCTTCCTGACCATAAATGATTTTCCTGTAATGTATGAGAGTAGCAACTGTTAGTGTTATAGCATCAGCATGTAATAAAAGGTATCAACTAGTAGATTGCAATCCATAACGCAGATGTAAATGCAAGGAACATGATTCTCAAGTCACAAGTAACACTGGTTATACCAATGTATTGAAGTGTCTAAAAAAACCCAGTAGAACTAGCCTAGTCCAACTAGCTAGCACATACATCAACTTCGGTCAATCCCTAAGTTGTATTATCAATCCACTATAAGTCATGTAATGACAAGAATGGTACTTGCATTCTAGAAAATCATGTTCCATCATTTGCAAACTGCTACAGAACTTAACAACATACATGTTCAACCAGCACAACATTTAACCACGGTATAGAAATCTATTGGATGTTTGATCCATTAATCTATGTGTAATCTTATAGTTTGTCTATGTAGGGCAACATATTCGTTTAAGGTCATAATGTAGTCTAAATCTCCCTGGTCCATTGAATACATAATAATACTTTATTCTCATCACATTTTTCTAAGGTCGTAATCTAGCCTAAATCTCAATGGTCCATTGGATACATAATAGTACTTTCTCGCCAATATGTGGGCTAACAAAGGTTATTGTTATAACAACTTATGCAAATAATGCAAGGCTATTTTTGCTTCCACTAAATTTTTTAAATAATCAAGGCCGGACCTAGACATGTAATATTCATATTCAGGTTGAACAACATTCGTATTTTGTACTTTTAAGCCCGGACCTAGACTTGTAGGTTCATTTTTGCTCAGCCTTTTCCATATTTAATCAGACCTACAGATGATGATTTCATAAACAGCAGATTCTGTATCTTTCCAAATCAAAGATTTAGACATAAGTTATCCATTAATACTTCTTCTAGACATCGAGAAGAATGCATAAATATTGAAGCCACGTTTTCAGTTGATACCTTGCTAGATCTGTTCCATTTTTTCCAGCCTATTTGAGCACCGAAAACATATGTGCCTTACCTTATTGCATTCATAGCAAAAGATGTGAGCAAAATATTGCAATGAGAATTTTTCCATGATTTTATATAGAACTTAAAAGTCATTTTTTGCGTGGATGATATTCTAGAACGTATCTTCCACTCCAAAGACTTTTCCCAAAGAACACGTTCAAACGAGCAAATGGAAGACAAAGGGAGGTGAAAACCACGTACCTGCAGCCAATCAATCATGAATTCGCATATTAATGGTAAAACATGAAGGGCCAAAAGGTACATTGGGTTTTCACGGCTTATAGCCCTTCACCCTTTGTATCCTTTTGCCATCAGTTAGTATCCATAGAAAAAGCAAGGAGACATTTAAGAACTTCATTTCTCACACATCAGAATCATTCTATATTAAAGCTTAAAGCCTATGCATCTGCAATGTCTGAACATAGATGCAATTATGCTTACACCATTCTATTCCTGAAATCTGATAAATCGATGCATCTACATTTGTTTTACCCCCTGTGCTACCTGTTCATGATCAGGATCATTTGCTTCAGCATCTTGTATAACTAGAAACGGTTAAATCAGAGGACTCCTCAGCTTGTTCTTTACTCGTGTACTGCCATCAGTAACCTTCTTAATGCCATCAGTAGTAACATTCTTGCTCAAGGAGCGCTTTTACTCATCAAGATTCATTTTATAATCCTCACATTTTCTTACTGTTTGAAAATCAATGGCGCTACCATACAGGCCAATTCCAAATCTATTATTTCATTGCTGAGTGTCTCCCAATCATCTCCTAAGCTATAAACAATCCATCTGTATCACAGTCGAAATGCTGGTCATCCATTTTGCCTTTTAGTTATAAGGCGGAAAAACTTTCTTCTTCCAAATCTAATCAATTCTTACAGTACACAAATTGCGGCCTTGTGTCCTTAGAATCTTTCTACATGCATGTATGATTTGGAGAAATCTGGGGGTCTACTCTGTATTTGCAGAATCTAGAATAGCTCTACTAACCGTAATAAAGAAGCTGCTTGAAAGCTGTCTCGTATGCGACCAACCACCATATTTATGCGATCTGGAGAAACCCTCGCCATACAAATAAGAACTGTTTTTGGCTAAACTGCAAGATTACCTCCGGCCGAATCGAAACCCTAGCCTTCAGTAGTATTGCCACGAAATTCACTCTCGAAACCCTAGATTTTCTTATTTTGCCATAATATTTTACTTAAAGAAATTGAAGAAAATGTGTGCTTGCAAACCTTTGAAATAAAACCCTTTACCTTTGTAAGATGCCAAGTGCCGTTGCATGCCTTTATGCTTTATGCATAAGCCTTTTTTTTGCACGAAGCACCAAATACCAAGTGCCTAACATGCATTTAAAGATGCATGCAAAAGGTTAAACTTTATAACATGCATTTAAAGATGCACGCAAAAGATTCAACTTTATAGGTTTGGATCTTTTCATAAATAAGTCGAGATCCAAGTTTAAAGAAACAAATTCTCCATCGTCTCTATAGAGGACCAAGTTATGGTAAGTATATGCAAAAGGTGTTCAAAGAATTAGCCCATCTTTAGATTTTTATCTTATAATTTCTAGGCAACCTATACAATGTGTATAATATATTAAGCTACTTTGAATCACATGTACCGTCTACTCAGTATTACTGAATCAGTGCATAAGTGGATTCCTATGCATGTCATGCTACATCTTTGCCAAATAGCATCGAAGTTTAAAAATAAAAAATCCTACCTCCAACCGTTAGGTAGTTTTGACCTCTTTTTTATGTTTTGAAATATTAGGGAGGGCGGACCCTAATTATACAAAGAGAGGTCATGCCCTACCTAATATAACAAGCAAGCCCAATATACTTCTATGCATCAACACCTTATTTGTGTCACCGATTAGAAGAAGTACCTTTTGACAATAGCTTGGAACTTCTTGTAGCAAATTGCAGTCTCAAAGTTTCGTGCATGGGAAGTTGCCTGCCTTGATGCATCCAGGTATTCTCCTTTACAACCGAAAGTGGTTGAAACCATTGTGGACAAATCCTATATCATCTCATCAATATTGGAAGTCGCATAAGAAGGATTGAAATTGACATATAGAAGTGGAAATATCTGTGACAAAAATATTAATCTGATGATATGGTCAAAACAATTAGTACGAATATATTTTAGAGCGTTAAATGGCTTAAGACACATAATGTGTAGCCGAGTGGCATAATTTTTGTGCAACTGCATCGTGGTCTATGCCACTTTAAAAAGAATTGAACTTGTATAATGCAATCTTAAAAATACTTCACCGGATGCATAGGTATAAGATAGCTCAAAATCTCAAGACTTACAGTTATTCAAAGAGTAACTCGGCAATCCCATCAGCTACATCTCTGCTACTTTCATCTTTGGTTTTAATAACTGATTTCTCCATAGCTCTTGATGTATTTAAGCATTCCACAATTAGAACCCCGGTGATTCTTGGGTGTTGACCGATTTTAGTACCGTATATGCTCGTTTGTTTAATATCTAGTGGTTGGATGGCTTTTTTCAGGAACTCGACATCCTTAATTGTCCTCTCACAAGTATCCACCATCTAGCTCAACTGAATATTCATTAGATCTGCTCAGCACATTCTTCTACAACATGTACGCGTATGCTTTTGGTTCTTTCTCGTAACAAAGCATTGCCTGTATAGCATAGTTGGAGGATCCGATCCTGTTTTTACCATATCCCATAGCTTTGAGCTCACTTTCCATACAGGTAGAACTATTTCATCATCACATTCTTCCTGACCATAAATGATTTTCCCCGTAATGTATGAGAGTAGCAACTGTTAGTGTTATAGCATCAGCATGTAATAAAAGGTATCAACTAGTAGATTGCAATCCATAACGCAGATGTAAATGCAAGGAACATGATTCTCAAGTCACAAGTAACACTGGTTATACCAATGTATTGAAGTGTCTAAAAAACCAAAGAGAACTAGCCTAGTCCAACTAGCTAGCACATACATCAACCGGTCAATCCCTAAGTTGTATTATCAATCCACTATAAGTCATGTAATGACAAGAATGTTCCATCATTTGCATTCTAGAACTTAAAAATCATGTTCCATCATTTGCATAGAAATCTATTGGATGTTTGATCCATTAACATACATGTTAATCTTATAGTTTTTAACAACATATTCGTTTAGAAATGTAGTTAAATGTTTGGTCCATTGAATCTAATAATACTTTATTCTCATCACATTTTGTCTATGTAGGGCAACATATTAAATCTCAATGGTCCATTGGATAATAATAGTCTAAATCTAACAAATGTTATTAAGTTATCCTTTGAATACATGCAAATAATGCAGGCTATTCTTCTCTTCCACTAAATTTTTTGTAAATAAGGCGAGAAGCTAGAATACCATGTAATATTCATATTCATTTGGGTGTGAACAACTATTCTGTATTTTGTACTTTTAAGCCTGGACCTAGACTTGTAGGTTCATTTTTGCTCAGCCTTTTCCATATTTAATCAGACCTACAGATGATGATTTCATAAACAGCAGATTCTGTATCTTTCCAAATCAAAGATTTAGACATAAGTTATCCATTAATACTTCTTCTAGACATCGAGAAGAATGCATAAATATTGAAGCCACGTTTTCAGTTGATACCTTGCTAGATCTGTTCCATTTTTTCCAGCCTATTTGAGCACCGAAAACATATGTGCCTTACCTTATTGCATTCATAGCAAAAGATGTGAGCAAAATATTGCAATGAGAATTTTTCCATGATTTTATACAGAACTTAAAGTCAGCTGCAGCAGCGGATATTCTAGAACGTATCTTCCACTCCAAAGACTTTTCCCAAAGAACACGTTCAAACGAGCAAATGGAAGACAAAGGGAGGTGAAAACCACGTACCTGCAGCCAATCAATCATGAATTAGCATATTAATGGTAAAACATGAAGGGCCAAAAGGTACATTGGGTTTTCACGGCTTATAGCCCTTCACCCTTTGTATCCTTTTGCCATCAGTTAGTATCCATAGAAAAAGCAAGGAGACATTTAAGAACTTCATTTCTCGCACATCAGAATCATTCTATATTAAAGCTTAAAGCCTATGCATCTGCAATGTCTGAACATAGATGCAATTATGCTTACACCATTCTATTCCTGAAATCTGATAAATCGATGCATCTACATTTGTTTTACCCCCGTGCTACTGTTCATGATCGGGATCATTTGCTTCAAACATCTTGTATAACTAGAAACGGTTAAATCGGAGGACTCCTCGGTTTTGTTCTTTACTGTGTAATCGCCATCAGTAACCTTCTTAATGCCATCAGTAGTAACATTCTTGCTCAAGGAGCGCTTTTACTCATCAAGATTCATTTTATAATCCTCACATTTTCTTACTGTTTGAAAATCAATGGCGCTACCATACAGGCCAATTCCAAATCTATTATTTCATTGCTGAGTGTCTCCCAATCATCTCCTAAGCTATAAACAATCCATCGTATCCACGGTCGAAATCTTTGGTCATCCATTTTGCCTTTTAGTTATAAAGGCGGAAAAACTTTCTTCTTCCAAATCTAATCAATTCTTACAAGACAAAAATTAGCGGCCTTGTGTCCTTAGAATCTTTCTACATGCATGTATGATTTGGAGAAACTGGGGTCTACTCAGTATTTGCAGAATCTAGAATAGCTCTACTAACCGTAATAAAGAAGCGGTTTTGAAAGGCCTACGTCAGATGACCAACCACCATATTTATGCAGTCTGGAGAAACCTCTACCATAAATAAGAACCGTTTTTGGCTAGGCCTGCAAGATTACCTCTGGCCGAATCGAAACCCTAGCCTTCAGTAGTATTGCCACGAAATTCACTCTCGAAACCCTAGATTTTCTTATTTTGCCATAATATTTTACTTAAAGAAATTGAAGAAAATGTGTGCTTGCAAACCTTTGAAATAAAACCCTTTACCTTTGTAAGATGCCAAGTGCCGTTGCATGCCTTTATGCTTTATGCATAAGCCTTTTTTGCACGAAGCACCAAATACCAAGTGCCTAACATGCATTTAAAGATGCATGCAAAAGGTTAAACTTTATAACTTTAGATGAAACATGCATTTAAAGATGCACGCAAAAGATTCAACTTTATAGGTTTGGATCTTTTCATAAATAAGTCAAGATCCAAGTTTAAAGAAACAAATTCTCCATCGTCTCTATAGAGGACCAAGTTATGGTAAGTATATGCAAAAGGTGTTCAAAGAATTAGCCCATCTTTAGATTTTTATCTTATAATTTCTAGGCAACCTATACAATGTGTATAATATATTAAGCTACTTTGAATCACATGTACCGTCTACTCAGTATTACTGAATCAGTGCATAAGTGGATTCCTATGCATGTCATGCTACATACTGCCAAATAGCATCAGAAGTTTAAAAATAAAAAAATCCTACCTCCAACCGTTAGGTAGTTTTGACCTCTTTTTATGTTGCTGAAATATTAGGGAGGGCAGACCCCTAATTATACAGCCGAGGTCATGCCCTACCTAATATAACAAGCAAGCCCAATATACTTCTATGCATCAACACCTTATTTGTGTCACCGATTAGAAGAAGTACCTTTTGACAATAGCTTGGAACTTCTTGTAGCAAATTGCAGTCTCAAAGTTTCGTGCATGGGAAGTTGCCTGCCTTGATGCATCCAGGTATTCTCCTTTACAACCGAAAGTGGTTGAAACCATTGTGGACAAATCCTATATCATCTCATCAATATTGGAAGTCGCATAAGAAGGATTGAAATTGACATATAGAAGTGGAAAATATCTGTGACAAAAATATTAATCTGATGATATGGTCAAAACAATTAGTACGAATATATTTTAGAGCGTTAAATGGCTTAAGACACATAATGTGTAGCCGAGTGGCATAATTTTTGTGCAACTGCATCGTGGTCTATGCCACTTTAAAAAGAATTGAACTTGTATAATGCAATCTTAAAAATACTTCACCGGATGCATAGGTATAAGATAGCTCAAAATCTCAAGACTTACAGTTATTCAAAGAGTAACTCGGCAATCCCATCAGCTACATCTCTGCTACTTTCATCTTTGGTTTTAATAACTGATTTCTCCATAGCTCTTGATGTATTTAAGCATTCCACAATTAGAACCCCGGTGATTCTTGGGTGTTGACCGATTTTAGTACCGTATATGCTCGTTTGTTTAATATCTAGTGGTTGGATGGCTTTTTCGGGAACTTCGACATCCTTAATTGTCCTCTCACAAGTATCCACCATCTAGCTCAACTGAATATTCATTAGATCTGCTCAGCACATTCTTCTACAACATGTACGCGTATGCTTTTGGTTCTTTCTCGTAACAAAGCATTGCCTGTATAGCATAGTTGGAGGATCCGATCCTGTTTTTACCATATCCCATAGCTTTGAGCTCACTTTCCATACAGGTAGAACTATTTCATCATCACATTCTTCCTGACCATAAATGATTTTCCTGTAATGTATGAGAGTAGCAACTGTTAGTGTTATAGCGTCAGCATGTAATAAAAGGTATCAACTAGTAGATTGCAGTCCATAACGCAGATGTAAATGCAAGGAACATGATTCTCAATTCACAAGTAACACTGGTTATACCAATGTATTGAAGTGTCTAAAAAAACCCAGTAGAACTAGCCTAGTCCAACTAGCTAGCACATACATCAACTTCGGTCAATCCCTAAGTTGTATTATCAATCCACTATAAGTCGTGTAATGACAAGAATCATGTTCCATCATTTGCAAACTGCTACAGAACTTAACAACATACATGTTCAACCAGCACAACATTTAACCACGGTATAGAAATCTATTGGATGTTTGATCCATTAATCTATGTGTAATCTTATAGTTTGTCTATGTAGGGCAATATATTCGTTTAAGGTCATAATGTAGTCTAAATCTCCCTGGTCCATTGAATACATAATAATACTTTATTCTCATCACATTTCTCGTCTAAGGTCGTAATCTAGCCTAAATCTCAATGGTCCATTGGATACATAATAGTACTTTCTGCCAATATGTGGAGCTAACAAATGTTATTAAGTTATACTCTTTGCCATGCAACTTATGCAAATAATGCAGGCTATTCTTAATGCTTCCACTAAATTTTTGTAAATAATCAAGGCCGAGAAGCTAGAAAACCACAGCCATGTAATATTCATATTCATTTGGGTGTGAACAACTATTCTGTATTTTGTACTTTTAAGCCTGGACCTAGACTTGTAGGTTCATTTTTGCTCAGCCTTTTCCATATTTAATCAGACCTACAGATGATGATTTCATAAACAGCAGATTCTGTATCTTTCCAAATCAAAGATTTAGACATAAGTTATCCATTAATACTTCTTCTAGACATCGAGAAGAATGCATAAATATTGAAGCCACGTTTTCAGTTGATACCTTGCTAGATCTGTTCCATTTTTTCCAGCCTATTTGAGCAATCAAAACATATGTGCCTTACCTTATTGCATTCATAGCAAAAAGATGTGAGCAAAATATTGCAATGAGAATTTTTCCATGATTTTATCTGAGTAACTTAAAGTCATTGCAGTTAGTGGATATTCTAGAACGTATCTTCCACTCCAAAGACTTTTCCCAAAGAACACGTTCAAACGAGCAAATGGAAGACAAAGGGAGGTGAAAACCACGTACCTGCAGCCAATCAATCATGAATTAGCATATTAATGGTAAAACATGAAGGGCCAAAAGGTACATTGGGTTTTCACGGCTTATAGCCCTTCACCCTTTGTATCCTTTTGCCATCAGTTAGTATCCATAGAAAAAGCAAGGAGACATTTAAGAACTTCATTTCTCGCACATCAGAATCATTCTATATTAAAGCTTAAAGCCTATGCATCTGCAATGTCTGAACATAGATGCAATTATGCTTACACCATTCTATTCCTGAAATCTGATAAATCGATGCATACGCTACATTTGTTTTACCCCCTGTGCTACCTGTTCATGATCAGGATCATTTGCTTCAGCATCTTGTATAACTAGAAACGGTTAAATCAGAGGACTCCTCAGTTTGTTCTTTACTCGTGTACTGCCATCAGTAACCTTCTTAATGCCATCAGTAGTAACATTCTTGCTCAAGGAGCGCTTTTACTCATCAAGATTCATTTTATAATCCTCACATTTTCTTACTGTTTGAAAATCAATGGCGCTACCATACAGGCCAATTCCAAATCTATTATTTCATTGCTGAGTGTCTCCCAATCATCTCCTAAGCTATAAACAATCCATCTGTATCACAGTCGAAATGCTGGTCATCCATTTTGCCTTTTAGTTATAAGGCGGAAAAACTTTCTTCTTCCAAATCTAATCAATTCTTACAGTACACAAATTGCGGCCTTGTGTCCTTAGAATCTTTCTACATGCATGTATGATTTGGAGAAATCTGGGGGTCTACTCTGTATTTGCAGAATCTAGAATAGCTCTACTAACCGTAATAAAGAAGCCAGTGCTTGAACTGTCTCTGTATGCAGCCAACCACCATATTTGTACAGTCCTGGAGAAACCTCTACCATACAGCGCAACCGTTTTTGGCTAAGCCTGCAAGATTACCTCTGGCCGAATCGAAACCCTAGCCTTCAGTAGTATTGCCACGAAATTCACTCTCGAAACCCTAGATTTTCTTATTTTGCCATAATATTTTACTTAAAGAAATTGAAGAAAATGTGTGCTTGCAAACCTTTGAAATAAAACCCTTTACCTTTGTAAGATGCCAAGTGCCGTTGCATGCCTTTATGCTTTATGCATAAGCCTTTTTTTTGCACGAAGCACCAAATACCAAGTGCCTAACATGCATTTAAAGATGCATGCAAAAGGTTAAACTTTATAACTTTAGATGAAACATGCATTTAAAGATGCACGCAAAAGATTCAACTTTATAGGTTTGGATCTTTTCATAAATAAGTCAAGATCCAAGTTTAAAGAAACAAATTCTCCATCGTCTCTATAGAGGACCAAGTTATGGTAAGTATATGCAAAAGGTGTTCAAAGAATTAGCCCATCTTTAGATTTTTATCTTATAATTTCTAGGCAACCTATACAATGTGTATAATATATTAAGCTACTTTGAATCACATGTACCGTCTACTCAGTATTACTGAATCAGTGCATAAGTGGATTCCTATGCATGTCATGCTACATACTGCCAAATAGCATCAGAAGTTTAAAAATAAAAAAATCCTACCTCCAACCGTTAGGTAGTTTTGACCTCTTTTTATGTTGCTGAAATATTAGGGAGGGCAGACCCCTAATTATACAGCCGAGGTCATGCCCTACCTAATATAACAAGCAAGCCCAATATACTTCTATGCATCAACACCTTATTTGTGTCACCGATTAGAAGAAGTACCTTTTGACAATAGCTTGGAACTTCTTGTAGCAAATTGCAGTCTCAAAGTTTCGTGCATGGGAAGTTGCCTGCCTTGATGCATCCAGGTATTCTCCTTTACAACCGAAAGTGGTTGAAACCATTGTGGACAAATCCTATATCATCTCATCAATATTGGAAGTCGCATAAGAAGGATTGAAATTGACATATAGAAGTGGAAATATCTGTGACAAAAATATTAATCTGATGATATGGTCAAAACAATTAGTACGAATATATTTTAGAGCGTTAAATGGCTTAAGACACATAATGTGTAGCCGAGTGGCATAATTTTTGTGCAACTGCATCGTGGTCTATGCCACTTTAAAAAGAATTGAACTTGTATAATGCAATCTTAAAAATACTTCACCGGATGCATAGGTATAAGATAGCTCAAAATCTCAAGACTTACAGTTATTCAAAGAGTAACTCGGCAATCCCATCAGCTACATCTCTGCTACTTTCATCTTTGGTTTTAATAACTGATTTCTCCATAGCTCTTGATGTATTTAAGCATTCCACAATTAGAACCCCGGTGATTCTTGGGTGTTGACCGATTTTAGTACCGTGATATGCTCGCGTTTGTTTAATATCTAGTGGTTGGATGGCTTTTTTCAGGAACTCGACATCCTTAATTGTCCTCTCACAAGTATCCACCATCTAGCTCAACTGAATATTCATTAGATCTGCTCAGCACATTCTTCTACAACATGTACGCGTATGCTTTTGGTTCTTTCTCGTAACAAAGCATTGCCTGTATAGCATAGTTGGAGGATCCGATCCTGTTTTTACCATATCCCATAGCTTTGAGCTCACTTTCCATACAGGTAGAACTATTTCATCATCACATTCTTCCTGACCATAAATGATTTTCCTGTAATGTATGAGAGTAGCAACTGTTAGTGTTATAGCGTCAGCATGTAATAAAAGGTATCAACTAGTAGATTGCAGTCCATAACGCAGATGTAAATGCAAGGAACATGATTCTCAAGTCACAAGTAACACTGGTTATACCAATGTATTGAAGTGTCTAAAAAACCCAAAGAGAACTAGCCTAGTCCAACTAGCTAGCACATACATCAACTCCGGTCAATCCCTAAGTTGTATTATCAATCCACTATAAGTCGTGTAATGACAAGAATCATGTTCCATCATTTGCAAACTGCTACAGAACTTAACAACATACATGTTCAACCAGCACAACATTTAACCACGGTATAGAAATCTATTGGATGTTTGATCCATTAATCTATGTGTAATCTTATAGTTTGTCTATGTAGGGCAATATATTCGTTTAAGGTCATAATGTAGTCTAAATCTCCCTGGTCCATTGAATACATAATAATACTTTATTCTCATCACATTTCTCGTCTAAGGTCGTAATCTAGCCTAAATCTCAATGGTCCATTGGATACATAATAGTACTTTCTGCCAATATGTGGAGCTAACAAAGGTTATTAAGTTATACTCTTTGCCATGCAACTTATGCAAATAATGCAGGCTATTCTTAATGCTTCCACTAAATTTTTGTAAATAATCAAGGCCGAGAAGCTAGAAAACCACAGCCATGTAATATTCATATTCATTTGGGTGTGAACAACTATTCTGTATTTTGTACTTTTAAGCCTGGACCTAGACTTGTAGGTTCATTTTTGCTCAGCCTTTTCCATATTTAATCAGACCTACAGATGATGATTTCATAAACAGCAGATTCTGTATCTTTCCAAATCAAAGATTTAGACATAAGTTATCCATTAATACTTCTTCTAGACATCGAGAAGAATGCATAAATATTGAAGCCACGTTTTCAGTTGATACCTTGCTAGATCTGTTCCATTTTTTCCAGCCTATTTGAGCACCGAAAACATATGTGCCTTACTTTATTGCATTCATAGCAAAAGATGTGAGCAAAATATTGCAATGAGAATTTTTCCATGATTTTATACAGAACTTAAAGTCAGCTGCAGCAGCGGATATTCTAGAACGTATCTTCCACTCCAAAGACTTTTCCCAAAGAACACGTTCAAACGAGCAAATGGAAGACAAAGGGAGGTGAAAACCAATTACACGCAGCCAATCAATCATGAATTAGCATATTAATGGTAAAACATGAAGGGCCAAAAGGTACATTGGGTTTTTTCACTTTTATAGCCCTTCACCCTTTGTATCCTTTTGCCATCGGTTAGTATCCATAGAAAAAGCAAGGAGACATTTAAGAACTTCATTTTCGCACATCGAATCATTCTATATTAAAGCTTAAAGCCTATGCATCCGCAATGTCCGAACATAGATGCAATTATGCTTACACCATTCTATTCTCGAAATCGATAAATCGATGCATACGCTACATTTGTTTTACCCCCTCGTGCTACTGTTCATGATCGGGATCATTTGCTTCAAAGCATCTTGTATAACTAGAAACGGTTAAATCGAGAGGACTCCTCGGTTTGTTCTTTACTCGTAACGCCATCAAGAACCTTCTTAATGCCATCAAGTAGTAACATTCTTGCTCAAGGAGCGCTTTTACTCATCAAGATTCATTTTATAATCCTCACATTTTTTCTTCTTGTTTGAAAATCAATGGCGCTACCATACGGGCCAATTCCAAATCTATTATTTCATTTGCCGAAAGTGTCTCCCAATCATCTCCTAAGCTATAAACAATCCATCTCAGATCACACGGTCGAAATGTTGGTCATCCATTTTGCCTTTTAGTTATAAGGCGGAAAAACTTTCTTCTTCCAAATCTAATCAATTCTTACAAGGTACAAAATTGCGGCCTTGTGTCCTTAGAATCTTTCTACATGCATGTATGATTTGGAGAAATCTGGGGTCTACTCAGTATTTGCGAGAATCTAGAATAGCTCTACTAACCGTAAATAAAGAAGCCCGTTGCTTGAACTGTCTCTCGTATGCGACCAACCACCATATTTGTGCAGTCACGAGAAACCTCGCCATACAAATAAGAACCGTTTTTGGCTAAGCCTTGCAAGATTACCTCCGGCCGAATCGAAACCCTAGCCTTCAAAATGAGTATTGCCACGAAATTCACTCTCGAAACCCTAGATTTTCTTATTTTGCCATAATATTTTACTTAAAGAAATTGAAGAAAATGTGTGCTTGCAAACCTTTGAAATAAAACCCTTTACCTTTGTAAGATGCCAAGTGCCGTTGCATGCCTTTATGCTTTATGCATAAGCCTTTTTTTGCACGAAGCACCAAATACCAAGTGCCTAACATGCATTTAAAGATGCATGCAAAAGGTTAAACTTTATAACTTTAGATGAAACATGCATTTAAAGATGCACCCAAAAGATTCAACTTTATAGGTTTGGATCTTTTCATAAATAAGTCAAGATCCAAGTTTAAAGAAACAAATTCTCCATCGTCTCTATAGAGGACCAAGTTATGGTAAGTATATGCAAAAGGTGTTCAAAGAATTAGCCCATCTTTAGATTTTTATCTTATAATTTCTAGGCAACCTATACAATGTGTATAATATATTAAGCTACTCTGAATCACATGTACCGTCTACTCAAGATTCTTGAATCGATTGCATAAGTGGATTCCTATGCATGTCATGCTACATCTTGCCAAATAGCATCAGAAGTTTAAAAATAAAAAAATCCTACCTCCAACCGTTAGGTAGTTTTGACCTCTTTTTATGTTGCTGAAATATTAGGGAGGGCAGACCCCTAATTATACAACAGAGGTCATGCCCTACCTAATATAACAAGCAAGCCCAATATACTTCTATGCATCAACACCTTATTTGTATCACCGATTAGAAGAAGTACCTTTTGACAATAGCTTGGAACTTCTTGTAGCAAATTGCGATCTCAAAGTTTCGTGCATGGGAAGTTGCCCGCCTTTGATGCATCCAGTATTCTCCTTTACAACCGAAAGTGGTTGAAACCATTGTGGACAAATCCTATATCATCTCATCAATATTGGAAGTCGCGATAAGAAGGATTGAAATTGACATATAGAAGTGGAAATATCGTGACAAAAAAATATTAATCGATGATATGGTCAAAACAATTAGTATGAATAATATATTTTAGAGCGTTAAATGGCTTAAGACACATAATGTGTAGCCGAAAGTGGCATAATTTTTGTGTAACCGCATCGTGGTCTATGCCACTTTAAAAAAGAATTGAACTTGTATAATGCAATCTTAAAAATACTTCACCGGATGCATAGGTATAAGATAGCTCAAAATCTCAAGACTTACGGTTATTCAAAGAGTAACTCGGCAATCCCATCAGCTACATCTCTGCTACTTTCATCTTTGGTTTTAATAACTGATTTCTCCATAGCTCTTGATGTATTTAAGCATTCCACAATTAGAACCCCGGTGATTCTTGGGTGTTGACCGATTTTAGTACCGTGATATGCTCTCGTTTGTTTAATATCTAGTGGTTGGATGGCTTTTTCGTGAACTCGACATCCTTAATTGTCCTCTCACAAGTATCCACCATCTAGCTCAACTGAATATTCATTAGATCTGCTCAGCACATTCTTCTACAACATGTACGCGTATGCTTTTGGTTCTTTCTTGTAACAAAGCATTGCCTCGTATAGCATAGTTGGAGGATCCGATCCCTGCTTTTTTTTACCATATCCCATAGCTTTGAGCTCACTTTCCATGAGGTAGAACTATTTCATCATCACATTCTTCCCGACCATAAATGATTTTCCCTGTAATGTATGAGAGTAGCAATCTGTTAGTGTTATAGCATCAACATGTAATAAAAAGGTATCAACTAGTAGATTGCAGTCCATAACGCAGATGTAAATGCAAGGAACATGATTCTCAAGTCACAAGTAACATTTGGTTATACCAATGTATTGAAGTGTCTAAAAAAACCCAGTAGAACTAGCCTAGTCCAACTAGCTAGCACATACATCAACTTCGGTCAATCCCTAAGTTGTATTATCAATCCACTATAAGTCATGTAATGACAAGAATGGTACTTGCATTCTAGAAAATCATGTTCCATCATTTGCAAACTGCTACAGAACTTAACAACATACATGTTCAACCAAAGACAACATTTTAACCCACGGATAGAAATCTATTGGATGTTTGATCCATTAATCTATGTGTAATCTTATAGTTTGTCTATGTAGGGCAACATATTCGTTTAAGGTCATAATGTAGTCTAAATCTCCCTGGTCCATTGAATACATAATAATACTTTATTCTCATCACATTTCTCGTCTAAGGTCGTAATCTAGCCTAAATCTCAATGGTCCATTGGATACATAATAGTACTTTCTGCCAATATGTGGAGCTAACAAAGGTTATTAAGTTATACTCTTTGCCATGCAACTTATGCAAATAATGCAGGCTATTCTTAATGCTTCCACTAAATTTTTGTAAATAATCAAGGCCGAGAAGCTAGAAAACCACAGCCATGTAATATTCATATTCATTTGGGTGTGAACAACTATTCTGTATTTTGTACTTTTAAGCCTGGACCTAGACTTGTAGGTTCATTTTTGCTCAGCCTTTTCCATATTTAATCAGACCTACAGATGATGATTTCATAAACAAACAGACGTCAGATCTTTCCAAATCAAAGATTTAGACATAAGTTATCCATTAATACTTCTTCTAGACATCGAGAAGAATGCATAAATATTGAAGCCACGTTTTCAGTTGATACCTTGCTAGATCTGTTCCATTTTTTCCAGCCTATTTGAGCAATCAAAAACATATGTGCCTTACCTTATTGCATTCATAGCAAAAGATGTGAGCAAAATATTGCAATGAGAATTTTTCCATGATTTTTATCTGTAACTTTAAAGTCACCGCAGCTAATGTGGATATTCTAGAACGTATCTTCCACTCCAAAGACTTTTCCCAAAGAACACGTTCAAACGAGCAAATGGAAGACAAAGGGAGGTGAAAACCACGTACCTGCAGCCAATCAATCATGAATTAGCATATTAATGGTAAAACATGAAGGGCCAAAAGGTACATTGGGTTTTCACGGCTTATAGCCCTTCACCCTTTGTATCCTTTTGCCATCAGTTAGTATCCATAGAAAAAGCAAGGAGACATTTAAGAACTTCATTTCTCACACATCAGAATCATTCTATATTAAAGCTTAAAGCCTATGCATCTGCAATGTCTGAACATAGATGCAATTATGCTTACACCATTCTATTCCTGAAATCTGATAAATCGATGCATACTCTACATTTGTTTTACCCCCTGTGCTACCTGTTCATGATCAGGATCATTTGCTTCAGCATCTTGTATAACTAGAAACGGTTAAATCAGAGGACTCCTCAGCTTGTTCTTTACTCGTGTACTGCCATCAGTAACCTTCTTAATGCCATCAGTAGTAACATTCTTGCTCAAGGAGCGCTTTTACTCATCAAGATTCATTTTATAATCCTCACATTTTCTTACTGTTTGAAAATCAATGGCGCTACCATACAGGCCAATTCCAAATCTATTATTTCATTGCTGATTGTCTCCCAATCATCTCCTAAGCTATAAACAATCCATCAGATCACAAATTCGAAATGTTTGGTCATCCATTTTGCCTTTTAGTTATAAGGCGGAAAAACTTTCTTCTTCCAAATTTAATCAATTCTTACAGTACACAAATTGCGGCCTTGTATCCTTAGAATCTTTCTACATGCATGTATGATTTGGAGAAATCTGGGGGTCTACTCTGTATTTGCAGAATCTAGAATAACTCTACTAACCGTAATAAAGAAGCCAGTGCTTGAACTGTCTCTGTATGCAGCCAACCACCATATTTGTACAGTCCTGGAGAAACCTCTGCCATACAGCGCAACCGTTTTTGGCTAGGCCTGCAAGATTACCTCTGGCCGAATCGAAACCCTAGCCTTCAGTAGTATTGCCACGAAATTCACTCTTGAAACCCTAGATTTTCTTATTTTGCCATAATATTTTACTTAAAGAAATTGAAGAAAATGTGTGCTTGCAAACCTTTGAAATAAAACCCTTTACCTTTGTAAGATG
This sequence comes from Isoetes taiwanensis, assembly GCA_021234155.1. NCBI lineage: Eukaryota > Viridiplantae > Streptophyta > Lycopodiopsida > Isoetales > Isoetaceae > Isoetes > Isoetes taiwanensis. The sequence goes on from JAJEKV010000261.1 coordinate 171,936, forward strand.
CCAAGTGCCGTTGCATGCCTTTATGCTTTATGCATAAGCCTTTTTTTTGCACGAAGCACCAAATACCAAGTGCCTAACATGCATTTAAAGATGCATGCAAAAGGTTAAACTTTATAACTTTAGATGAAACATGCATTTAAAGATGCACGCAAAAGATTCAACTTTATAGGTTTGGATCTTTTCATAAATAAGTCAAGATCCAAGTTTAAAGAAACAAATTCTCCATCGTCTCTATAGAGGACCAAGTTATGGTAAGTATATGCAAAAGGTGTTCAAAGAATTAGCCCATCTTTAGATTTTTATCTTATAATTTCTAGGCAACCTATACAATGTGTATAATATATTAAGCTACTTTGAATCACATGTACCGTCTACACTCGAAAAGATATCAATCAGTGCATAAGTGGATTCCTATGCATGTCATGCTACATAACGCCAAATAGCATCGAAGTTTAAAAATAAAAAATCCTACCTCCAACCGTTAGGTAGTTTTGACCTCTTTTTATGGTGCTTTGAATATTAGGAGGGCGAGACCCTAATTATACAAACAGAGGTCATGCCCTACCTAATATAACAAGCAAGCCCAATATACTTCTATGCATCAACACCTTATTTGTGTCACCGATTAGAAGAAGTACCTTTTGACAATAGCTTGGAACTTCTTGTAGCAAATTGCAGTCTCAAAGTTTCGTGCATGGGAAGTTGCCTGCCTTGATGCATCCAGGTATTCTCCTTTACAACCGAAAGTGGTTGAAACCATTGTGGACAAATCCTATATCATCTCATCAATATTGGAAGTCGCATAAGAAGGATTGAAATTGACATATAGAAGTGGAAATATCTGTGACAAAAATATTAATCTGATGATATGGTCAAAACAATTAGTACGAATATATTTTAGAGCGTTAAATGGCTTAAGACACATAATGTGTAGCCGAGTGGCATAATTTTTGTTAACCGCATGCATCGTGGTCTATGCCACTTTAAAAAGAATTGAACTTGTATAATGCAATCTTAAAAATACTTCACCGGATGCATAGGTATAAGATAGCTCAAAATCTCAAGACTTACAGTTATTCAAAGAGTAACTCGGCAATCCCATCAGCTACATCTCTGCTACTTTCATCTTTGGTTTTAATAACTGATTTCTCCATAGCTCTTGATGTATTTAAGCATTCCACAATTAGAACCCCGGTGATTCTTGGGTGTTGACCGATTTTAGTACCGTATATGCTCGTTTGTTTAATATCTAGTGGTTGGATGGCTTTTTTCAGGAACTCGACATCCTTAATTGTCCTCTCACAAGTATCCACCATCTAGCTCAACTGAATATTCATTAGATCTGCTCAGCACATTCTTCTACAACATGTACGCATATGCTTTTGGTTCTTTCTCGTAACAAAGCATTGCTCAGATAGCATAGTTGGAGGATCCGATCCCTGCTTTTTACCATATCCCATAGCTTTGAGCTCACTTTCCATCTGTGTAGAACTATTTCATCATCACATTCTTCCTGACCATAAATGATTTTCCTGTAATGTATGAGAGTAGCAACTGTTAGTGTTATAGCATCAGCATGTAATAAAAGGTATCAACTAGTAGATTGCAGTCCATAACGCAGATGTAAATGCAAGGAACATGATTCTCAAGTCACAAGTAACACTGGTTATACCAATGTATTGAAGTGTCTAAAAAAACCCAGTAGAACTAGCCTAGTCCAACTAGCTAGCACATACATCAACTTCGGTCAATCCCTAAGTTGTATTATCAATCCACTATAAGTCGTGTAATGACAAGAATCATGTTCCATCATTTGCAAACTGCTACAGAACTTAACAACATACATGTTCAACCAGCACAACATTTAACCACGGTATAGAAATCTATTGGATGTTTGATCCATTAATCTATGTGTAATCTTATAGTTTGTCTATGTAGGGCAACATATTCGTTTAAGGTCATAATGTAGTCTAAATCTCCCTGGTCCATTGAATACATAATAATACTTTATTCTCATCACATTTCTCGTCTAAGGTCGTAATCTAGCCTAAATCTCAATGGTCCATTGGATACATAATAGTACTTTCTGCCAATATGTGGAGCTAACAAAGGTTATTAAGTTATACTCTTTGCGATGCAAATAATGCAGGCTATTCTTAATGCATCCACTAAATTTTTGTAAATAATCAAGGCCGAGAAGCTAGAAAACCACAGCCATGTAATATTCATATTCATTTGGGTGTGAACAACTATTCTGTATTTTGTACTTTTAAGCCTGGACCTAGACTTGTAGGTTCATTTTTGCTCAGCCTTTTCCATATTTAATCAGACCTACAGATGATGATTTCATAAACAGCAGATTCTGTATCTTTCCAAATCAAAGATTTAGACATAAGTTATCCTATTAATACTTCTTCTAGACATCGAGAAGAATGCATAAATATTGAAGCCACGTTTTCAGTTGATACCTTGCTAGATCTGTTCCATTTTTTCCAGCCTATTTGAGCACCGAAAACATATGTGCCTTACCTTATTGCATTCATAGCAAAAGATGTGAGCAAAATATTGCAATGAGAATTTTTCCATGATTTTATACAGAACTTAAAGTCAGCTGCAGCAGCGGATATTCTAGAACGTATCTTCCACTCCAAAGACTTTTCCCAAAGAACACGTTCAAACGAGCAAATGGAAGACAAAGGGAGGTGAAAACCACGTACCTGCAGCCAATCAATCATGAATTAGCATATTAATGGTAAAACATGAAGGGCCAAAAGGTACATTGGGTTTTCACGGCTTGTAGCCCTTCACCCTTTGTATCCTTTTGCCATCAGTTAGTATCCATAGAAAAAGCAAGGAGACATTTAAGAACTTCATTTCTCACACATCAGAATCATTCTATATTAAATCTTAAAGCCTATGCATCTGCAATGTCTGAACATAGATGCAATTATGCTTACACCATTCTATTCCTGAAATCTGATAAATCGATGCATACTCTACATTTGTTTTACCCCTGTGCTAATTGTTCATGATCGGGGATCATTTGCTTCAAGCATCTTGTATAACTAGAAACGGTTAAATCGGAGGACTCCTCGGCTTGTTCTTTACTCGTGTACCGCCATCAGTAACCTTCTTAATGCCATCAGTAGTAACATTCTTGCTCAAGGAGCGCTTTTACTCATCAAGATTCATTTTATAATCCTCACATTTTCTTACTGTTTGAAAATCAATGGCGCTACCATACAGGCCAATTCCAAATCTATTATTTCATTGCTGAGTGTCTCCCAATCATCTCCTAAGCTATAAACAATCCATCTGTATCACAGTCGAAATGCTGGTCATCCATTTTGCCTTTTAGTTATAAGTCGGAAAAACTTTCTTCTTCCAAATCTAATCAATTCTTACAGTACACAAATTGCGGCCTTGTGTCCTTAGAATCTTTCTACATGCATGTATGATTTGGAGAAATCTGGGGGTCTACTCTGTATTTGCAGAATCTAGAATAGCTCTACTAACCGTAATGAAGAAGCCAGTGCTTGAACTGTCTCTGTATGCAGCCAACCACCATATTTGTACAGTCCTGGAGAAACCTCTGCCATACAGCGCAACCGTTTTTGGCTAGGCCTGCAAGATTACCTCTGGCCGAATCGAAACCCTAGCCTTCAGTAGTATTGCCACGAAATTCACTCTCGAAACCCTAGATTTTCTTATTTTGCCATAATATTTTACTTAAAGAAAATTGAAGAAAATGTGTGCTTGCAAACCTTTGAAATAAAACCCTTTACCTTTGTAAGATGCCAAGTGCCGTTGCATGCCTTTATGCTTTATGCATAAGCCTTTTTTTTGCACGAAGCACCAAATACCAAGTGCCTAACATGCATTTAAAGATGCATGCAAAAGGTTAAACTTTATAACTTTAGATGAAACATGCATTTAAAGATGCACGCAAAAGATTCAACTTTATAGGTTTGGATCTTTTCATAAATAAGTCAAGATCCAAGTTTAAAGAAACAAATTCTCCATCGTCTCTATAGAGGACCAAGTTATGGTAAGTATATGCAAAAGGTGTTCAAAGAATTAGCCCATCTTTAGATTTTTATCTTATAATTTCTAGGCAACCTATACAATGTGTATAATATATTAAGCTACTTTGAATCACATGTACCGTCTACTCAGTATTACTGAATCAGTGCATAAGTGGATTCCTATGCATGTCATGCTACATACTGCCAAATAGCATCAGAAGTTTAAAAAAAAAAAAAAAAAAAAAAAAAAAAAAAAAAAAAAAAAACTTTTAATGGAGGAGTATTCTGGCCAAGACTTTGATATATTTTTGCCACACTGTAGTGCATATGGCCCTCGAGTAGCCAGCTTTCATGTGCTCCAATAACCCCTGACACATTGGTGACTCTTATCAAGATCTCTTTTAACACTGCCCTATCTCCTTTCCCTGCAGAGGGTACTTTCCTTTTCAACTTGGTCCAACAAGTCCATCTACCATTCTCCCAGAGGTGATGTAACTGTGTAAGTCCTGAGCACTTCCATTTAATTAAAATATGAGGATGAGATGGGGCTAAGGGAAGACCCCGCCTATCCCGAATGTTCGTATTTCAAAAAATACTGAACTCACCCGCCTCCTTGGGAGGGATCATGGGGGTAAAGATGTGTTGCACTTCTTTCCGTGCCTGAAGAATTTTCCTCATCACTGGGGATGTCCCAGGAGCAAGTTTGAATTTATAGGAAAAAACACCATCTCGTCCCATGGGAGGGAGGGCTTTCCATGTAATCTCCCTTGTTCCAACCAATACAATACAAATTTTAGTGCAGGAGATACCTCTCCCCCCTGCAGAGCTCTCTAGACAAATTTGACTGCTAGGGCTTGAGCTTGTGTAAGAGGATCTTTGCAGCCCAACCCCCCATCCTGTTTGTCACGACATAGCTCATTCCAAGTCACTTTGGCCATACCTCCCCAGATGAATTTTTCGATAATGATTTGTACTTGATTGTATATTCCTTTCTGTGCCACCAAGACCGAGGAGTAGTATATATAAGAGGAGGCCAGGACTGCATTGGCTACAGTGACTCTCCCCGAAGTTGTTAAGGCTTTGGAAGACCACAAGCCTATCTTTTTCTTAATCTTGTCTAAAATGGGGGCCCACAGACCTTTCATAGAATCGGATAGGACAAGAGGGAAACCAAGGAGCTGAACTGATTTTCCAGGTGGTACCACCGGAAAACCTAGGCCTCTGGCACGCGGATCAATATCACTGTCTAGTGCCCAAAGAGTAGAACATTTGCTGGCATTGAGGCCTATCCCTGATATAATCTCGAAAGAAAGGATGATATGTCGAAATGACTAGAAACTATTGTCATCAAACCTGAGGAACATGAAGGTGCCGTCCGCATACTGCATAATTGTCAACTTCTGTGTTCCATCGGGGAAAGCCAGCCCCTCCAAGTTTCCTTCTAACTGCTTTAATAGTACCATTCTCGTTAAAAGATTCGCCATGATGAGAATAGGTACGACGCCAATGGGCATCCTTGCATGATACCCTTCATAAGATTGAAGGTACCTATAGGTTGACCATTAATCAACACTGAAGCAGAGGGTAGTTTGTTCATCCCCATGGCCAATTAAATAAACTGTGGATCAAATCCTAGGTAGTGCATCACTTCTCGCAACCCCTCCCATCTTAGTGAGTCATAAGCCTTTCTAAAAATCCATTTTGATAAGGACACAGTTTTGCTTTGAGGCTCGGCACCAATGCACCCTTCTCTGGTTGCTAGATAGTTGTCCATAGTGTATCTTCCGGGTAGAAACGCAGATTGTTCCTTTCGAATGACTCTGTTAAGAATGGACTTTAGACGGTTAGCAATAACCTTCATTACAACTTTATATAAGACATTAGTGAGCGTAATGGATCGCCACTCCCCAAGGTCTTGAGGTCTGGATGCCTTAGGCACCAAAGTAATGAATCCAACAGCAAGGGATGGGTGTAGAGAACCTGAGGTCCACGCCCCACATACTGCTCGGATGAAATGCTGCCCAAGCACGTCCCTGACTTCGAGAAAGAATTCAGGAGGAAAGCCATCAAGTTCTGGAGACTTTCCTGCTGCCAAAGAGCCTAAGGTTTTATGAATCTCATGTTCATCAGGAATGTGACGCAAAAGTTGGTTCTCTTCTTGAGTAACGCCACCCCTCCAGTCAATTTTATTCCTCCAATCAGCTAAAATAGGATGAAAGGATGAGGGGAGGGGTTCTTCCTGAAATTGCCTCTCAAAACTCTTACCGATGAAAGATGAGATCTCTAAGGGATCTTCCAATGTATTTCTATTATCATCTCTAATAGAAGAAATACTGTTACCTGCTAATCTGCCCCAACCATTCTAAAGAAACATTTCAAATTTTCATGGTCCATCTCTGCATACCATTTGGTTTTGGAGCGAACCGCCACACCTCTAGCTTCAGCTTCTTCAATCGCCTTTGCTTTTCTTTCAAAAATTCTTCCTCGTATTGCTGTATGCCAATATTATACAGGTGTGCCAGCAACTCCTACTTAATCAGTCTTAACTGATTATACACCTCATTCTTTTCTCTTTTGAATTCCTGAGCTCGATTCCTACCCCACTTTTTAGCCCAGTTTTTCATTAAACTAAGCTTTTTAACCCGAGCTTTCATATTGGGGACGTGTTCTGCATTATGATGAGAAGACAGAAACTGTCTAAAGGGTTTGCAAAATGCCTCTTTCCCCAACCAGGATGTATTGAATTTGAAAGGCACATTCCTTATCTTCCCGGGCGTAGGGACGTAGGCACATTCCTTGTCTTCCCAAAACATGATCAGAATGTGAGAAGGCCAGCTCCCCACTGCCTTCAAACATGACTGTTTGCCAACGTCCATTCCTTCTAGCATATTGAGCATGCTGCACAAGACCTTTCCAAAGCATACTAGTGCCCCCTTTGGTTCCTCTGGCCGCACAGCTGAAGAAGATATAGTTATTGCCTACCCATTTGCCGATTGATCTAGCCTCAAAATCTGGTAGGCGATGCTTCTGTATGAGCGCAATATCTGTATTCAAGGATCGTATGGCAGCTAGTACCCTGCCATGCTTAAGAACACCTTTTATTCTACGTAGGTTCTAAGAGACAATTTTCATGGAAGAAGGATCATTGCTGTCGTTGCTGCCATTCTTCAATTACTCTCATTGGATAAGGTAGTTGTGCAGGAGTTGCCTCTGTACTTGCGATATTTATTGACTCTAACAAAGCCTTCTTCATCAGAGATTGCAGCCACTGGTTTCCCCTTAATATTCGCATCCTCACAGATAGGACCTGCATGAACCATCACACCACATAGGTGGCATGGCATAGGGAGGCCAGAGACTTGAAGCTTAAATTTGATTCTCTCATTGTCAAAGCCTTTGAAGAACAGAGATTCAGGGATGGGATTGAAGATATTGACTGAGACACAAATTTTAGGGGCTTCCTCAGTGCAGCCTCCCATGGAGACGAACTCCCCTAAAGGGGAGACAATGATCTTGAAGGCTTTCTCAGTCTAGAATTTAGAGTTGATATTAGAAAGTGAGATCCAGATAGGATAAAATAGAGCATTGGGATTGGTAGGATCAAACTTTGGCCGCCATCTCTGGAACAAAACCTGCCCATTAAGACAGGTAACCACTCCTTTTTTGAAGAAGAAGTCTGCATCTCTCTCAGATGAGAAAGAGACAAGTGCAAAAAGGTTGCCCAAAGGCAGCACTCTGAGTTGGTTCTGACCTCGACAAAATCACTGCAGCACCTTCTTAACTTCTGCCAGCGAAGGATTTCCCCTTATTATCTTGGCTATGAGCCCAATATTGTTAAGGTGGCGAGTTCTATTCGCTACCTCTGGGATACGAACAGAAAGAGAAGGGGTTCCCTCCGTATCCATTGCTTCACCTCCTGTCTACTCCATAAAATGGGAGGCCTAGTAGGTCTCCAGCCAGAAGGGACCTTCTTGCAACCAAGAACAGGTGACCGGAAAAGACTGGGTGAGAATGGCCTCTGGATCTGAAAATAAGAGAAGCCTAACTAGTCTTCTCACAAAGAAAGGATCCCTTATTATGGCAAATCCTCCTACACAAAGGAACTGGTCATTGTGGACTGTTCTACTGTCAATAATGGACGCCCACAATTGATCCACAGGCCCTTGGATGGTTCCCCACCAAATATACTCTAAATAACAAATCGAGTGATGGAAAGGACTTCCAAGAATGATGGCTGGGATGATAGAGGTGATAGTGAGGATTCTGCAGAAAGCTGGGGGCTTGAATCAGTAGAGAAAACCAGATACTCCATAATGGGACCGCATCAACATCAGGTTGGTCTGTAGAGCTCCAGCGTTATGAAATTTGCCAAAAAAACCAGAGTAGAGCATGAACTTGGCAAGAGGAGGATGATCTGAACCCAAATATGTTGTTCTGAGCTCTATAGCAGACACAAGAGGGTCCTCAGTAGGGCTGTATTGCTCCCCAACAAAGAATACGTCAGGGAAATTGCTCTCATCCACCAGGAAGGGCCACAAATCGACTGTTGCTTAGAAGACACAACAGATTTGACGACCACGTACTGCAGCTGAGGTTGATGGAGATGGAGGGGTAGAAGAATTAGAGGCCGTGTAACATACAATAAACAAGGAAGTGGCAGGCCCATCAACTTCAGTCATCTAAACCAGAGAGAAGAATAGACTAAGGCTAAAGCTTAATTCAAGTTTGAACAGATAACAAACTTGATGCAATGAAACTAGAAGAGAACAAGAATCCATTCAAACTTAAGGGGTGATTAAATAGCCAAAAATTCTGCCCCTGCGGACTACTATATAGTAGATAAGATAAGATAAGATAAGAATTTTTACGTCCAGCAGAATCGACGAGCAATGGTAGGAAAAGTCTCTATCAAAGGGCCTTGAACAGCCGCCCTATTCTTCTGTTTCAAAAAAGGTTGCCCCCCAACGAGGGGCAACATTGTAGCTCTGCAGATCACCAGGCCTTTTGCCTTTGGATTCACGAAGAACCAGGGGCAGGACAGCCAGACTAGCAGCCGTTAGCAACAGTTAGCCGGCCTGACCAGTTACCATATTCTCCAATGATTTATTTCGGTTCATTGTGTCAAACCATGAGAGAACTCGATCAAGGAGCGGCAGCGGCAGTGCAGCTAATCATAGTTCTTTTCCAACCGAGCTTTTTTTTCCATAAATGTTTTCTCCTTGTCATATATTTAAGCATTTCTCTTGGCATTTTCTTGTCAGCTATTTCATCATATTTTTGGCATTTTTTATCATTAATTTTGTTATGATTTAAGCACTTATCTTGGCAATTTTTTGTCACCTATTTTGTCATATTTTCATAATGCTTCTTATACAGTTCAAGGTATTTTTTGGCAATTGGTTGTCACGTAATTTATCATATTTTTATCACTTTTATTGGCATAGTTTTGGCATAGTTTGAGATATATTTGGCACCTTTTTTTTGCAATTTGTTGTCACCCATTTTGTCATATGTGAGTCATGAAATAGCTTATTCAGTTGAATGTAAAGCTTATGAAGCCCAATCCATCGTCCGTAAATGCTAACTACACGAGAATGAATTTGAACTCAAATTTGGGTATGGGGCTCTAAAAGTGATGGAATTTATGCTACCCCAAATCCAAAAATAAGTGCATGTCAGAAGAGAACGATCTCGTCTGATGGAGATAATAAGTGAATAAATTATGAACTCTGATAAATATTGCACCAAGGATTCATAATGAAAAATATGGCAAAAACTTGTTGAGTCAGGAGCCCTATATTAGAGAACAAGGCTATGAAACAATTAGTGAATGTAAAGTTTATAGATTTGAATTCAAGTTTATGTGATGAAATTTGGAGTTTAGAAAATTGAAAAGATAAGAGTATGTAAGAAGAAAATGATCTCTTGAAAAAGGAAACAACATGAAGAGAGGCTTGGATGGAAATAACATGGATGAAAATGTCAAATAAAAATAACCTGGAGCTGGACTGAGCAGAACAATGGCCTGACGCGCATTGCAAATCATAGAAGTAAGAAAAGAAGTTAGGAAAAAATAGCCAAAGGAAAAAAGCATGTTTGCAAACAAACATTTGAAGCTAGACTCAATTGGCTAACTAAGTTCAAGTGAGGAAAGATGGAAAGAAATGGCCATGAAAAAAATGTCAAAAAATCTAGGCTAACACATCCCCAGGTTACAAAACTTTAAAGGCAGCAAATCCTATCTTGACTGCATCAGATAATTCTAGGTAATCCAATGAATGGTTGGGGGTTGCTTAATAAATGTCAGTTCATGCAGGAAGCTGTGCAAGAATGGCTAGAGCCAGCTTTAATATGTGCGAGGTCTTACAGGAAGAGCGAACAATTAAGACCATGTCTAGAGGAATGAGTTCCAAACTTGGAACATGGCTAATGTAGCAAGGGAATATTTGAAAGTAAACTCAATGTCTTGGATTTACGAATATGAGAACAAGGAAAGTTAACCATAAGAGTATAGGTTGATCCTAGAAAAAGGAATTACAACCATTCAATTAGAGCCCATGGAGTAAACTCTTGAGAGCAAAGTAAGTCAATGTCAAACTCAATGATGAAGATAACTGGATAGTTAAATAACCTGGAAAAGTTAAGGACCCAATGCCCAATAAATTAGAATCGTGTAAAACAACGGCTTAAAACAGAGGAGAAAATAAGGCATATCAATGCAGACTAATGAGCTAAAAAGATCATCCGTGAGCTTGTTTTCTTAGAAACCAATGGTTAGATGTATCAACCTGGAAATTCAAACAATGCGATGAATAAGAATCCTAGAAGATATTATATAAGAGAGGAAATCGAATTAGCAGAAAGGAGTATAACCGGTGATGCTGGCGAGCAAAAGGATGTGATTGAGATTTGTGGGATATGTGAAGTAATTGAAAGAAGAGGCATGGTCACTAAAATTGGTATATAAGAAGAGGAAGGTAAAAAGATGATTGATTTTAACCAGGAAGAGAATGCATGGTCTACTTTGATATCTTATGGCATATGTGAGAAAAAATATGTTCAAATAAACTAGCTTATGAAGAGGATGCATGATCAAACAATATTGCAGATTTGCAGTTTGGAGTCAATGGGGAGAAACCAACAATATTTGTATTCTTTCACAGGGTTGACATGATAATTGAAGAAAACAAAAGTATGTGAATCGATCCACTCCGTATGATCGAGATTCTCAAGAGGAGGAGCTTGCACGCATGTTTTGCATTATTTGTATGTTGTGCATGCAGTATTGGGCCTTTAGTTTAGCTTTTTATAGCATGAGTCTTTTTCAGCTTCTCGATTCGGCGTTTCTTCTTCGTCTCAACAGTTTCCTTAACCATGCAAGGGAGGGACTTCTTCCTGCATGGATGGATGACTCTTGACGTTTTTTCATTCTCCTCTTTCCATCCTGGCTTGGTTGTCTAGATTGAAGCAATTCTATTTCGTCCTTCGCGATTCTTCAAAGTTAAGCAGAGTTCTCTTCTTATCGGCGGTTTGGATGCATGATGCGAGTCCTTATGAGAATGCGAATCGATCCACTCTATAGGATCGAGATTCTCAGACGGAGGAGCATGTTTTGCATGCAGTTTGGACCTTTGATTTAGTTTTTTATAGCAGGGGTCTTCTTCAGCTTCTCAAATCGACGTTTCTTCTTCGTCTCAGCAATTCTCGTTCTCTTTCTCTTGAACCGACTCTACAACCCCTTTTCAATGATATATAATTAATTAATTCTCTCACTCTCTCTCTATTTATCAACCGAAGATGCTCATACAACAAGAAGCAATGCTCAATATTCTCAACCCTCTGCTTACATAAAGGATAGAGCTCTTTCGATTATCAAATTTATAAACTAGCTTGTTGACTCTGAGACATCTATGGATTACTTACCAATACAGAACGGCTAGTTCGGGATGAAGCAACTTATCCCACACCCATGTCCAAACACTTTTCCACTGTGGCTGAGGGACCTGAACATGCCATCTATTAGGCAGAGGCAAGGTGTCAGAATGAAGAAGCAATTTATAAATAAAAGAAACAAAGCAACCTAGCTTGATACACTGATGACAATCCCATATAACTATGTCAATTTGTAAACCAGAATCTCGTAACAACAATGTAGCAGTATGAGCCAAAATTGCTCTATCCCATCTGTATAACAACAATCTTGTTTAGAATACTTCCCATGAGAGGAGATGGCCCTAACTCATACTGTGACGTTCCACGTATTTATACGGTCTACTATACGAGACACGTACAAATACAAGCACGTCACTCCCTAAAGGTACGCTACCATGGGGGTATGGGAACTTAATTGCAACCTAGGGGGTTACCTTAAAAAGGATTAAATTAGCTATGCTAATTTAACACATTAATAATAATAACCTATAACCTAGGAAATTAGGCTAATTACCATTTGGGAAGGCGCCACCTGCCCCAATCGATTGGGTAGCATGGGGATTGCCAAGTTTGGATGCCAACTTGACCCCTATCCACGGGATTGACTCTCGAAGATCGACCAAGGAAGGCCGGGAGTGGCGCCATCGGACACTTGCGTAAGATCACCATAACATATCGCCCCTGTGAAGTAACAATTTGAATTCTCAACTCCCCTTTAAGATGGAGGCGCCCCATGGAAACGAGTCCAGCCAGAATTCAGGTAGGTGGTTATGTGGATTCTAGATAACGCTTGGTTGTGTCCGTTTCTCTGTTCTCTTTGTGATTCAATCATAGAAACTAACCCTTGATTGAACAAACAAGTTCTCTTTATATTCAATTCTGGTTCTTACTCTGAAAGGATGGATTGTTAGTTCTTTGTTTAATCTGACTTTGAAACGGGGGGATTACGGGGGGTAGAGGCCTCTGAACCATGTATTGTAGTATGCTTCTAGATAGCGCCCTGTACAATCCCATTAATTGCGGCCTGTGCACAAGAACCCACCGGGTCCTAGATGCTATGGTCTGGCTTAGCACCAGACAAGGAACACAGTGGTGACATGAGGGGTGGGGTCTTGCATGAGCATACAAGGCTCCTGAGACTCCTACAGTGGGCTAGGCCTGATAGCCGGTCACGTTGAGGGCCGGGTATGGGTCTGACACTCCCTGGGTGTAGAGGTGTGATCCGTATGGAGCACCATGCACTTTGAGTAGATTTAGGGTGAGTAAGTCGGGTACGGATGCGGGGGTCGCTGATGCGGCACGTATTCTCTAGCTCACCCATGGAACCTTGTGATTTGGAAGGGGACGCCTCCCCGACACGCCTCATCGGACCGGGCGCCATGAACTGGAGTAGGCTCAGGGAGGGTGATGCCCGAGTTTGCGCGTCTCCGGAAGGCTATAGCAAAGCCATAGCATGAATTGACCCATCTGCAAAGTGTGCACAGGAGGGGCGGATGGAGTGGACAACCCTAGCCAATGCTCTATGCCAGCCAACGCCATGCCAAGACTCGGTCTGCTGATCTCTTGAGGCTCAGCCGTCAGTCGATCCTCACGGGAGTCTGAGCTGGGGTAGAACCTGGGTTCTGGGTGTTTTCATAGGATTAGATGCATATTCTATGCCGTTGGTATATTAGAAGGATGCGCCACCCTTCGTGGTGGTTATTTATGTATATTCATGCTGTGTGCTAACCCTTGTATTCATGCTTCCGCGACGTAGGAGTCCCACTGAAGGCGTGGGCCGAATGACCCCTTCGTGTCCTTCTTTCGGGCCTCATTTCATAGATGGCCTGAAATAGACGGAGGGCCCTGCTCATGGTGAGATGGTTGCCATGGGAGGGGAAAGTCCCCGTATGTATACGTCCGAGGGTCGTATATATTCTGGGAGCGTCACAGTGGTATCAGAGCCGTGTTTTCGGTTGTTCGAAATCATAGCACTGGCCAAACACTAACTCGTAGCACGGTAGTTAGGAGGAGGCTAAGTCAATGTGTCGTTAGTTCTCTTTGTTGTTTGGCTTGGTGTTAGGTTAAGTTAAGAAATTGTAGCTTTGAAGTGGAGGGGCCAAGATTGGAGGCCTAGCAGGTGCCAGTGGGTAGCTCAAATGACAAAGATGATGGCTCCATTGGATTGGGCGTACTCGAATTACCCTAAAACAGTCAACTCTAGGCGAAAAATGGTCAAGGGCAGGCCCAAAAATGAACTCGGGCGCCGCTTGCCTTTTGTCACTTTGCAGTCAAGATCGAAGCGCCCGAAATCTTTGTCGGCGACCTAAATCCGGGACTTCGAGTCAACGCTGGCCCGCCAGTCAACTCGGTAGCTTGCATTTCGGCGACACCGGTCGAGGCGTAAAACCCGTGTATAATGCCATCATTTTACCGACCGTATGTGTGGCGTATTTCCGCCAGATAATTTTTTAATAATAAAATTTTGAAGTTAATAAGAAAAAATTTTGAAATTAAGTTAATTGGCCGTTTAGCAAACCATTTTGTCATTTGTTTTGCTTCGGTGCCTCCAACCGCTTCGAGCCCCCTCGCCATCGCCACCGGACCCCGGACCTTGATCCTGCGCCCTTGTGCTTTGTGCATCTTAAGCCCCCTTTGCCATCCCTTCGCGCCCGGCGCCGCACTAACCGCTATGGCTATTACCAAGAGCGCTCGGATCCGTCCACCATGAGCATCGTGGAGATCACGCCATGATTGCTAAGCACATGGCTCTTGACCCGGCCCTCATCGACATCTTGTTGGATGAGCTGGTCAATAGGTTTGAGAACAATGATAGGATTCCATATCCTCGCGTCTATCACTTCTCGAGCCATTCCTCATCAATTTGAACCTACGCCCGACTCCCATATACCCTTGTTGAGCAACCTGATATGGTGATGATGCTCATCAAATTTTATCCTCCCGAACGGGAAGGCCATACCGAGGAGGAGGAAGATGTCGGGGCCTGAGGTCGGCCGTATTAGGGGTTTTGCCAGGGAGGACGACCACCGGGAGATTGAGCGGGCTGACACAGCAGCTCGGGGTAGGGAGTACCGGTACCTCGGGGACGGCTTTGCCGTCATTGATGGCAGAGCCATTGAGGTTCCCCCATACCACTGGCATGAGGGTTCCAACAGCTTTGTCTGGGGAGAAATCCCCGACATTAGCATAGACTATCTGACAACTATTCAGATAGATATGGGTCTGCGGCCACAACGGTACCACGCTGAACTTAATCGCCGTGCCGCAGCCCAGCTTTTTGCTCAGATCCAAGAAGACCTAAGGAGAGCTCGGGAAGAGCGCGAGAAGTTGGAGCAAGATGAGCGGGACCGACAAGATCAGCGGGACCAACAGGGAGGAGGTGCATCTGGGAGTGGCTCGAACCCAAAAACCGACGATCCGATTAAGCTCCGGAGGAAGGAGTTGCCCATAAGGCGGGGCAATCAATACAAGGATAAGTTAAGGACCCGCCGGGGCTTTTGGGAAGAAGACCAGCTCCGACCGGAGGCAGCAGAGAGTGGATAACTCCCCGGCGGTTCTGGGGCTAAGACGGTGCCAACATCGTCGGGGCACGGGCCCTGGGCGGAAGCCTCATCGGTTCCGACCGGCACCGGGTGGCATTGCGGGAGATCCGCAAATTTCGAGAAGTCCACGGATCTTCCGATCAGAAGCTACCTTTTCGGAGGCCGGTACGGAGATCGCCGCGGCAATTTAAGACCGATCTCCGCTTCCGGACCTTTTTTGCAATTTTGGCTCCAAGAGGTCGCTGAAGCCTACTTGGTAGCACTTTTGGTGATGCCAACCTTTGCGCTTTATCCACGCAAAGAGGGTCACCATAATGCCTAAGGATTTAGCCCTCGCCCCGTAGGATACGGGGAGCAACCTTAGCCTACTTAAGGGATCTGCGTTTGTACATATTTTTTGTGATAATTAATAAAAAGGCGTTTATTTTGAATTAAAAGTTTAGTGTTTTTTTTTTAAATTTAAAAATGCTGACGTCAGCTTTAATAAGAGGGTTTAAAAGGGGACTGTAAGGTTATTTTAAACGCTTCTTTTCCTCTCTCCTCCCTTCTAGCGCCATGGCTGCCGCCGCCGACCTTGCTGCCTGGTACCATGATGGAGAGAAATGGGATCCACAGGTTCCCTTCGACCTGCTGCAGCCTTTGCTATGCCAACGCATAGATCTCCTTGCCAACATGTGACATCCGGACTCACGCCGGATTCCTTGACTTTACATGGAGGAAATGCTTCCTCGTGTATTCCTCTGGGGATCCTCCCCACTTGTATTTGGAGAGGGGAGATAGTTCGGCAGATGCTAGGCGGGGACACACATGCTTATGATGTCCTGAAGGGGAAACTCCGATGGGGTAAACACCTACCAGTGGTCCAGCATCAGGGGCAGCAGTATCTGGAAGCTACTTTCGCTCTAGCCATCCTCATGGACCAATACGTTGAGGATGAAACCTTGCCGGCAGAGAAGGGCAAGCTGCCGAATCCTCGAGGAGGGGGGGATGGCGAGCATATAGGAGTGGGCGACTTTGCCCGTTGGAAAGAGCTAGCGGAGGAGCTACCACCGCCGCCGTGACCAATCTATAGGCTTGTCGGGGTTAGGCGGCCTTCCGATTATTTATCACCGAGGGCAGGAATACCTTCTCTTGGATGATATTATCCGGGCGTATCACGTGGTGGCGGATTTAGGCGCAAAGCGCAAAGACCATGTACTTTACGAACTTGCGGAGTATTGTATGGATGATTTCATCGACTTCACTTCTACCGAGCTTCCTCCGGAGGTGCACCAGCTGCTTCAGTTCCGTCGGGGAGACTCTAGAGCCCGGCGGAGACTCTACTACGTCTTCGTGACCCCGTGATGCGAGGAACCCGACCCAGCACGCACGGATGCCTTCGGCTATGGGACCTCACGTCCCAAACATTAATATGGTGGAAGTTCCCTCCGACTCAGATGATGAGGGTGAAGATTTATACCATAACCCTGCGCACAAGAAGGAGGAGCAACAGGAGCTCAAGGAGGAAGAAGTCCCCATGGACCTGGATAAAGAAGTGGCAGCATCTGAGACTTCGCAAGGGAAAGTGCTGGGTAACCATCTTACCCGTTTCTTTTTGTCGGCCTTCAAACACGGACAAGTCCTCTTCATAGCCCGAGATCTAGCGCCAGAGGCTGAAGCTTCATGGTGGGGCCTCCGTGCACTCTCTACACTGGCCGGCCACAAGAAGCTTCCCTATCGTACGTTTACGTATGTACTCGTACGACGGGATCTTGCCCTGACGGCCTTGGGTCAGGACATTGCGCCTTGGATGGGCATGAAGCTCCTCACGGCAGCCCCATTGGCCGTTGCCTATCCACCAGAGGTTGCATCTGTTGCGGCTGCCACAGTAGACCCTGGGGTTACTCTGCTGCGACACCGACCGCCTCCACCACCTCCTAGGGCTAAGGATCAGGAGGCAGGGCCTAGTTCCTAGTATAATTTTGCTATGAAAAATGTATATATATATATATGTTTTGCTAGTTTTTTTCTTATATATCTATATATGTGTGTTCTGGGATTTTCGGTTGGCAATTGAATGGACCATATTGACAAATGGTGTACCTTATTTACTTATTAAATACAAAGTTCTCTTGAGGAGTATTATTGAATTGTGTGTTTTTCTTTATGACATCCTCTTCAAAAGTATTAAAACTTTAGAATATAATGGAATTACAAAATGTTCTCTATTTATTCCAACTATGTTGCAGAGGAAAACATTTGGGAATATGAGGAGAGAATCACCGATATGGTTAGGGAGGGACGATCCGGGCTGCCGGACCGGGACTATGGCGAGAGATATGGTGAATATCCGAGTGGGAGGAAGGCTATGAAACCGAACCACCGCCACCGGGGGAACTCGACCACGACAAAGGGCTAGAGATAGTTAACATCCTCGGGGATCGAGCTTTTCGAGGATCCGAAGATGACCACATGTCGTCGCACACAGGACTATTGGAATATGACCGAGCACGAAGCCTTCGAGGGGCGCCAACGACCATCTTTGGCAACTCTTTTATGCGATCGAAGGCTCTTTAACCTTCCGATTATCAGCCCAACATGGGAGTACCAAGCAATCATTGTCCAAGCACGGGCACGCTATAAACTCGTCCGAGAACATGCGGGGAGAGTACTTCTACGCGATCTGTACTACCCTTCGCCAACCCCTAGGCTTGGTCTCTTCCGTTATGTTTTTCGTTGTTGTGGTTATTCTGCGTGTGAAAGTAGAACTTTACAAGTTCCCATTGTATCATACCTACTTTTGTCTCAATCCATGTATCAATCAACCCGTTGTTGTACTCAACTTGAATGAAATACAAATATTGTTTTACGTTTGTATATACTTTTGTCTCGATTAACTTAAAAAGGGATTGTACATTAATGTAAATGCTTATATTTTCATAAATGATTCCTATAGGCGGTGTAATGCGAACGCGGCAGCTTGGCAAACACCCTCCAACGCCCGGAGGAACTCACCCTGAGCGAGGAATTGATGTTAATGAAAAGGCAACTTCGGTGAGTTCACGGGCTTATATCTTGCATACCAATCCGCGCCACATACTCGGGAGGACGGATAGGAATTACCTCGCGACCATTGAGTCCACACTGTGACCATCTCCTCCCGAGCTAGCCCCATGCAGGGTACAAAGGAGGACTCATACTAAGCGTCATCGAAGTTCCTCTAAGGATAGCGCTGCTTCCTCACATTCAACCACCGGGTTCTTAGGATCCTCGCTATCGGACAATGACCATTCAAGGCGTAAGGATAAGGAGTAGAAAAACCGTTGATCTGACCATCACTAGTATATGGAAAAACCGGAAGTTGGCTCGGTTTGATGGGAAATCGAGGAGGAGGCTTGAATGCGGAATCTTGGTTGGACGAAATGAAGGAATTCGGGGAAGTCCTACGGAATGATGAGAGAAAGATACAGGGAAGGTAGCCACCACTTAACCTTACCGAGCTGCCCGTATTTGGTGGAAGGGTTACGCCAGAGCTAAGCACACGGACGAGGAGCAGATGCAAGTTCAAGAAGTTCGCTAAGGCTTTTAAATCGCATTACGCGGCCTCGATGCGCACAAATGCCAACCGTGATTCGAGACCTTCTACGGGTTGGAGCGAGAAGGGCATGTCGGTCTGAGGCCTACACCGACGTAATTCATGCGTTTGAGGTTGTATGTACCCGGGGAATGAATGAGAAAAGGGCGTTAGAGAGGGCTACATTGAAGGGTTGGCCCCATCCATTAAACGTATGGTCAAGGCCATAGACCCAAAATCGCGATGAGGGAGGAAGCTAAGGCATTAAGCCTTGAGGAAGACACGCCAAGGAGCCAAGATATCATGACCTGCTCCTTACTCGCAGCCCACGGCCGTCCACACCTTACAAACCCCGATTCGCCAAGTCCGGGGCCCTCTCAAAGACAATTCTTATGGCCGCCAGAGAAGAAAGTCGCCTTTAGCACGCTTGGATAAGGAGAACAATGCGGGTAAGGAAGTTGGGGCCTCTTACAGTCCATCCCTAAGAGGGTGAGAACAGCTCCGCCGAGATAAGGCATGCTACCGGTGCATGAGGCCTGGACACTTCATGCAGAATTGTCCGTACGTCACGCAGACTGCTCAACTGGCCATGGCCGACCTGGATTGGGAAGATTTGGAGTCCAATCTTGCTGCGGAGGACGAGGCTCCCGAGTACATTCATGGTGCGTCTCATATTCTTGCCGCTATAGAAACAGGCAACGCTGAAAGTCAGCCTTCTGTTATTTCTACAATAGGCCAAGTAGACAGTAAGCCCTTCATAATTTTGATGGACACGGGTAGTACGCATAATTTTGCTTCTCCTAGAATGGCCCGAATGCTGCATTTTGGAAACGTTGAAATCGAGCCCTAAAGCCGGTCCACATTAGCTAGCGGTAAAATCAGACACACTCATGGCCGCCGTATTAACCTTAAAATGCAGTTGCCAGGTGCACCAGTTGCCTTGGGTGCCGAGTTAATGGACATTGGCAAATATGATCTTATTGTGGGAATGGAGTTTTTAGCGTCTGCCAGGGCCCACATAGACTGCGAGAAGCGGGAGGTCACCTTCAACGCCGCTAATGGAGCACGTGTGACGATAAAAGGTGATTCATTACACTCGCCATGCGATCAATGTCGAAGAAAGCGGCTAGGAAAAGCTATACGCGAGGAATGAACTCCTTTGCCTCATTAAACTTGCTTCCATTGAGTGGGACTCAAAAAGCAGCAAGTGTCGGGCCTTACCATCGGACATTGCTACCCTTCTTCGAGAATTTAGCGATCTTTTTCCAGATGAGATCCACAAGCTTCCTCCTTTTAGAGGGGTGGAATGTGAGATAACTCTTGAACCAGGTACTAAGCCTACCAGTAAAGCCCCGTACCGAATGAGTCCTCCGGAGTTAGCGAGCTTAAGAAACTTGACTACAAGAGTTCTTGAATGTGGGGTTTATTGGCCCATGTTTCACCATTTTGGCTCCTATTCTTTTTGTCAAGAAGAAAGATGGCTCCTTAAGGATGTGTATTGATTATAGGCAACTCAATAAGCATACCATCAAGAATCGCTATGCTTTGCCTAGGGCAGACGATCTTATGGACCAGTTACAGGGAGCAAAATATTTCTCAAAGATTGATTTGCGCTCCGGGTACCATCAGATAAGGATTAAGGAAGAGGACATCCATAAGTCCGCTTTTCGTACCCGGATATGGGCATTATGAATTCATTTGTCATGCCTTTTGGATTGACCAACGCCTGCAGCTAACGCGTTTATGCGGTTGATGAATGACATCTTCCGCCAATACTTAGATGACTTTGTTGTCATTTTCTTTGATGACATTCTCATCCATAGTAAAACCTTGCAGCAACATGAACAACATCTTCGATTAGCTTTGCAAAAGCTAAAGCCATCGACTCTTTGCCAAGTTCTCTAAATGCAAGTTAAGCCACTCGAGGGTAGACTATTTGGGGCATATTATCTCGTGAGAAGGAATTGCTACAGACCCGGCTAAGATAGAAGCGGTAAAGGATTGGCCCATTCCGGCTAATGTTTGAGGTCAGGAGTTTCTTGGGACTCGCAGGATATTATCGGAAATTTGTTAAGGATTTTGCAACAATTGCCGCACCTCTTACTAATCTCACAAGGCATGAGAAAGTAAAGGATTGGATGGAACATTGGAAAACAAAAGTCCAAGTCGGCTTTCAGAAGCTCAAGGATGCCTTAACATCGCACCCAGTCCTTACCTTGCACGATCACGAAAAGGATAAATCGGTAACCACCGACGCTAGTAAGATAGCTACTTGGTGGAGTTCTAATGCAGAGGGGAGAGTTGTTGCTTACGATTCAAAGAAGATGAGCGATGTTGAGCAGCGATATCCTACCATGACCAGGAATTTGGCGGTTGTTCGTGCTCTCCGGTATTTGGAGACACTACCTTCTTGGTAGAAGATTTCATTTGGATACGGATCATCAGAGTCTCCGCTATTTATCCACCCAGCCAAATCTGAATCTACGCCAGCGCAGATGGATGGAATTCCTCGAGGAATATGACTTCGAGATTGTATACAAGCCAGGAAAGCACAATGTGGTTGCGGATGCTTTGTCACGTCATCCCTTCATAACCCGCACCCATTGTAATGCCATTTCCACACTCACCAGCGAGTTTGGGAAGCAGATAGAACAGACCCTGGCCACAGATCCCGAATTCTCTAATGTTTGGGAAAGTTTGGGTAAGGAAGCCCGTACCAATAGAGAACGTGAAGCATTCCGTTCATATAAGAAAGAGGGCAATTTATTATACTACAAAGATAAGTTGTGTGTTCCAGCGACTTCAGGGGTACGAAAGCTGATTCTCCATGACACGCACAACAGCCCTATAGCAGGACATGCGGGTTTTATGAAAACTTACTTCAAGATCCGCTCCAGCTATTTTTGGCCTTCGATGAAGAAGGATATTGCTAGGTACATCAAGCAGTGTCAGGTTTGTCAGCAAACCAAGGCTGAGCAATTAAGAGTTCCCGGGGAGTTACAACCTTTGGATGTCCCCAACGCCAAGTGGGAAGTCATAACTATGGATTTCATTGTGGGCCTTCCACGCACTCTCCGCGGATATGATGCCTTAATGGTCGTGGTCGACAAATTATCAAAAATGGCTCACTTCCTGCCATGTCGCACCACGGACACCGCCTTCGACACCGCCTTGCTCTTTGCAAAGGAAATTTTCAGGTTGCACGTGTTAATGTAAATAGACAATTCAACTTCTAATACTATATTCAAGTTCAATACTATTATGATTCAACCATTAGCAATTGAACCATTAACAATTGTTCAGAATTAATCAGTAGCTATTAAACCTTCAGAAGACGTCACCTAGGCAAGTCGGCAATGGTTCAGCCCCAGAATGGCGAGGTCCGGCACACCGACCGCAATCCGACTCACTATCTCGCAATCCGGCACCTTAGCTCTAAAGGCTAATTCGTCTTATCTTATTTTAGGAACCAAGAGATTTGTAGTTGCTAATCTCGTTGTCTTAACTTGTCCATATTTTATATTATACGACCATGCAAATCTCATGGTCTTACTTTTATAAATAAACAATGGTCAAATGGTGTCAGCTGGCTAGTGTACATGAACGTCAAGCATCCATCCATATATCCATCCATATGATATGAACCTTTTACTATCAATTCCCCTTCCGAGGATCATATCACGAGAATACTAGCTTAGGACTTCCCCATTGCATTCGTAATTGAACAATTTAACTGTTTTCTTAGAGCAAGAAATCTGCCTTCATGAAGAGCTTTAGTTAATATATCTGCTAGCTGCATATTTGTAGTTACATACTGCAACTGTACAATATTTTTTTCCACCACTTCTCTTACATAGTGCATCTTCAGCTCTATATGTTTGCTTCTTTCATGCATAACAGGGTTTCTTGATAATGCTATCTGACTCATCTTTGTCTCGAATTTAGCTTAATCGTAGAATTCTCCGAGCAACTCCTAACTTTCGTTAGCAATCTCCTACACCATACTATTTCTTTAGCGTGAGACATGCAAATGCATAGCTTTTCGCAGTTGATTGGGCTGTGGAAGATTGTTTTTTACACCTCCAGGAGATTGGCGCATTGCCAAGCATCAGCACATACCCAGATACAGACTTTCTTGTATCTAGATCGCCAGCCCAATCAGCGTCACAATATGCTTGCAGTTCCATGTTGTCACTGGAGTATACAATCCCATACTGAATCGTACCTTTAAGATACCTCAAAATTCGCTTTGCTGCAGTCCAATGCTGCCTTCCTGGAGAATTAGAGTATCTGCTCAACAAATTTACACTGAAGCTTATGTCAGGCCTCGTAGTGTTAGCAATATATAATAATGCACCAATTAATTCTCTATAAGGTACGTACTCCATGTCTTTAATTTCTTCCTCTGATGCAGGACACATTTCATAAGAAATTTTATGACCTGGTACCAATGGAGTTCTAGCTGCATTACAAGCTTGCATATTAAATCGCTCCAATATGCCCTCAATATTTTTGGACTGTTTTATCCACAAAGTTCTCTTCCTTCTGTTTCTAATCACTTCAACACCCAAAAATTTATGTAATTCTCCTAAATCGGTCATTTTGAACCTGGAACTTAACAGCTGCTTGCAATGATTAAGTATCTCCGGTGATTTTGCAACCATTATGCAGTCATCAACGTACTCTAGAATGTCTTCAGCCAAAGCTTTACATGATTGGTCTGCTCCATCTTTATCCCTTACTTCAACACATTCTTTCTTTTGCTCACTTGCAAGTTCCTTTTGGGGACTTAAAACTTTTGGCCTGTATACTTGAGACTCATCAAATATCACATCTCGGTTGACAATGATTTTCCTTTTCTCAGGTAAGTATAGCCTGTAGCCCTTAGAATGTTGATCATATCCTACTAAATAGGAAATCCAAGCTCTGTCATCAAGTTTCACTCTCTGCTCACTTGGAATATGAGCATACGCAAGACAACCGTATGCTCTAAGATGATCATACATGGGCTTAGCCCCTGACCATAATACTTCAGGTATGCTACCATTTATGCTTGCATTCGGTAGCAAGTTTTGAATATAAACAGAAGTCTTCACCGCCTCCTCCCATAGGAAATTCGGTAAGCCACTTTGTTTGAGCATTGCTCTGACCGCATTCAGAATAGTTCTATTCTTTCTTTCCGCTACACCGTTTTGCTGAGGTGTGTGACTACATGTGATTTGTCTTTTGATTCCTTTGTCTGCGCAATACTTATTAAATTCTCTGGATAAGTACTCGCCACCCCTGTCGGATCTCACACATTTAATTCTTCTTCCCGTTTCACATTCAACCTCTGCAGCATACACTTTAAATGCCTCAAAAGCAAGATCCTTAGTTCTGAGACAGTAACACCTAGTTTTTCTGCTGAAATCGTCTATGAATGTGATGAAATACCTTTTTCCGGATATGCCAATCACATTTAAAGGGCCACACAAGTCTGTATGTATTAAATCCAAAATACCACTTGCTCTTCTCTTCGCTTTCCCAAAAGGTAATCTTGTATGCTTCCCTAGCATACAGCCACTGCATAAAATATTATTGTCATCACCTTCAGTTGCTGAAATCAGCCCTTTATTTATCATGATATTTACATTTCTCATGTGTGTGTGGCATAGCCTGTCATGCCACAGTTTTCTTGTAGGCAGTGTTACTAGATTAACCTTTGCAACGTCTTTACAATCCAATCCAAACAAGTTGCCAACACGTTTACCAATAAACTTTATTTCATTGCCCAAAAAAATCTTACAATCAAGTTTATCAAACACCAGTTTATAGCCCATGTCTACAAGCTGACACACGGAAATCAAATTCCGAACAAGGCTAGGAACACACAACACATTTTTCAGATTTACTGCCACACCATTTACATCAAAGCAGGTTCTAATACTCCGGTAGCTTTCAATTCTTTGTAACTCCCCATTGCCTACTTGCACATGACCGCCTTCCTTCTTTAGAGCACTCTTCAACATATCCTCGAGACTTTGTCATCGATTTTCGACTCCGCTATCTAGCACCAAGAAATCATCATCATTAGGCGATGTGTAATTGATAGAAGCCGCTAATGTCTGAGATAATCTTACCTCTTCATTCTCATCTACACTACCTTTTCCTTGTTCAACTTCTTCAGCAATGGTCACGGCTGCGAACCTTCTACCCTTGCCTCTTGAGAAGTTCTCACCTCTACCTCTGCCTCTAGTTGACTGTTTTGGACTAGAGGTTTGACAGCCACATGGCCTCTACCACCACAATTGAAACAATTTCCTTTTTCCTCAAGCTTAGGGCAGTTTATTTTCAGATGGCCATGCATATTGCAATGAAAGCAAGGCCCAATACTCCTGGAATCACCTCTTCCCCCTGCGGAACTTCCCCCTCTAGTCCTGCCCTTTGACGCATATAATATTTCTGGAGACTGATCTTCTTCTAACATAATGCTTCTCTGTTCTAGTTCTGTTTTGACCATTTGCTCTGCCTCTTCTCTACTCTTTGCGACATTACGGATTAGCACAGATAACTGGTCAAATTTAGAGACAGCTCTGGAAATTATAAGGACTTGATGCCTAGACGTAAAAAATATGCCTGCGGCTTCTAAGTCAGCTAGCACATTGTCAAGTTTGTCAAAGAACTCTGTAACATCTTCATTTTCCTTGAGTTTTATCTTCCTCAGTTCACTTTCTAATACGTCTAGCTGCGAGGATGTTTTTTCTTCATACTGTTTTATAAGATAATCCCACATCTGTCTGGGATTCTTGCCTCTAAGTTTCAGTAAAATACTGTTACTAACCTTGCTGCTGATAATCCCTTGAGCCTCTTTAATCTTGCTGCTGACAGACTTGGCAGTTCCAACTCTTGAGCTCTCTCGCAACAGTCCGACCCTCCAAAGAATACTTGTTGCACTAGCTTCTCCTCCTCCATTCGTGAGCTATTTGCGAGTGTGAATTCTGACACTACCACCATCACCTCCATTACCAACAATGTCCCACAAATCCTCAGCTTCAAGTACTTTAATCATTTTCTCCTTCCATGCTTGAAAGCCTGCACCGCCTTTGTACACTTCAATGGCACTCAACAACGATGCACCAAATCTGGTAGACATTTGTTGCTCTGATACCAATTGTTAATGTAAATAGACAATTCAACTTCTAATACTATATTCAAGTTCAATACTATTATGATTCAACCATTAGCAATTGAACCATTAACAATTGTTCAGGAATTAACTGTAGCTATTCAGCTTCGTAAGACGTCACCTAGGCAAGTCGGCAATGGTTCAGCCCCTGTAACTGAGGTCCGGCACACCTGACTGCAATCCGACTCACTATCTCTGCAATCCGGCACCTTAGCTCTAAAGACGAATTCGTCTTATCTTATTTTAGGAACCACCGAGATTTGTAGTTGCTAATCTCGTTGTCTTAACTTGTCCATATTTTATATTATACGACCATGCAAATCTCATGGTCTTACTTTTATAAATAAACAATGGTCAAATGGTGTCAGCTGGCTAGTGTACATGAACGTCAAGCATCCATCCATATATCCATCCATATGATATGAACCTTTTACTATCAGCACGGGATGCCGAGAGTAATTGTATCGGATAGGGATCCTAAGTTTGTCAGTGCCTTCTGGAAGGATTTCTTCGCCACCATCCAGACCAAGCTTGCCATGAGTACAGCCTACCATCCTCGGGCGGATGGTCAAACGAACGTGTCAATCGGGATTATCGAAGATATGCTAAGAAGCTATGTATGGAGTAAACAGTCACAATGGGCGGATTATATTTACTTGGTAGAATTCGCCTACAACAGTACAAAGCAGGAGTCTTCTAGAATGTCTCCCTTCATGATAAATTATGGCTATCAATGTCTTACTCCGGATTACGTGGCATAATCCCGTTTCTAAAGTGGAGGTCTCGCAACAACTCCTTCTAGAAATGCAGCCTTAGTGGAAGAAGTTCGGGATTACTTATTGGCCGCACGCAGCAAATGAAGAGTCTAGCGGATAAGCACCGAACCCCACCTAATCTTCCAGTGGGCTTAATCGGGTTTGGCTTAAGATCAAAGTAAAACAAGCCAAGCTTAAAATTGGTAATCAGAAGAAGTTGGCACCCGGATATCGGGCCGTTCGGGATTACCGAGGCATTATAGGAGAAACAGTGCATATCGCTTGGACTTGCCACCCCGCTTGAAGATCCACAAGGTCTTTCACATTGAGTCTTACGGAAGCAACACACCCCCGATCCGAGGAGGTTTTGGATACCCCTACCCTCCTAGAAATGATCAAGAGCAGCTGGAAATAGTGCGAAGTTCTTCTTGATCGAGCTTACAAAACGTACCGAAGGACTCAAATGTTGCAATACTTGGTCAAGTGGAAGCACTTACCAGTTGAAGATGCTACGGGTGATGAAGATAGACCTTGAGAAGCACTATCGGGACTTCATGCGGGGGAATCTCAAGGCCGCACCATCAACGATGCTATCAACCCCGCCTCCTCGGTAAGCTTGAAGGCTTGATTGACCGAGAATCATGTTCTAGAGGGGTAGACGCGATCGTGATATGATAATAATAACCGATGATGAGATCACCTTCGTGTTCTCTAGGACGTGGTGTATTGTTGATGTTGACATGACCGCTAATTGCTAGATGTGCATCTAGTAAATAGATCAAGCGTTCATTCCGCTATCTGAGGAACTCCACCATTCCTTATGCCACAATGAATTGCAAGCCGTACACATGATAGATTCCCTTCTAGATATTTTTTTTCTTTTATTTGTAGGGGTGGTCCTTCAACCACAACTTAATCATATTATTAACCTACGGGTATATGGTTATGTGTGCGGGCCGATTGAACAAGTCGCCACCGCCTTTGTATAGAGGGTTGCCGATGACCCAACTTTTCCCCGTATTGGTTTTGTCTACATGTGTGATTTTGTTTGTCGTAATGTTTTAAATGGGACTTCGGGTCCTAAACTCCCTTGATCATAAGTTTGTATCGGGCACCTTGGTGCTTGTACTTTTTTGATATTTTAACTTCAATGTATTATCGTCCCAATTACTATAATCTCAACGTATTAATGTTATATTCTTAACTTCATTTTCTAATTCAAAGCTTTTACGTATATGTATTCAATTAGTTAACCCCAATGCCGAGGACACATTATTTTTAAGGAGGGGAGAATGTGACGTTCCACGTATTTATACGGCCTACTATAATGACACGCACAAATACAAGCACGCCACTCCCCTAAAAGGCACGCTACCATGGGGTATGGGAACTTAATTGCAACCTAGGGGGTTACCTTAAAAGGATTAAATTAGCTATGCTAATTTAACACATTAATAATAATAACCTATAACCTAGGAAATTAGGCTAATTACCATTTGGGAAGGCCACACCTGCCCCAATCGATTGGGTAGCACGGGGATTGCCAAGTTTGGATGCCAACTTGACCCCTATCCTGGGATTGACTCGAAGATCGACCAAGGAAGGCCGTGAGTGGGGCCATCGGACACTGCGAGAAGATCACCATAACAGCCGTCCCCCGTGGAAGTAACAAATTTGAATTCTCAACTCCCTTAAGATGGAGGCCCCATGGAAACGAGTCCGGCCGTAATGTCGTAGGTGGTTATGTGGATTCTAGATAACGCTTGGTTGTGTCCGTTTCTCGTTCTCTTTGTGATTCAATCATAGAAACTAACCCTTGATTGAACAAACAAGTTCTCTTTATATTCAATTCGGTTCTTACTCTGAAAGGATGGATTGTTAGTTCTTTGTTTAACTCGACTTTGAAACGGGGATTACGGGGTAGAGGCCTCTCGAACCATGTATTGTAGTATGCTTCTAGATAGCTCTGCATAATCCCATTAATTATGTCAGGGCACAAGAACCCACCGTCCTAGATGCTATGGTCCGGGCTTAGCACCGCAGACAAGGAACACAAGTGGTGACATGAGGGGTGGGGTCTTGCATGAGCATACAAGGCCCCCGAGACTCCTACAAAGTGGGCTAGGCCCGATAGCCGGCCACGCTGAGGGCGGGCATGGGTCCGACACTCCCCTCGGGTGTAGTGGTGTGATCCGTATGGAGCACCATGCACTTTGAGTAGATTTAGGGTGAGTAAGTTCTGCACGGATCTTGGGTCGCCGATGCGCACGTATTCTCTAGCTCACCCATGGAACCACCGCGGATTCTCGAAGGGGACGCCCCCACCGCCTCATCATCTGGACCAAAGGCCATGAACCTCGAGTAGGCTCAGAGGGTGATGCCCCCGAAGTTTATGCTTCTCCAGGAAGGCTATAGCAAAGCCATAGCATGAATTGACCCATCCGCAAAGTGTGCACAGGGAGGGGCGGATGGAGTGGACAACCCTAGCCAATGCTCTATGCCGCCTAACGCCATGCCAAGACTCCTGGCCTGGCCGATCTCTTGAGGCTCACTGGTCGGTCGATCCTCACCGAGTCCGAGCCGGGTAGAACCCGGGTTCCGGGTGTTTTCAGGAGGATTAGATGCATATTCTATGCCGTTGGTATATTAGAAGGATGCTACCACCCTTCGTGGTGGTTATTTATGTATATTCATGCCGTGTGCTAACCCTTGTATTCATGCTTCTGACGTAGGAGTCCCCCGAAGGCGTGGGCGAATGACCCCTTCGTGTCCTTCTTTCGGGCCTCATTTCATAGATGGCCTGAAATAGACGGAGGGCCCTGCTCATGGTGAGATGGTTGCCATGGGAGGGGAAAGTCCCCGTATGTATACGTCCGAGGGTCGTATATATCCTGGGAGCGTCACACATACTAAGCTGCAATAGTGCTTATAGTAGTTGCTATGAACAATAACACTTGAAAGCACATTTTCTGCAGTGTGCAGGGGAATTTACCAGCATGGAGTAGACAACTGAAGACCATCTCGGTATTGATATGAAACAGGAATTTGACAGTATCCCAATCAGCAAGCGATCCCTTTAGAAAGAAGGAAGCATTAGAATCTGGATGTAGATGATAAAACAAAGCCTAAGGAAGGATGAGCTTAAATAGCCTTATGAAATGGAAGATGATATTGAATTGACTGCATCAACAACCTCAAACTAGGAGTATCATCCTTATCAACTACGCTTACAAATGCTTTTTACAATTTTTGGTTGGGAAAAAAAGGTTTTAATCAAAAATAAGATTGTTATGAGAGTTTTTTTCTTACGAGCCATTATGTAAGCCACTAAAAATAGATAAAAAAGAAGCGCTAGAGAAAGAACATCAAAATTATTTCCGCACTCATAACTTGAGCTACAAAGGTCAGATTCTCTACCACAGAGAACACAGACTCGGGAAGAAATCGTTCCATCATCAATCAATCAAAGAGCGCAGTTGATGAGCCATCAATCAATCCACAAGTCACATAACTGGAATCATCGACATATTTCTTCCTAAATATGCACAAAAATTTCTTTATCTGGGAAGCAAAAACATGTAAAATTCTGACACTGGCAATCCCATCTCAAGCCCCAGTTTTGCTGGCAAAACTAGAAACTGCTGGTCGCAAAACACCTAACAAATGAACACGGGAAAAAACACTCAACAAGCCAATCTTCAGCAAGCTGAGTTCACCCAGTTGATAAAAGGATAAATCAACTTCCTGGAAACCACAACCGCCTAAAATCCTACCTCCAGCAGATCAATGGCGACATGGGCCCAAACCGACAAACCCAGAACAAAGTTTGCAAGACGGGTGCAAAGCAAGCATGCACAAGTACTATGGTAACCGAGAGCTAAGAAGGACAGGAACCATGTACTAGGTTGCTGGAAAGCTGAGAAAAGCGAGAGAATGAAGTTGGGATCGAAAGGGAAAAAACAACCCACAATGGAGAGACAGAAATCGAAGACCAAAATTTAGGCTTAGCATCTTCATGCCGGAGCCCCTATGTCAGCAAATCAGTTACAACTGAGGCTGAGGAAGCGCCTCTTTTGGCAGGCCACAGGCGGTACAATCTCAATGCCCGGCATGTCCGCCAGCTCGTCCAGCACAGCAGGATCCAAATCTGGCCACCCGCCTTGGTCGGACCACACCCACCACGAATTTCTAACAACCGATCTTTGCTCAGCCCAGGCCAAAAAAAAAATCCCTAACCCCCATATTTCGGGCCACCATTACAAAAACATTATGCCTCAGATAATTTGGCAACCTTGTTACTGATGTGGACGTGGAAGAAGGTATAAATAGCTTGGCCAATGGAAAAGCTAAAGATCGTAATGATTTTGTCAGAACACTTAAAAAGTGCAGACTTTGATATATATCTAATAACAGCTCTATTATTTAATATGGAAAATGCAGCAAGGATTTTTAAAAGATTGGCAGTTGAAATGGGTGGTCCCCGTTTACAAGGAAGGCTCGCTGATGGATGCAAACAATTACAGGGTGCTAATGCTAAGTAATCCTTTTTTCTAAACTGTTTGCTTCTGTCATAGTTCTTGGACTGAAATTAACCATAAAAGGCTAAGATGCAAGCGGCTTTAGAGCACATATGTCTATCCTAGATCATTTCCTTGCGCTCAAATGTATATTTGATTCTGCCACGGATAGAAAAACCTATTTATGTGGCAATGATTTTCTTAAGGCCTTTGATAAGTTCCCTGGGGGAAATTACGGAAAATAATGGAACAATTGCAGGTTCCTAAGGATTTGCAAAATTTTATGCAGATGGTACATGAGAAAGTTCTAGTCCAGCTCTTTGTGCCATTTAAGATGGAGATTCCAAATATGATTGAGAGTAACTGCCCATTCTTATCTACCATATTTGGACTCTTTATTGATTGTCTTGAAGACTATCTTGGAAGAAGCCATTGTTGTTAGTAATTTGAGAACATGGATATCTGACAAGATCAATAGTAAACTTTGAATAAATCTCAAAACTAAAATGATCCTCTATAGGAAGCATATGAATCCTAGATTGGAGGCTACTCCATACCTACGGGATAATATAACTATCCATAAGCGACATGTTATATGTAGAATGCGTCAAAGCTCATACGGCCTAGACATTTAGACTAGATGATGGGAGGCTATTCCACGTGCAATGAGGTATTGTAAGGTATATGGAAAAGATGAGATTTAGGACGAAGAACATGTCATTTTCAGATGCCCTACATATAGGTTGGTTCAAAATAGATATTGCATCCAAAATGACACATTGGGTACATTCTTTAGTCTTGGAGGAGATAGAGTTGGCTCTTATTTAATTGAGGTGATGCAACAGAGAGAGTGCCCTATGAAAAATGTTCATAATTTATTGAAAAATGTTAAAACCTGAGTGAGAGAGAAGTTAAATGAGGATATGCAAACTCATGTAATTTTTTTTATCTAATCGTCTTTTGGGCCTGTGAGACCTCCCAAAGACGTAATACAATTCATTTTGCTTCTCTCTCTCTCTCTCTCTCTCTCTCTCTCTCTCTCTCTCTCTCTCTCTCTCACACACACACACACACACACACACACACACACACACACACACACACACACACACACACACACACACACACACACACACACACACACACACACACACACACACACACATTCACATTCTCATGCATTTGGGTGTCAAGACCCACAGATGCAATGTAAAGTGGTTGGGGGCAGGGCCCAACCAAACAATGTAGTGTGGTGTGTGGTCACATGTCCAGTTGGATGCTTCCTAGTGACGTGATGTTAAAATACTCTCTCTCTCTCTCTCTCTCTCTCTCTCTCTCTCTCTCTCTCTCTCTCTCTCTCTCTCTCTCTCTCTCTCTCTCTCTCTCTCTCTCTCTCTCTGTCTCTCTCTGTCTCTCTCTCTCTCCTCTCCCCATTATAGTCTCTCTCTCTCATGTCAAGCTATGCTCATGGGAAATCTGAAACAAGAGTTATTGGAAGCTATGCAAGGGACAATACAAGCTGCCATCAAATTTGCAGTAGATTTGATCATCCAAGATCTCAAGAAGTCTTTCTTGGAGCAAATGAATGCGGAATTGGAGGCTTTCAAGAGTCAAATGAGGTCTGAATTTTCTGATTTTAAAGGGCAGATTAAAAATAAAATGGCACAGGTGCATAATGATGATGATTCCAGCACTGACGGAGAAGAAGATGATAGTACAGATCAATTGCAGCAGCAGCTATCTTCGTTAATGGCAGCCCAAGAACAACACAATCAAACACTTGCAGCTTTCATGGAGGAACAAGATAAGCACAGTCGAGCTCTAAATGTCCGTTTGGTGGGTCTTCCAGAAGAACCAAAGGAGCATACCGCATCCAATGTGAGCGCTTTCTTTTCTGAAAAGATGCAATGTGAGGATTGTAGAATTTTGGAGGCATTCAGAGAATATTGTGGTCAAATTTGCAAATAGAATGTCTAAGATGGAAATATTGAGGAAAAAGGCAATGTTAAAAGGAGAGGGAGTCTGGGTGAATGAAGATATGACAAAAGATCAATATGAAGAACATAAAAAGGAACTTTTAAAATTCAAGGAAGCAAAAAAAGAATGGTCGAAATTTTGTTTGGAGGAAGGGACCAGTAGTAGTGGATGGTGTCGCCATCGAGAGCATAGCATAGGAATTTGCCACCGCCAGGGTGACGTGTTGGAATATTAATACTCTGACACAGGAAAAGATAACTACTACGAGTAGTATACTTGCAAATATAGATATTGTTTTCTTTCTTGAGACAGGTGAGCATGAGGAATCTGGTCTGCTTGAAATTAATGGTTTTAAGATGATGCATTATGTTTGGTCCCCAAAAGGATGGAGATACAAGAGTTACAGTGGCATTGCATGCTTTGTTAGGCATGAATTTACGCATTTAATTCTGAGTTCTTTTTCAAAAGCAGCTCTGCAGTGCATTTGGATTAGTGTGCCAGGGCAATTTGGCAACGTATATATTGCTGGATGTTTATCCACCGCGAGGGTCTCCGGTATATAATTCAGGTGAAGTGGATAGAGATGATCCTTTTGCGCAGTTGGAGCAGGATGTTGTTTGTGATTTTGTGATACAAGGGAGGTTTTATTGATGGGAGATTTCGATGGACGAACTTCACGGAGGCAGGCTGCCATGGTAAGTATGGAGGGAGAGCCAGAGTGGGTAGAAATGCTAGATGACACTGAATTGGCGGAAATTGGTTGGAGCAGGAAATCAGATGACAAAATTCGGTGGCCTTCCCCTTAGGGGAATCATGTTCTAACATTTTGTAGCGGGTTAAACCTGGTTATTTATTTTGGCATTGACAGGAAAAAGATACTGACGGCTTACGAGTGTTCCTCCTTTAAGTCAGAAATGACAGAATGTATTTGGATTCAATATCTTCAAATTGATTCTTACCGTTAGTCTCCTATTTTGGAGTAAGTACATTGTGCTTCAAGCTTGTGCTCCTGTGGCTTTTTTTGTGCTTCCACAGTTAGATGAGACATGTAAATTTTGTACTTTTTTATATCTGATTAATAAACACTAGTTATTGTGCCCGGCGTTGCCGGGCCTAGTAATAGTTTGAAAGGTCATTGCTTAGTGCTAGGTGGAAATTTGGATCATGAAGATTTGTACTTGGAGATTGTAGTAGTGTCAATGAAGCACGAAGTTTGTGTTCTAGGCACACGTTTTGAGATGCAACAATTTGGATAAAATGAATCATGTCATAATTAGACTGTGCTTCATAGTGTTTAAGGTTTGTTGGTGTAATTTATAACTATGAATGTGCTGATAGATAGGATCAAAGCAGACGAATGAGTAAAATACAATACATTGCATGCATTAATCCACCATATGGTGCAGAATTGCCCTCTTTGAAGCAATTCAGGGAAAATGCCAATCAAATAGTTCATTCTATGTAGTCTACAATATCGATCTTTTGTAAATTTGCAAGGATACGTGACATTCTTATTTCTTTATTTTGGTCGCCTCTACCATAGTTCATAAATAGAGAACTTTAACGCTATAGAACCAAGATTGGTGTATCTATGAAATACCTATATGTAGACAATTTGTTTCGATATATCCCATCCAGCATTGCATCTGCTTATGCCTATTAGGTGCCTAATTGTCCTTTCTAAAGCATTGTAAGGAAAGATGTTAACGTAAGGTTTGGTTGTTCATGCACATATAAGAAATAAAAGTGGTATATGTCAAGCGTGGTATAGAATATTCTATATTTTTTAGCAAAAGACCAAAGACCAATGTTTGTTGGCTAGAAGATTGGCTTTTCATATGAATGTTGAGTGTGTGGAACTTCATATCGATTGCGGCATGCATGCAGTGTTGTTCGACATGAATGCAATTCTAATAGGTATCTATAAAGTTGTAGACAAAGTTGTAGACATTTGTACCTTGCTAAATTTCACGTAAAATGGAAGGAGGAAGATGGATGGGTATGTTGTATGTTTGACAAAGGCTTGTGATAGTATGCTTGGAACTTTGTATTGTATAATTGATGCATTAAAGCATGAACTTGAGAATGTAGAATTGTCAAAGATGTAATCATTTTGTATGCTAGGGTCATTAGCTTGATCATATAAAATACTTTTCGCTACCCATATAAATCTAGGGCAAGCATGATGCAAGATCCTACGTCGATAAACCTATATGAACCTTAAGATGTTGTATTGGAGATATTTGGGTCAAGAAAGGTATTCTCTGTGTGCTGATGACTTGATAAGAGCTTTACATATGGACTACATTTAGATTGCAAGAAGCACCCATGGGAAAACTCAAAAGCATCCATTGAACACAAAGTTTCAAAAAGAGAAATAATGGTTCTTCTCATACATTAGTCTTTTGGGAATTGCCTTACAATAAATAAATGGTCAGGATTCAACTTCGGAGCTGGCACCTTTAGAGCGTTCATACCTTTGTTTGAATTTACCTATATGTCAATAGATCAAATGCCTTATTTAAAGTATTTCTCATTCACCATTTTAAAATTACCTTTTTCATCATGCAAAAAACATGGGAAACATCAATGGTAATTTTTAAGATGGCATCAAGATAGCTGATGGAAATAGTAGAGCAAAAGGTAATTACCTCTCTATCTAGCTCTAGTGTCCATAAGTTCATACAAATTCCCTGGTGAACCTCTGCATGGTAACATGACTTTGATTACTTTAAGAAAACGAAAAGGAGTGAATTTAGCACTTTATGCAACATCTATTTTTCCAAACACCGGCCTAACCTGGAACCTGAATAACAGTGCCATTGGTTACTCCTTAAGGTATGTGCACATGTACTTCCCTCTACATCTTGTAACAATACTTGTAACAATACCCAAATATCTTGCCTCTACAGGCATATCATATACGCATTTGATGACAAACTTAGTTTATAAGCTTGTCTCAAGCATACCTTACTGGAGTAATAAGTAACAAAGGCGTATCAAAATGAATTATGCTACTTGTATGCAGTCATAACTTTTATAAATAAAGCGTTTCTTTCTACATTTTGCTCAGAAAAGTAGTAATGTGGACCAAGGAACCACTAAGGCAACTTAGAGAAAGACTCTCCTGCTCGAACTATAACAGTCTAAATATTTCCTCCGAATGGATGCAAACGGATGCAATCCACTGGCCATTGGCCATGTTATGAGCAAGTTGTGTAGTTGTGATTATAAATAGCTTGAGCCATCATAAATTTGCCTACGTAGGCTTGGTACACATCCCTTTATTGAATGTGCCATAAGTGTTTAACAATGGTGAAGAAAGAAACGAATAGCTATAGAAAACCTTTAAAATACAGACGGTGTTAAACATCTGGAAATGAGAGCTAAGAGAAGATAAACTCAGAATAATCCACGAAGATTTGACAATCTAAACTATGAAGGTCCAGCATTTTCCTCGAGCATGGAATTAGAAATATATAATGGGTTTAGCTATGGCTGATTGGAGATACTCAGAATAATCTACAAAGATTTCACAACCTAAACTATGAAAGTCCAGCATTTTCCTCTAGCATGGAATTAGAAACATATAGCTGCGATTGCTCAAATGCCCCATGGATCTATGACAATGCTTAAAATAGAATGAAATAGGCATAGGAGAACAGGTTCTAATTCACTCATATGGGTTATCTAGAGGTATCTGAGTTCTAGAATATGATGTTTGACCAGGGATGAGGATGAAGGTTAATAGCTACAGCTCGCCCTGTGCACTTGGTCAGAACTGTACAGTAAATGTAATCATGATATAGAAATTGACATTTGCCTTAGAACTGAACCATACCTCTGAAATGCAACCACAGTGCTCTACCTACATGTCCTTCCTTGCTTTGAGTTTCGACCAAGCAAGCTTGGGCTATTAAAGGATTCAGAACCCTTTAATTGCAAGATTTACAGTAAACTAAAGAAACAAATGGAGCGTATGCAGAGATTGTTCTTGAGCAAAAAGAGTAGACAGGATTGTAACATAGACAAAGACATTAAGATAACATGGAACTCTAATGGTATATGCAAGCATAAGGTCTTGTGGTAGGAAATTTTCAAAGGCAAATGGGTAGACGACATGACAATCAGCAATAGTAATCATACATTTTCTTGAGGCTACAAAGGAGAGAGCTTCAAATTCATCTGAACTTGACTCTTCACAACTTCCGCAACTCAATAAGATATGTATATGCAAAGCTTTCACTTTAACAGGCCACAACCCGCATTTTACACTAAAACTCCTTGTAACAAAATGAAACAGGAGAACATGGAGCATTACCTTCCAATCATAGTTTTGTAGATGTTTTTGTGCAAGAATTTAAATTGGGCATACAAATTGCACGACAGAAATAATAACCTCTCATGTGGAGCCACCTTTTGAACTAAATCTGCCTCTTTAATTTTCAAAGAGCTAACTGCATTCAAGGGAACTGTGTTCGTTAGCCTGCATGTAATCACAAATATGAAGAAAAATTGATTTAGAAATTAAAACATGTATTCGAAACAATAGAACATAAACTTATCTTCACATAACAAAAATATCACTACATGTTGTCTATGATTGTGCAAACTACCAAAAATAGATGCATCACGCTGCAACGACAGTATTCACGTTTCATTGAGGAGATTT
Organism: Isoetes taiwanensis; assembly: GCA_021234155.1. Lineage (NCBI taxonomy): Eukaryota > Viridiplantae > Streptophyta > Lycopodiopsida > Isoetales > Isoetaceae > Isoetes > Isoetes taiwanensis. The sequence goes on from JAJEKV010000261.1 coordinate 210,074, forward strand.
GGTTTCAATTCTCAGAAATAAAAGGATAATAATAATTACCTATTCACAATTACATGATGACATCATAGACATTAGTTGTTTGTATTGACAGAAGGACCAAAAGGTTCAAACTACTTACCTGGTTGGTGATGGAAATTGAATAAGTAAATAAATTGAACATCCATATCTGTAGCACATGAAGAGAGCAACAAACTGTTGTTATGTGACCAAGATAAATTAGTATTCAACTACATCTTAGCATCTGAAGCTTAGATGATTATCTGCATTTTTACAATAAAACTTAGATGCCTAGCCTTCCCTAACAATCCACAATAGATACTTGTTAATAAGCTTAAGGTTATCAAGTACATCAAATCACGCTGGAACATGCATGAACCAAAAGGACTGTGATATTCATTGGCATTCATTACATGGCAGTTCACTACCTATGATGATAGTCACAATTCCTTTTGACTGCCATGAAGTTTGACAAAGCAGGCTCATCCTCTGCCACTGCATCGTAGATGCAACTCTTGCAGATTCTAATGGAAAGCAAACATCCTAAAGCCTACAAATATCCATTTATGCCATCATATATATTTTAGCGACCTAGGTAAAGAGCACATTTCTGAATCGTGAAACTGGAGTAAAACTGGAAAAGCAAAGGTTTTGCATGATGTATACCTCTATATGAATAGCTTCTCATCATTGCCGTCGTGATTCCATCAATTATTGAGCAGGTGCAATCGATTTCAGGCAAAGTTGACCCAAGCCTGCATAGAAATTCTCTTAGAAACTACCTCTAAATGTTGTAAAATAACTGACCAGTCTATGCTAGATTTGAAGTTTGCACACACCTTCTAATATACAGCTTTCAACCTTCTTCTCTAAATTGATCTATATGCACAAATTAAAATAAAGAGCTCAAAACAGAAGAATGATGCAAAGTCAATAAGTGCCTCTCAATAATACCAAAATTAAGGTTTACATATCAACAGAGATAGGATCATTTGGCCATAAATATGACATACTTGCAATATAAAAGTAAAATAACTTGAAGTATTACAAAAACATTTATAATTCTTAGTGATATACTCATTAAGAGCTTCTGGATATTAGTTGAGGTAACAATTATAATAAGGACTGCAAGACATGAATGTAACTTAGACAACGAAAACAGACACACTTACAATACAGTTAAATCCATGTTGATATCTATAGATGGATCTATCATTACAGAAGCCATCTGTCTTTAGCTTGAAAAGTAAATGTAGAAAGAGAACTCACAGTAATAAAGGGTCTCAATACCCATTGAGTAGAAATGAATACTTTGCAGCCATGTTTGGAGCATCATAGCTTCTTGCTTTAGAAAAAAATAGCTCTTTCTGAACATGCTATAATCAAGTCTGAACAGAACTCATCCATACTGCCTTGAAAGCTGCACATGAAAACCCTGCATAAGGAACAACTGAGGCATGATTCGAGATCTATAAGCATTAAGAAAAGTGCTCACAATGGTTGTAAGGATCACTCTTAACATGAGCGGGAAAGAAATGGTCCAGCTTAGAAAACTTACCAGAGAGTGTTCAAATCTAAAAATTAGATGCCTGATGAAGATTGGTTCTTTCAGATGGTCGATTGGAAGAAAGTGCAAAACCTATCATCCTTGCAAGAGAGCCGGATCTGTCTGCATGTAAATGTTCAAATACCCAGAGAGAAACAGCCGATTAGGTTCTTTAAGCCAAGTCGGTGGCCGGAATTGCAAATCTGAAGTGGATCTATCCTTGCATACCCATCTGCTAGTGCAGAGAAAGGGAAATATTCATGGCACACATGCTGAAAATGCAGAAAGGAAAATTTTTGAACGTAGATCCCAAAAATCTTTCACCGATTTTTGGCAAATCGGAAATTTTTCTCGGCTGCCAAAATCCATAAAACCTTAGGAAAATCACTTAAAAAAAATTCCAAAAAGTTTTCCTCCACACCGGATAATCCCAAATTAACAAGATTGATTTTGGCTTTCGTCCTTAAGGAAAAAAAATACACTATGTTACTTGCTTTTTTTTGGGGGGGGGGGGGGGATGAACTCATTCTTCCATCGGGAAGTCTGATATTTTATTGTGATTAAAGGTTGGTTATCACATTTAACAATATGTTGGGCCACATTTAACATGGTTCAAGAAAAAGGGCAAAAAAAAAAGGAGAACCCGTAGGGTTAGGGTTTCTTTGGAAAGAGGGGTTAGGGTTTTCCATTTCTCTTGGGCGCATCTTCGTTATCGGATCGCCAAGTCAAGATGGTGAGACCGCTGGTGAAGCGCCCGATTGTGAAGAAACGTGTTAAGAAGTTTAAACGCCCACAGAGCGATCGGAAGATATGCGTTAAGGTACAAGTTTCTTCTTCATTGTTCTAAGCGTTGGTCTTTTTTCCGGCGTCTGCTTAGAGGGATGTTTCATGCAGGAAAACTGGCGTAGGCCGAAGGGTATTGATTCCAGGGTGAGACGTAAATTCAAGGGTACTGTTTTGATGCCCAATATTGGATATGGCTCCAACAAGAAGACAAGACACATGCTGCCTAATGGCTTCTACAAGTTTGTGGTGCATAATGTCAAAGATCTTGAGCTTTTGATGATGCATAACAGGTAGACGCCTAAATTTATCAACGGGCATGTACACTGCCTTTTGTGTTTTATGGTCTTAACTTATAATCTGGAGGTTTTTATTCCGTATTTTTGCCTTCTGAGATTATAATGCATTGATTGATGGATGTAAGGAGTATGTTTGAATGAGTGAATTCGCCATTGAGATAGAATAGACCATTGTCTGTTATGAATTTGAAGTTAAATTTATCAGCAACAATGTACTATTGTGGCTGTCTTCTGACACAACGTGATGTTTTTATTTGCAGGAAATATTGTGCTGAAATTGCACACAACGTTTCAACTTTGAAGAGAAAATCAATAGTGGAAAGAGCAGCTCAGCTCAATGTAAACCTGACCAATGGTGCGGCCAGGTTGCGCAGCCAGGAGGACGAGTAGTAGTAATTGTCAATTTTGGCTAGCACTTTTTTGTAATGAAAGTGGTGCAAAACTATCAGTACAATTGTTTTTCTTCATCATCAATTTTATGCAAATTTATGTATAAGTTTTGCATGAACATGATTGCAGTTTGTCAAGCTTTGCTTTGCTCATATTAGAGTATCGTAGAAAACTTTGCAGTCTCACAAGAGCAGAATGGTGTCAGCCACAATGCTTGTTAACAAACTTTTGGGATTGTATACTTTAGGCTCATAACCTCCTAAGAAGATTGAAACGGGAGCAAAACTTAAAATAGCTTCTATATGCCAGAAATACATTGCAGGATGTGCAGGTAAGGTTATAGGTTTGGCAGAGGCTGATAACAAAAAATGCATGATCCAGGCTGTATGTTTGCGATCAGGAGAGGTTAAGGTCTAAGAGGTTGGATATTTGGCACGTAATGTCCAGGCCTGCTAGGGCCGAAGGCTGGGCTAAGGTCGAGGCCTGCTAGAGCAGAAAGCTGGGCTGACGCCTTACGTGCCAAATATTTAGCCGAGGAGGATGTATAATGAGGCCTGTATTCATCAGCCAAGGCAAAGATAGATAATCACTATATTTAGCCGAGGACGTACAACGAGGCCACGTATTCATCAGCCGAAGCAAAGACAGATAATAAGATAATCACCTTATTGGGCTTATGTGGGTGGAGCCAAAGCAAAGATAATCACCTTATTGGGCTTATGTGGGTGGAGTAGGCTTCGAAATCCTCAATAGCTCTAACAAGATAATTTGCCCATTAGTGTCTGGCTCCACCAGATTTTGAATATAAACTCAAGATTATTTGCCAGATTTTGCCGGATAAGATGCCCCATAAGATCAATACTCTATTGCCTCCTCATTGTACTGCCAAAAAAATGGCATGTGACATGTTATTTGAGAATATACAGGTTGCTGAATGTCCACAAACAGAAATATTTTCTAGGATTATACCCATCGAGGAGAATGCCACATCCCAATAGGAGAATGCCACATCCCATTGTGACCCATAAAGCTTCTCCATGCATCTCTCCAAGTCAAATTAGACGTTGCAGCATGACCTATAATGTTCTTGTATAGAGCTCATATTTGCAATATCCATTTTTGTCAGGATGTGGATCAAGCGCCTATCTCAACACACTACCTGGGAGCCTATACCTCGCAAAGAAGGAATATATAAGCTTGGTAGCATAATATGTTGTCATATTGATTTATTAAGTTAAGGGCACTTATTGCTTACTTAACCTACTCGGTTTTGCTTATTCATGTGGATATCCTGAAGACCCTTATAAAAGAAAGTGGTTTTCCGATTCTTATGTTCCACCTTATGCTAACAGAATAGGCTCCAATACCCCATTATTTCCATTGCCTCCATCTTGGGTATTCATGACTGGCCTAGAAGGAAGAAATGGTTCTGCTTTTAATTACAATGTGACTTTAAACAACTCAATTCATACTCTATTTTATTTTTACTTCTAGGAGATGAGATTAAAACCATTGAAAAAAAACAACTGAATATTGTGACCCTTATTGCAAAGAAGTGAGGCTCTATGCTCATGCTTCTAATATGAAGGTACTACAATGTATCTTTATCATAGTTTAAAATAGTGGCAGATCCCATGCCAGCAACAATATCTGATGCATGAGAATCACCAGTACCAGCCCCTAAGTAGTACATTCGGCGATAATATTCAAACAGATTCGTAAGTTTTGGAACTTCTAGTCTAGAGTAGCCAAGAAAAGACTGGTCTAGCTTAATATTCTAATTATGGGTTAAAGAGTTATGCCTCTAAAGATAAGCCTATGATCTAAGACTCAATCCTTAGCTAAAGGCCAAGAGATTGTAATGGCATCTGATTTCGATAGTCTGAATGGCTAGTTAGACAACTATGATTAAGTTGTATCTCAATAACTAGATAATCCAATGCAGGTGATTGCTTCCAATGCAGGTGATTGCTTCTAATGCAGGTGATTGCTTCGAAAAAAATCCCTTAGAATCTAGTTCCTAGATTGGGGTTCCTTTTCATGTATTATTTATAGGTTAAAAGATACATTCAAAGGTCCCAAGGATCCAAGTAACTACACAATTACTACTAATTCTCCAATCTTAACTCATTGAGTTCGTACTCAGAATGACAACCCTTGGTAATGTTTTGAGCTTGGCAGACAAAAAAAACCATAATGATTTTGTCAAACCTGTCTTTAGGGCACCCTATCACAAATGAACAGAACCTAGATATTAGTTTATCCTTTGAAGAAACGAATCCAAAATTTTCAATATCTTTCTCCTTAGGGTGGTTGCCATGGCCAATTTGGTCCCTGCAGACGCTGAACTATCTACCTATTTACCTACATATCTACCTAGCTACCTATCTACCTTCTTACCTACATTTGACCAAGATATATAGCTTTGACATAGTAATTGGTGGTTGCATTCGCGAGTCAACATTGCCTTGATGAAATAGTTGAGGTTGTTGCCTCGACAAACATAACGGTGGTTGTTCCTAGTGGTTGAAGCTACTGCCTTCATGAAACAAAATTCCTGTTACTATTGGAGTCTCTTGTCCCTTATAAAATCACAGCGGCAAAACAACCACCATACCGATGCCAACACTAACTCCACTAAACGACACTGAGTAAACATCGTCTTCAAGCCATGGCAGAATTCAATTTCATTGCCAACACTAACTCCACTTAATGCATTTACAATTACAAAAGCAATAGCATTCTATACTCTTTAGACTAAATTCGATTTTTATCACTTGCGATATAATTGTAATGAATGGAAAACAACATATAAGATCAATTCTAGCCAATCATGCAATTGTGGATGTATCAATAGACCTCCCAATGGGCAACCCATTGATGCGTTAGCATCTTGTTTATATGTAAAGTACGAGTAAACTTTTAGCTGTCTAAGCCAATCAGATAATGACACATGTACCTCCAATTCTTCGAGTTATACTCGATTTTTGCTTCGCTTTCTGTTCGACATTCCGCTCGGTTGTTGGTATGCTTTCTGGTCGACGTTTTGCTCAGTTGCTGCTCTGCTTTCTAGTTTACGTTCTGCTTCTGCTCCACTTTATATAATATACATGATCGCCACCATCCGCGTGGCATGCATTCAACTGAAAACAACCTTATCCTACGTGCCACGACAATATCAATCCCATTACATTATATCCCGACCGAGTTGATCCTATATGGCACCACCAATCTCAAAAAACTCAGATGGGTGAAGGCAACATCTGAAAATCTGAACTATGCGGGTTTGTCTTCTAGTTTGTAGATTTTGTCATCTAGTGGTTGTTGTTTTGTCTTCTTGTCTTCATCCTCGGTTTCGAGTTTTCAAAACTTGGGTCTGTAATAGGAATGGCTGCTCAAATTGAGGTTGGGTTTGGCTGACATGGCAAGCTCAGAAATTCAAAAGAATGGTGTAATGGGAATTCGCCCTTAGATCCAGCAGGAGACTAAGGGACTTGCCGATTGTGCTTAGAGGGTTTCCCTAACCAAGATTCTACCTCAAAAATATGTTTTCACATTGAGTGAGATTTACCATGGTGTGTCCACATTTTAATAGATCTCCAATTCTTTGATGTATTAGTTGGGAGGGGGTAAGGAAGACAAGGAGGCACTTTCAGTCTTCCAAACCAACGTTATCTTCCAAACCAACTTCGTCGTATTGAAAATGTCACTAGATAAATCAGAATATTATATGTTACAAGTTAAGGTTGCACTGTCTAGTCAGGGATAGCCTTCAAGCAAGGAAGTTTAATCTGCGCAAGCTGTTCTAATAGTTTCGGGCCATCCTAGTTCCAATTAAAACCATCCTAGCTCTAAATTAAAACCTACCAGATCGTTTGCCCTTCCCACAAGTTTATATCGTCACACTATGAGCCGGAAAATAGATATAGCTAATTCCAAAATGGCCTTTTTGGAGCCAGATTTTTCTACACGGTTTCAGCCGGAAGTGGGCTTTGGACAAATCCACGGTTTGCTCCGCTAGTGTAACCCAGAATAAAGAAGCTTCTGTTTGAACCGTGTAATCTAGAATACAGCAGAGCAATTTGAACCTTGTAATCGAGAATACAGCAGAGCAAAGTAGGTGCACGAACGACCCAAGTGCCTCCACGTACCACTCGCCGGATAAGCCAGCCAGAAAATATAGATAATTCTAAAAAAAATTCCGTTTGGAATAATTTTATATATAGTCAGAAGTGTTGGCCATTGAAAGTCAAAATGCCTTTTCTGTCTTCCAGACCTCGAAACAGTTTCTGGACCAACCAGATTTGAGCAAAGAACAGGGATCTGCATGCTTCTTGGCATTTTTGACAAACCCTCATCCTCTTGATCCATCTGCCGCTGTTATTCCCACTGTTCACCTGAGCTTTTGCTCTTGCTGAACTTAAGCAACCTGCCCTATTATTTCTTGATAGGAGATCCAAAAAGTTTTTTGCATGTTAGTTTGTTAGTTTGGCGCTGAATTTGAAATCCTCAGTAACATTTGTGACAAAACGCCACTTGAATCTCGAACCTGAGTGTCTATAAAAGCACTTAAATATGGAACCTGCTATGCAGTTCTTGCTTCTCCCCAACCTGATAGAATTTGAAGATCAAGTTCAACCCCAGAAAAGAGGTTTTGTGAGGTCCATACGAGTGGATGTTTATGAGGAACATTTACACTTTGGCAAACGAGATTACAACCTGAACCCCCTTACTACAGTTGATCAGAGTTTAACAAGAACGCTTGCAATTCATTTGGCTACTTCCTGCCCAGGAATTTGGCTCACTGTTAGAATAAAACGTAAACAATATTGCATCATCGCATGATAAACAATGATTAAAAAAATGCAAATAGAAGCAACAAGTATAAATAGATTGTCAATCTGTACAAGCTACAAATCTTGCAAATTTGAGCAGCACCATGCAATTCAATCCAAAAATTGGGAAAGCCTAGAACATCAGCTGGTAAACAGGCTGACAATATATTCATCTGTAAATCCACTTCATATTGTAAACAAGGCTATCTGTAAATCCAGTTTATATTGCAATATCATATTGCAATATCTCGAAGCACAGGGCATGCTTGGGTTTCTGCACCTTCGGCACAGGTGCACGGTCTCTTTGCTTAGCACCAAAAGTACTAATTCATCTTGCTGATAAGATCATTAATCTTGTCTTCCTGATTTCCAACACCTCCAATATCATCAACACGAAGGCTTTTCTTCTTTGATCCACTAAGGGGAGAGCTCAGCTTAAATGGCCACAGAAAGTTGCTTACTTCTGTGAAGTGAGGTCCAACAGTAGAAATCTCATGCACAATATCCTCCATACAAATAATGCCATATTTACCAAGCGCCTGCACAACTAAGCTCCCATCAATCCAAGATACTTGCAATTCACAACTAACAGAAAAGATTCTTTAACAACTGATAAATTGCACAAAAAATATTGAATACCTCTTCAATAATAGAATTATCAACAAGAGCAGCTCTCTGGCCGTCAGCCTTCCCATAACCACGCTTGTAAATCAGATCCTTCACGCTTTTAACATTTGGATATCTGCAAGAGAGCCATTTCAGTATGCAGATTGCATTAAATATAAGAATGTACACATTACCCATAAGTGACATAGGGTTCCACCATCTGTAGCATTGTCATTGTAGCCTTGTCGACCTTTAGGAAAACTCCATTAAAGACCTGAAAGCAAAAGCAGGGGAAGAAATGTCAACAGTCACTTACAAGATAATTTTCAGCCACTCAGTAGAAATTAAAAAATGATGACTCTACCTGATGGAGCCGCAGCAGACGCAAAATCTTCCTTGATTTTGGGTGCATGTCATTAATCCTAATGACAAATTCATAAACATATAAATTCGAACAGATGCAAATTCGAAAAGAAATAATAGTCCAACAAATGCTAACCCTCGAAAACGGATTACAAATAGTAATTTAGTTTCTGGTTCAACATAAAAACCCGTCTTCCGTTTAGCCTGCCTATTCAGCCTGATTTTATCATGTTCCTGGAAACGCAGAATTGATGCTGAGATACAACCTTTGTCTACAGTGAAGAAGACATGTGAGAAAATCACCTGTTGTCGATATTCCTTCACAAATTGTTCTGCTCGTTTGAATACAACTTTGTTGTTTTGACGACTCCTCGCCTTACGTGTCTCAAGCTGTTCCTTGCGGTTTAAGGCCCATTGCTCATCGCGTTTCCTCTTCTTCAAGACTGATTCTGGCACTGTCTTTGGGAGATCGGCCAGCGTAGTCTCCTCCATTTCCATGGCTGCCATTTCAGGCCTAAAGGGTTTTAGGGTTCTTTCTTTCTACGATTTATAAGATAGTATGCTTAAGATTGGACATTTTAGGGCATGCCCAATCCCTTTTAGCGTCTCCTATATATAGGGGTGGTGACGTCAGACTTCTTAAGTTTATAATCCATTTTAAAGCCAGTAATAGTCTAGTTGATGGAACTTTTTCCATGGCCAGGATAGTTCATTTTTCTGAATTTCTTGAAATATTTCAAATAGGGTAGGCCAGAACCAGAACACCCTCTGCTTTGCTTCAATGCCTTGCTCCAAGTTTGTGATGCCTTCACAAGCTTTCCCCATGACTCTATCCGATTCCGGCCAACCTCTCACACTCTGCTCTGATTTTTTTGGCCAACTCTATCATCCGAAGAAGAAACAGACGGAAAAAAAAAAAATAAGGTGTTGTGCAGGAGGGTTGCCCTCCATGGCCCGAGGGTGAAGTAGCTTAAATTATACTTCAATGTCATGTTTTCACAATCAATCGAAATTGCTACTTCAAAATAATAGAATACTTGATACCATGACTTTATGAGAATTGGCCTGAAGAAATCTTTGGTGCTCGTCATGGAACAAGGATTGCAGAAGCGTAAGGACAAGTCTAATATAGCAGAGAATGGAAATACATGTTTTGTTAGCATAGAAATGAGAGAACTCCTTGAAGACTTCTGATTGAATTTTTGTCACAGAGAGCTTCAGATGTCTGAGGAACAGGTTTTGGAGAGGAATAAAACATTGATACATAGCCTAATTCCAAACCTCGCAAGAAAAAATAAGACCCAATTATCCTAGACTCAAAATGCAAGATCTATACAACACATACACCAAGAAGCCCCATCTCCATAGCTAAATCAAGATCTCTCTCTTTGCACCAATGATGTTTGCAATGTCTTGTCCTATGCCAGAAATTGAGCAGCCTAAGATAGTAGAAAAGATGCGCTTTGATCCCAAGAAAGGGGCCTTTATAGGCAAAAGAAGGAAAGGAGAATCCATGAGTTGGTTTGGTCGGCTGAAATAACCCAATTAAATGACACAATCACAACGATTTTGCTGGAATCTACGAAAAAATGTTTTGTACCACATAGAATCCTTAAAGGGCTCAAGTGCAATTCATGATATGATCATGAATGTAGAGACATGAAAAATAGAGTGCGACGGACAAAAGGGGAACAAAATGGCAATTAACAAAGGATTTGAGAAAGCTTATCAGAAGAAAGAAGCGATTCTACCTTAAGCAAAAGCAAGAGCAGTTGGTGCAGGAATATCTAAAAGAGGCAAAGAGATTGTTGAAATCAACTAAACCAGCTAATGTTACTCTTGCAGTAGATGATCTATGGAAACAGATATGCTCGTTATACCATATGCAGGGGAGAGGAAATGAAAGGAAAGGAATGTCCGATTTGATCATCGCTGCGCAGGATGTGATGGATGGAATTAATAGGCTGGCCAATGGCAAGGCACAAGATGCTCAAGGCATGGGAGCTGAGCTCCTAAAATGGGCAGATAACAAGCTATACAAAGGGATCATACAAATGTTTAATACAGTGTTGATAAAAGGATTTCCAGAAGCATGGAAAACCGATCGAGTTGTGCCAATTTATAAAGGAGGAGACCACAAGATGCTAATAACTACTGCACATTGATGGTAAGTAGCTTGTTCTCAAAGTTATTTGCATCAATCATAGAGAAAAAGCTTAGCTAGTGGGCAGAGAAGGAGAATGCAAGAGCAGAGACCCAAGCAGAATTCCAAACTAAAATGTCCATCCTAAACCATCTGGTAACTCTGAAGACAATCATGGATTCTGTCAAAGGTAAGAAAAAATCAGTTTATGTTCTTTTTGTTGATTTCAAAAAAGGCATTTGATAAAGTGCCAAGAAAAAAAAAAAAACTGTGGGAAAGAATGGAGCTAATACATGTATCCATTGAGTTGAGAAAAGCAGTGCGAATCTTATATGAGAAAGTCTTAGTGCAATTATCAGTTCCTTTCTTGTTTGACATCTTTGACAAAATATCTAGTAACATCAGAGTCAAACAAGGTTGCCCATTATCTCCCACTTTATTTGGACTATTCATTGATGGTTTGGAGGAGTGGCTCAGAGTGAATGGAGGGGACGGTACAAACTTTAATGGATATGTGGTAAGATTCTTGATGTATGCAGACAATGTGGTGATATTTTCATGCTCGCAAACACATATGCAAAAGCACCTCGATGCATTTATTCTGTGCGCAAACTGACATGCAGGTAAATTTGGATAAGACAAGGATCATGGTTGTTGGGATACTTAAACAAGAATTCAGCTTTCAATGGAAATGAGTATAGAGTTGTGATCCTTATAAGTATTTAGGCCTAACTATACATAGAAATCACGGATGGAATGCATGCAGCACAGAGGATTGGGGGAGGGCTTAAGGCATTATATTCCCTACAGATCCAAAGTAGAAAAATCCATCTATGGGCATGGGGGCTGAAAATCAAGCTCTTTTTTGTACTTGTACAGGTGGTGGTACTTCTATGGATGTTAGGTTTGGGGGCCTAGCCTGCCCAAAGGCCCTTGGGAGGACATTGAGCATGTACTAAAGAAATTCTTGAGACAAGAAACAGGTGTGAAAATGCAGACTCCATTCCCAATGCTCCTAGCTGAATGTGGCCTTATGCCAATGGAGGGAGAAGCAATCGTAAGGTGCATCAAATATGTGAAAAGGCTAAGACAGCAAGATGATGCTAGGATCTCACATAGAGCAATGGAGGCTAGTAATGATCATGGGTGGTATGTAGATGTCAGACAATGGTTGTTTAGATGGGGTATATCACTTGAGGAAGCACTAAGATGTCATGGAGACATTAGACAACGGGTTAAACAGAAAGTTAAAGCAAAAGTATGGTTGAACCCACAGCCTAAGATGAACATGTACAAACAGAATATGAATTTGAGGCTGGCACAAGCAGCGTATTTGCAGGCAAATATGGAAAGAAGAACATGTAAAGCATGCGGGAGTAATGTGGAAGATGAGCACCATGTGATGGTTCAATGCCCTGCTTACACGATGATAAGATGGTATAAACGGTAAATAGCTTGCACCAACTGTTTGAATTAGATGCTAGTATCATTGGTTCTTTTATTATTGAAGTTCTACAACACAGAGCATCGTGTGTAAAAAAATCTACAAACTTTATTATGCAATGATATAGAGAGTGATGATGATTGGGAAGAGGGAGATGTGGAAGCTCCTGATGTGGACTTCCCAGCTGATTTGTATTAACACTTATTGTAACGTCTAATAGATTTGAGAGGTCTCCAAAGACGTAATACCATCTCTCTCTCTCTCTCTCTCTCTCTCTCTCTCTCTCTCTCTCTCTCTCTCTCTCTCTCTCTCTCTCTCTCTCTCTCTCTCTCTCTCTCTCTCTACTCTACATTTGACCCACATGCTTGCCAAAATATCCATCTCTCGTCCTATACGATTCCTCTAAGAAATATTCATATTTCTCTCTCTCTCTATCTATCTATCTATCTATCTCTCTCTCGTCAGCCACATGCTTGCCAAAATATCCATCTCTCGTCCTATACAATTCCTCTCAGAAATATACATATTTTTCTGGGAGAAGAGGAGAGAAGGTTGTCTCTCGAGGTCTAACAGCGTCGATTAGGCCTCAAAATTTGGTTGTTCGCCGGAGAACAAGTCTGTCGATCTATTTCAGTGGGGCAGATTTTTGTGGGATAATTTCTTTTCAAATTTGAATCGGCCTCTAAAATGTGAGATATTTCTTTCTCTCTTCTTGCTGGTAGGTAGGCTTTGTGGAATATTTCATTTGCTGTGTTTCTTGCATAGGGTTGCATTTTTCGGTTGTTCTATCATGGATCTAGTGATTCTCGGCATGATTGCCATGCTTTTGCGAGCTCTAACACTCAGATTTGCCTTCCAAAGGTTCTGTTTTCACTTATTGAGCTCAACGAACTTGAAGACCCAATGAATCTGTTCGATGGCGATGATTTGCAAGAAAATAACGGTATGTTCTTCTATGTTGCCTCAGCTTTGATGTTAGCTAGATCTTGTAGGGTTAGAAGGTCACCTAGAAGATTCTGGATTGCTCCAAGGCAAATAACATAGTGGGATAATATAAACCATGCATGGAATTGTTGGTCTTCCTTTGAAGATGATATATGGCACCAATTTTACATAATGAAAAGGACATGTTTTGAGAGAATAGTCAGTTTAGTTGTCCCCTATTTGATTAGGCCAGGGTTTAAGGTTAGGCCTCCTGTTGATCCTAGGAAGGCTGCTGCCATGGTTCTTTACTTTCTGTCACATGGTGACATGCCTTTGCATGTGGGACAGAATTTACGTTGGCAAAGCTACAGTGCAGAAATATACGAAGAATATTACACTAGTGTTAGCCTCAAAGACAATCCTTTATAAAAGGTTTGTTGCCATGCCTTCTAGAGCAAGATTAGCTCAATGTATAAAGGAATTTCATGATGCAACAGTATTGCAAATGTATATGGTGCAGTTGATGGCTCCCACATTTTCTTATGGAGGAAACCCAAAAAGAGTGACAAAGGTGATGATTATTGCGGTCGGCATAAAAGGTACTCATGTCTTTTGCAAGGTATTGTTACACACAGCAGGTTGTTTATAAATGTCTGTATTACAAGAACAGGATCAGTCCATGACTCAAATCAGTTCAAGAAGAGTTCCACATACAATAAAATTGCCTCTAAACTAATTCTGCAGGAACCAAGTAACATTGAGTGGCAAAAAATTGAAGAAAGGTCAACCCACTGAAGACCAAATCCAGGTTAACATTCCTCCACTTTCACTTGGTGATTTTGTCTATGCTGCCAGACCATTCCTTTTGAAAGTCTTTCCACTGAATCATGGCCCTTATGGTAAGTTTAACAAAAGGATTTGTCGTGGTAGAGTTTGTGTGGAAAATGGGTTTGGGATTGTCAAAGAGAAGTTCAGAATTCCCAAGCATCTGCCTGTGCATGTTGGAAAGGCCTCCAAGATCATACATGCAGCTTGTATGCTTTGGAACTTCTGCATTATAGAAGATATGGGATGGGACATGTTGCCAATTGAAAAAGAACCTGAACAAGCAAGAAGATCAGATGAGGCATGTGTTATTTGAAAACTTGGACGGACATGTCTTACTCTAGAATCTTGTAATTCTGTCAACATACTTTTTGATAATTTGTTTATGTTCTCAAGTTTTTTGAATGCGAATTAAGTGTTCTCCCTATCACAATCCTTGGAAAAGTTGTTTTCCTGTTACTGCTTTGATCTGATACTCAAGTGACACACACTTAAATACCAAAATAACCCTTGAACAATGCAATTCTGAGATTAAACAATTTGGTATGAACATAAGTAACATGATATAAATAAAGTTGAATGAGAAATTATATTCAATGTGCTACTGTATTGCAACTGCAGTTGTAGTACATAAAAATGAAATTGGCCTCATTTCTTGACCTGCTCCTTAAAACCTAAAAACGTTTTGTGAAATTGAAAACAAACTCTTTGCAACTCCTTGAGTAATGATCTGCAATAACAGCAATAATTAGAAAGTGAAGATAAAGTAGAAGAACCCTGTGAAATAGGTAATAAAGAACAGTTGAAGACAAGAACATTAAAATAACAGTTTGTGACAAAAAGAAAGCCAGTCTTTCATTTCTCGAACTCGGTTACATCTTTTTGAGGTTCATTCTAGGGGCATTTCATAGCAAAAAAGAGGCGTGCATACCATTTACATTTAGAAGCTTTACATAAAATGAAAAACTTAACAAAATAAACAAAAACAAGGAAGGGGGGCTGGTTCTCGACATCTTATCAAATAGGGGGCTCCTCTTCTTCTTAAGCACAAAGCTCACATGTTTGTGTTACTGTAATGATTTCATACAGAGCGGCATCACGGCAAGAACATGCAACAATTCCTTGACAATATCAGAGCGATTGCTGATGCCACAATGGAAACTGGCAAGACTATCCTCATGGGAGTTTTCAACATAGACGCCCTACGACAAAACAACATCATCGCGGCCTTGCAAGACGCGATGCCCGGCCATGTCCAACAAGTCAACGCCGCCACACGCTCCACGATGCTACTCGACCACATCTGGACAGACTTCAAGCCTACGCTTTACGACATCGGCCACTACTACTGGAGCGACCACAGACGAGCATACAACGCGTTCACTTGAAGAACTTGAGAACTCCAAGAAATGCTAAAGAGGAAGGGGGAAGGGAGGACAATAGTATTGCATTATATACGAAAGTCAATCGTTCAATGTTACATGAAAGTATTGTTGAATGGTACTGGAAGGACGAAGGGAACTGATCTTTGATCTTTGATTTGTGGTTACTTAATAAATATATCAGTACTCCCTTCTTCTTGCATTTATGCAGATTTTTATAAATTTTAAAATAGAGATTGCTCCACTAAACAATTAAACAATGAGCAAGGTATTAATCATGCACATGGGACGATATCTATCATAGAATGGGTTACTAAAAAGTTGTATTCTTGGACAAGGAGTGGCATCTTACTTTCATCATTGCCCGCCCTCATATGAATGAGTTGTACAATGGTTAATTTTAATATTCCTATGTTGTTTCATTGCCTTTTTATATGGCTACGTTGTCCTATTATTGTGTGTCAAATTAGATTTGGGCCTTATACGTCAGCTTTTTCACCTGTTTGTTGGCTCTATTGTTTAGGGAGCCCAAAATGATAGCAAATTCAATTGGCTGTCGTTTATAGATATACCAAATACAACACACAAGAGGGGCTAAGTGTAAAATGAATTATAAGAAAGACCTAACATTCTTTTTACTTCGTTAATGCACAAAGAAGTCACAAATGTATCCTTCATTCTATATTAATTGAACTTGATAGAAACACAAGAGAATAATTAAAACTTACATTTTTTTAAAGCAAGAACGGCTAAGAAAGAAGAACCCGACCCCAATAAAGTATAAGAGACGACTTACATAAACATTAGCAATATATAATTACACATGCACACAGCTGTGGATTTGTAATTACTGGAATCTAGATGCAGTATACAAGGATTTAAATTGCTATTTAGAAAATATTGACCTTGGATCACAGCCTACCAAAGAGTTTGCTGCAACATGAATTTAGTTTCCTCCAAGGCCCGTATCCTTAAATTCAAATCATAGAGTGCGGCCCTGCTTCCACTTCTAAAACATTGCATTTCTTACATTGCATGCCTTCATCCTGTCGATCAGGGATTGTGGACAATCTGATAGCTTTATAATATCTTCCTGCTTTTCTTTCCCTGCCCTTAGCTTTATTGCCTGTACTGTTCTTCCATTAGCGAAAAGTGAACCGAATTTTTCGAGGCATATTGTTAGTCAAAGGCTGCTCCTTCAGCTTTCCATTCTGCGATCTAGAAAAGAGGGAATAAAAATTCGAATTTCTGTATCCGATTGTTGCTTTCTTGCAAGTTTTTTCTTAGTTTTCCTCCCACCAGAAAAGCAAAACTGAGGTTTCAGTAGCTCCGGCAAGCTGATTTGAGCGATTGGCAAAATCATATGCAGAATGCTGAATCAGCTTGGGTAAATTGGAGTCTTTTGAGTTGAGATGTAAAGCCACTTTAGCAAGACATGTAATATAATGTCTGCCTTCGCACAATGTGCGCGTCTATCATTATAAGGTTAAGCGTATTGTAGTATAATATAACTGCATGGTCATCGATCTGATGGTCAAGGGCAATTACATAAAACTAGAAATTGCATCACATGGAGAACCGTGACATTTTTACTTTTCTTTGTGTAACTTTGTTTAATGGAGTTCTGTTTTTCTTAAAGACTATAACAGCTCTGAAGAAAGGAGCCCAGTTGTTGAAATATGGACGTAAAGGTTCAGAATTTTGCCCTTTAGGCTTTCAAATGTAGGTTTCCAAGGGCCTTCGCTATAATCCCCATGGCGGCAATTTAATGGTAGATCCTGCTATGGTGGATGTTATGCTCACGTTACACTGACCAAGACCTGTTATTTGTGGTGCTCAATTTTTTTTTATAAAATGGCTTTTACACCATTATAATTAATAACTTAGGCCTTTATGATCTTTAAATGGCCATATAAATCATTTCGACTATTGGGTGCCATGGCAAAGATGAACTAAAGTTGTTGTTTTTTAGCATGTATGTTATCCATATTCAATTACTCTA
Organism: Isoetes taiwanensis; assembly: GCA_021234155.1. Classification (NCBI taxonomy): domain Eukaryota; kingdom Viridiplantae; phylum Streptophyta; class Lycopodiopsida; order Isoetales; family Isoetaceae; genus Isoetes; species Isoetes taiwanensis. The sequence goes on from JAJEKV010000261.1 coordinate 227,613, forward strand.
TGGTTCTCTTGATTATTAAGATGTTACTTTAACGACAAAAGTTGAGTAAGAATGTTAACCTAATATGGTGAATGAGCCACCATACTTACAAATATATGACTAGATCCCTATTACCAAAATACTTCGCAGTTGAACCAAGGACCACGAGCAAATATAAAAGGCAAAGGGTTTGTGTGTGTGTGTGTGTTTTTTTTTTTTTTTTTTTTGGGTTGGGGGTGCATACATGAGGTGGAAAATGTCTCAGAGGGTTTGTTTCTCATCAACTAGAGTGGTCTATTTGGTGAGCAAAACCATGTCCTCAACCCTCCCACACAAATTCTTCAATATTAAGTCGAAGAATATCTTTTGCACCATTCTAAAGATATACAAATCCGTGTTTACAAGAGTTAGTCGGGGAAGAGAAAGGCCGCCGCGATAAATTTTTTGTAATTGTAAATGCTGACTATGAGATCAAATTTTCTAATATTTATCACTTATGCCCCCATGTCGATCTTTGCACCATTGAGAGCAATGTGAACTCTAACCTATTTAAGTCTAAACCCTAGACCATAGCCACTTTTGCAGCATTTCCTGCTAGCCATCTTGAATCATTCTCATAGCTCCGACAGACCAGTGTGAAGCAGCAGGCCCAAGAGCGCATATGCTTTAGCTTAGAGCATGTCTATCCAAACTACCCGTAAGAAATAGAGATCCCAAGAGCCAGAGGCAGCTGCTCAAGGACAGGTATTTCGAGTAGACAAGTAGGTAATTCGTCTGAGAATTAATACCTCAAATAGATTAGCATGTCGTATTTCTAGTAGAGCCTTTCTAGAATCCTCAGTTCTGGTCATGAACTCTAATCAATGAACCCTAACCATAATTAGATGTTATGATTAGGATCAGTGACTCTATGTTATTTCTCAAGTTATAACTAATATATGGTATTGGTGTAAAAGTATGTTAGGGTATACCACTTTTAGTACCTGCAAAAGTACCTACACTAGGCACTTCATAACAGGGTACTTTTTTCATTTTTCTTTCATTAAAATTAATTCAAAAATCCAAAATAAAAGTCAAGAGTATGCTAATATTCAAAATTTCGATAAAAATAATACTATTGGAGGCCAAAATAAATAGAACAATTCTAAAACGCCCTCTGATTGAGATGTTACATAGGTATCCAGTACCCAGTGTTGGCTACCTTTTTGCATCCTTTTGTGGTTTCTAAATGATGCTTTTTAAGGCACACTCTAACATGCTTTTACCCATTGCTTTATCATTGGTTGCACCTCTTGTATATGGGATTCCATATAGCTTAAAGATTGTATACTGGAAATATTCTGGCTAAGGAATTTTGTGAATTGACTCTAAGGCGCATTCTAAAATACATCATTATTGCAAAAACGGAAGAGTAACTTGTTTAATTTGAATGGACTGTCGTAGTGCAATATGAAATGAAAATAAACCACATTTTTTCAAGTCGTCACTATCTTATTTTGTAATAAGTAAAAGCATGGTCGTCCCCTTTTCAGGATGAAACCACCAGCTCACTGTGCGCCACCACCACTTTTTGGGACGAAAAGTGGGCGACCGTGTACATGAAGGTAACGGACCTCAGATTTCGACACGTGTCCAGGTATTAAAGAAAATTTCCCCCCTTTATTCACCCCCAAAGCTATGGCATCATCGGAGCTCTGCTTCCTTGGCCATGGCATCAGCAGAAGTGGGTCTGATTATGGTGCTTGCCATTAGATGGGCAGGTTGCATTTTAAAGCATCTTGTCATTTCTGTTCAAGCTTTCTGTGTTTCTTTGTTGTTGAAGCTTTCTGCATTTTTTTCCTTTTTTTTAGCACACCAACCCTACTGGGCCTACAACCTTTCTTGTAATTCGAACCTATCCACATATCACTTCCACCTCATCAAAATCCAAGGTGGCATAACTTAGAATATACGATCTTCATTTTTCTAGATCTACGATTGAGGAAATTAGAAAAGATGGAAAAATAGGCCACTCAGGCACCCATGTAGAAAATATGGTTTGGGCGCTCGAACAAGAGGGAGAGAGCCTCTACTAGAAACAAGATTATTAGCGGCATTTTAGAACATTCACATAAAAACTAGTTGGAAGTCATCGATATTTATCATTGTTTGCTCTTGTTTGCTCAGAAGTAAAAAGCTGGACCATTTTTCTGCTTCTTTTATTGTTTGCTCCAGCAGAAATCATTCCAGAATTTAAATAAAACTCCAAAAAAGAAGAAGGCGAAACGGACAATCTGAAGCAGCAATCCAAAGTGGCCATGGCAGAAAAGCTTTAGAGGATAAGACCTTACCATTGTGGAGACAATTTCAATCCACAAATATAGCCTAAACTTCCTATTCTGCCCCGTAGAAGACCGATCTGACCCTACTTCTCGGATTTTCAAGTGTGCAGAGGCATATTTACAGTAAGCAAACTTTTATAGACCTACATTCATCCCGCAGACGAAGAGTCGGCTGATGAATATGGTTCTGGGATTGATGTGACCGAGCCAAATGAGAACACAGAAAATGAACTAGGTAAGGATGATTTGAAAACCAGATTGCATTGTGCCATGTCAACGGCCTGTGAGTTTTTTCTACAAGTCTTTTTTTGCTAGTTTTATTTCTTTTATTTTTGTTGAAATTTGTCAAAATTTTATGTTATTAGGAATCTGAAGAACCAAATTGGAGAAGTTTCTTGTGATGCTCCCAGAACATATACGACGCTCGGCCGTATACATATGCGGACTTTCCCCTCCCATGGCAACCATCTCACCACAATGGGGCTCCTATGTCGCGGAAACGTGAATACAAGGTTAGCATACAGCATAATCATATCATAAATACCACCACGAAGGGCGGCACATCCATCCAACTGGTAACAACAAAGAAGATGCATTTAATACTAGAGAAAACACCCAAACCCCTGGTCCTACCCCGGCTCAGACTCCAGTGAGGATCGACTGACGGCTAGGTCTCAAGAGAACAGCAGACCGAATCTTGGCATGGCGTTGGCTGGCATAGAACATCGGCTAGGGTTGTCCACTCCATCCGCCCCTCCTGTGCACACTTTGCAGATGAGTCGAATCATGCTATGGCATCACTATAGCCTTCCGGAGTCGCAGACTCAAGGTATCACCCTTCGAGCCTACTCCAGGGTTCATGACGCCCCGGTCCGATGAGGCAGGTCAGGGAAGTGTCCCCTTCCAGGATCGTAGTGGTTCTATGGATGAGCTAGAGAATACGTGCCGCATCAGCGACCCCCGCATCCATACCCGACTTACTCACCCTAAATCTACTCAAAGTACAGGGTGCCCCATACGGGTCACACCTCTCGCACTGTGTGGAGTGTCGGGACCCATACCCGCCCTCTACGTGACCGGCTATAAGGCCCAGCCCATGTAGGAGTCCCAGAGCCTTGTATGTTCGCAAGACCCCACCCCCACTTCACCTGCGTCCCTTCTCCGGGTGCTAAGCAATTCCATAGCATCCACTTAACTAAGTGGTCTCTTGTGCACAGTGCCGCAATAATTGGGAATTAAAGGAGCTACTAGGAGCATACTAAAGCATATGGCACAGAGGTCTCTACCCCCCTCTAATCCCTGCTTTATGGAAGTTTAACAGAGCTACTTTCATATACACATCCATCCATCCGTCATAAACATAATCCATAATTGAATTGTAATCTTAAATACCAAAGAAGGGTTAATCCTAATTAAGAACAACCAGAGAAGACTTAAAGAACTTAACTGAAGCGCTAGCCTTAAAGATATCAACTAGCTTATCTACTAACCCGAGTTCCAGCTTGATCCATTGTCATGAGGCGCCTCCATCTCTCGAGAACGGGTGCTCAAAGAACCACCGGGTGTTCAAAGAACAGCCTAGAACTTGGGGCCAAATGCTTCTTCTCTTGACTCGATTTCTGGGTCAAATGGGATAGTGATCCCACTTGATGGCCCAAATTAGCATTCTCATGCTGGCCAATCGAGTTTGGCCAGGTGGCGCCTTCCCAAGTAATTAATTAACTTAATTAAACCACTTAGATATTAATTCCTTAATTATAGATTATTATCCTTAATAATTAAATTAGCATAGCTAATTTAATCCCTTTTAGATCAACCCCCCTAGGTTACAATACCCAATGGTGGCGTACCTTTACCGGGTGACGTGTCAGTATATTTATACGTATACCGTATAAATACTTGGAACGTCACATTCTCCCCTCAGAAATAATGCTGTCCCCAGCATTAGGGTTAGTAAAAAATATAGGAAATTACATTATGAAGGAAGGTAATTCCTTATTTCCGAAGGTAATAACATTAAAACTTTAAAGGTTGAAACAGTTTAAGCACCGAGGTGCATTTCACATGATCATCACAATAAAAGAGTTCAAGGACCGAAGTCCAATATCAACATCAGAGTAACAAAAGGATAAGACATGTAGACAAAATAAAGCTGGAAAAGTCGGGTCATCAGCAACCCTCTATACATGGGCAGGTCACGTACTGCTCACTGGCCTGCACATGTCAATACATCAGTTTTATATAGATAAAATAATTAGGTTGTGGTTGAAGGGACCACTCCCTACATAAAAAATAAAAGAAAGAAATCTATCTACAAGGGAACCTATCATGCCTATGGTTCGCAATTCATTGCGGCGTAAGGAATGGCCAAGTTCCCATTATAGCCGAGATGAACGCGGCTTATCAACTACATGCTTTCCAAGCAATTCGCGGTCATGCCCACATTGACAATACACCACGTCCTAGAGAACACGAAGGTGATCTCATCATCGGTAACTATTATCAACCACGATGCATCTACCCCTCTACTGCATGATTCTCGGCGAATCAAGCCTTCAAGCTTACCGCCGGGAGCGGGGTTGATAGCATCGTTGATGGTGCGGCCCTGAGATTCTCGCATGAAGTCCGGATAGTGCTTCTCAAGGTCTATCTTCATCACCCACGTAGCATCCTCAGCTGGCAAGTGTTTCCACTTAACCAAGTATTGTAGCATTTGGCTCCTTCTGGTCTGCTTATAGGCCCGATCAAGAAGAGCTTCAGGCACTATATCTAGATGCTCTTCCGTCATTTCAAGAAGGGTGGGTGTATCCAAGATCTCCTCTGGATCTGGGGTATGTTGTTTCAGAAGACTCACGTGAAAGACCTTGTGGATCTTCAAGCGGTGTGGCAAGTCCAAGCGATATGCCTGTTCTCCAACACGCTCAATGATTTTGAACGGCCCAGCCCATCTGGGTGCTAGCTTCTTGCAGTTACCAATCTTAAGCTTGGCTTGTTTTACCTTAATCTTAAGCCAAACTGATTCGCCCACCTGGAAGATTCATGGGGTTCTGTGCTTATCTGCTACACTCTTCTGACGACTGCGTGCAGCCAATAAGTAACCACGAACTTCTTCAACCAAAGCTTGCATCTCCAAGAGGAGTTGTTGAGAGACCTCCACTTTAGAAACGGGATTATGCCATGTGTCTGGAGTAAGGCATTGATAACCATAATTTATCATAAAGGGAGACATTCTGGAAGACTCCTGTTTCATGCTGTTATAGGCAAATTCGACGAGATAAATATAGTCAGCCCATTGTGATTGCTTGCTCCACACATAACTTCGTAGCATATCCTCTATAATACGATTGGTACGCCTCGGCTCCGACCATCCGGCCCGAGGATGATATGCCGTACTCATAGCAAGCTTGGTCCGATGGTGGCAAAGAAATCTTTCCGCACGCATCAATTTTAATTTGGGATCCTCGCCGGATACAATAACTCATGGCATTCGCGGTAACCGAAGATTTCCTTTGCAAATAGCAAAGCGTGTATCGAAGGTTGTATCCGTGGTACGACATGGCAAGAAATGAGCCATTTTCGACAATTTGTCGACCACGACCATCAATGCATCATATCCACGGAGAGTACGTGGAAGGCCCACAATGAAATCCATGGTTATCACTTCCCACTTAGCGTTGGGCACATCCGGAGGTTGCAACTCTCCCGATCCTTAGTTGCTCAGCCTTGGTTTGTTGACACACTTGACACTACTTAATGTACCTCGCAATGTCCTTCTTCATGGAAGACCAGAAATAACTCGAGCGGATTTTAAAGTAGGTCTTCATAAAACCTCGCATATCCAGCTATAGGGTGTTGTAGCGTGTCATGGAGAATTAGCTTACGCATCTCTCAAGTCTCGGGCACACACAACTTATCCTTGTAATATAACAAGTTGCGCTTTTCTTATACTTAACGGAAAGCTTCACGTTCTTTATCTCAGGCGTGCCTCCTTAGCCAAACTATCCCAAACATCACTTTAACTCGGGATCCGCGGGCCAAGGTCCGTTTCTATCTGCTTTTCCAAACTCACTAGTGAGTGTGGAAATTGCATTACAATGGGTTCGGGTTACCAAGGGATGGCGGACAACGATCCAAGAACCACATTGTGCTTCCCAGCTTATACATAATCTCAAAATCATACTCCTCCGTAAATTCCATCCATCTTCTCGACGGAGGTTGAGATTCGGGCCGGGTGGATAGATAACTGAGACTCGATGATCCAGTATCAAGTTGAAATCTTCTATCAAGAAGGTAGTGTCTCCATATATGCAGAGCGACAACGGCTAACAACTCCTCGATCATGGGTAGGGTATCGCTCAGCCTCATTCATTTTCTTTGAATCATATGCATAACCCTCCCTCCTCGCATTAAGACTCCCCCTAGTAGCAATCTTATTGGCATCCGTTGTCGCTAGTTTATCCTTTTCGTGATCGGGCAACGGAGGTTTGGTGCCGACGTTAAAGCATCCTTAAGCCTCCAAAAACTCTTAGAAGATTGAGACTCCATGCCTATCTCTAAGCCTGGATAGTAAAGATCATCCATGCGAAGTCTCCCCGAGAATCCTTTTGAACAAGAAGCCCCCCCCAAAAAGTCTTCAAGCTTGGGCTCTTCCTCTACCGTGATTCACTGCCGGGTATCATATCGCATTGTCATCTCCTTGTTTTCAGACTGAACGAGTATTTAAGTCAGAATCTGATTCTCCGACTCTCTTGACTTAAATAAAAATCACAAATCCAACCGCACAAATAGCACAACAATGATGACTCAGAACAACGTGAACTACAAAGACAAGCAAAATTGTGAACACACAACAAAGTAAAGAATCTAGGCTTGTCCAAAGATGTTAAAACATGCCCAAACAGCCTTTTAATCAATCAGAACTTATGAGCTGTTTCAGCCGGAGCATATCTACCATGCTTTTCATGGAGCCGCTCAGTCGAGCATATCTACCATGCTTTTCATGCACCCATCGAATGAAACATTAGAAACAAAATCAGTGTCCAGAAACCAATGTCGAATAAAAGATAGCTTACATCACAGGCTGCTACAAGAAGGTTTCCCAAAAGCTCAACAAGCTTCCCACCATCAGGCTCTAATCACAAAACCACGCCCCCTGTTATAAGATCTGCCACCATTTTTTATGAGGAAGCTTTCTCCCCGCCTGCTTCGCAGGCCCTAAAAAAAGAGGGCTGTTTAAAATAAAAAGAGGGCTTTTGTTGTGAGCCCTTGGATGTTGGACCATTGGAAAAAAAAAAAAGCTAAATCAGCGACTAAGAAATGGTGCACTCTAGATGTACGCATTAGTACATCCATTCGAATACGCCATAAAATCTTAGGAAAACCTTTGTGAAAAGCGTAAAAAAACACAAAGAAAACCCCCTGTTATTATGCTACATATTCCAATTAGTTGTATGTTTGAAACTATGTAGCAAAGTGGTGATTTCAATTTGTTTGTTTTGGTTGTGTAATGCACGCAGAAAAATAGGCTAGCTAAAGAGCTCATGGGTTGCGCCATAGTTTAGGGATTGATTTTGGAGATGCCAAACTGATCTTGCCTCTAGTTTGTGTGATCTCGCTCCCATCCCGTTACAGGAATCTCTGCCTGGTTTTATCACATTTCTTTGCTTGGTTTTAATGGGAATTTTACGGTATTCATGTGGTAAAATTGCAAGGGCAGAGATTGTTATTCCATTTTGTGAAATTAGCTATTGTAGAGGTCAGGAAACAAACTAATTCTTTATTTGAATGCTATTTGCATGCCTAAACAAAACGTGGATTTTCAATATAGCGGCAATAGAGGCTGGATTTTTTGTAAACGGTGGCATTGAAATTGATTGGCATAGATAGATCTTCTATTGGTTATTAGATATATGTTATACTCTCTTTATTTGGAGGATAGACTCTCTTTTGCAGAAGATGGCGTGCTTTTCAAGGTGAGCATGGTACCTCCAATGATGCGCTTGATCCTATGATTCATAGGTGAGGAGCGTGTCCAGATTAATTTATTGGAAATGCATCCAAGTTATTTGTCTTTTTCAGCTTGCAGGGGAGCAACCAACGTTCCCGAAAAGCAAATGTTGATGCATATGCTGCAGTAGTACATATTCCTTTAGTTTATTGTTACAAAAATCTGGCTTTCTTTATATGCACCCTTCTTATTGTTTGCTTTACTTCTAGATTGGGACTAAAGTTTCTAGAGGAATTACACGCCAATTTCATAGTAGTACTTATTGAAGTCTTGATCAAAATTCACTCTTTTCTTTTTGTGTATCTCTCCTTTATTTTTATAAGTGCTACAAGTAGCATGCTTGCATTGTTATTGTCTCTTTATTAAGCAATGTCGTACATTTCCATTCCGTCCACTTGCCTGATTCACTACTCTGCGATGCAAAAACATTGTTCAGAGAGGACTAAACACCATTTACCTTAGCACCCCCAAGGGCTTCTTAAAATTTCAAAAATCTTTAAATCTTGCATGATTATACCTCCCAATGCCTTTTGGCATAGCTATCCTACTTTCTTTTTATATTCCACTCAAGATAGTTGTTGGCCGGGTCAACCTACCCCAAGCCCGACAGAGTTCCTAGGCAATGGATGACAAAATAATAATACGAATGACAGCAAAAAATATAATTCCGTTAATTACTTACGCCAACACCACCACAACTAGGCTCATAGCTTCCGTTATACCCCTTAAGCCTAGCCGCACCGCTTCCTTTTACTCCTTGCATTAATTATTATGTGAGTGCAAACTTGTAATATTTATTATCCTTGATTTGTTTTAGCATCACATGGTCTTACCTAGAGTAATGTTCTCCCTTTTATTTTATTTTTATTTATTTCTTTTTCTTTTATGTAATTGGGCAAACTTAATAGGGAAATCAAAAGGTTTAACTTATTAATAGGACTTATGAAATTGTTGGAAAAAACTGTTAGGTTAACATGTAGTTAGGTCTTCACGTAAAAATTCGTTAGGGCAAAAACCTGTTCGAGAAGGGGCAGCGGCCATGCACAACCGCTTCTCTCGAATCGCCTCGACTCCTTCCTCTCTCGCTATGGCATGATCAAATCGGCATGCTTCCTAATATACCGATCACGATTCTCGGCAGTTAAGCTTCAAAACACTAGAATTCATACCTTGGCTCCGTGCACCAGAGGGAGATGATTAGGGTCGGATTTTGTCTTGCGTGTCCGTGAATGGAGAAGGCGGTTAAGGGTGAGGCGTAAAGTCGCCGTGGCTATGGCGCAGACTGGGTGAAGATCCGGGTATGGCAAAAGGCAACAGTGGTCGGGCGGCTATGGCAAAAAGAGCTTCTAAGTAACTGGTTTTACATGTGGATTGCACACACGACCCATTTGATGATTCTAGCTTCTAGGATTTTGCTTTTAGTTTACTCTTACTCTATCTCGTGACCTCCACAAGCGGATGATGCCTCTCATATATGTGCAACTCGATTCGACACATTAGGGAAGGATGCAAGACGGCTCTACTCGCGGGCAAATGAATAGACAGTAGGCAAAATGCCGATATACTCGCAGGTATATTGCAATCATTTTGTTTACACAGATCTACACAAGGGATTTCTTTCAAGGTAATCCTTGTTAGAAACCGTTTTTTAAAAAGAAACGCATTTAATTTTACTTGAATTTCAACAAACATAAACAGAATCATTCACTTTCACACAAATTAACACTCATAATAATCCATAAAAGAAGGCATCATGCACAAGCAATGATGGACCAGATCCGCACTCAGACGCCAGCAATCAAGAAAGAGCGTGATTTTAATAGGCACAAAAGGGTAGTTTTTCATTCACGTTGTTTTCCTCTTATACAATTCCAATAAAAACTGGACCTTTAAAAATTACAATCTTTTGCCCTCCATGTGGAAAACTTCCTTAAGCTCCAAGATTTTGACACCTCATCAATCCAAAAATATGGTCTCCTCCAATCAAACTGCTTTGTGCTTTCTCCTTACCATTAAAATTCGAATTTCTAATGGTCTTCAATAATATAAGCATCAAAATCTTCAAAAATAACCTTGTAACTATGCACTTTGGTCGATTTTGAGCCCATACTTCTTCATTGCAGCCTTCTTTCCACATCGCTTTCACTCAAAAATCAAAATTTCTGTAGCCGACCGGCCCACATTATCCCCTTACTTGTATTCGACGCCTCGATTTAACTTGCTTTCAAAAATCTGCTCAAGATGATAAAAGATTGACTAGAACTTTCATTTTCTTAGCAGGTAGCAACACCATTATTAACCCGATTAAAAAACCTCGCCCTTTCGGGTTTTCGAGGAAAACCCTGGTAATAATGATGTCACTATCCTTGTTAGGGTCCTCTCGATCCGCATCAACCTCATCCTATTCCGTGCCTATTTTGAACTTGCTGGGATGGAGACAATGGCCAGCAATACGGGAAATGAAAAAACAATGGTAAAAAAAAACAATGATCATGGTTGGTAAGCCAACTAAAAAAATGATGAACATGAAATGATGGAAAAATGATGCTCCCGCAAAATAAAAATAACGTTAGTAGAACATGTGGTCGCTAATATGGTGAAGCCGATTGCAAAGACTTTATGATTTGAATGATATGAATGAATGAAAGGTGTATGGTTTGACTAATTATGAAGAACAACTGTGTGAACCTCGCCATGGAAACAAAAAATTAGTAAAAAACATTGTTTTCGATGGTAAAGCTTACATGGCAGATTTTAATGGATTGACATGGAGTGGATGAGTGTAATGTGAAATGAATTGACTAAAAATGGAGACAAGCAGTGAACCTATCATGGAAACCATAAAAGTTAGTAACAAATTGTCGCCTGGATGGGTTGATTTGGCAAATTTTTATGGATTGAATGAGGTGTAAGAATGAAAAATGAGATGAATTTGAGTAATACTTGAGAGCAAGCAGATGAATAATAAGAAAAATCAAATTTTATTTATTTATTTATTTATTTATTTATTTTTTTTTTTTCACTTTTTTATAAAATTTTCCCTTATTATGCTATTATCCCCCTTACTTGTATTCATCGCTTCCTCGATGAATTACATTGCATCCGAAGTTTCTTGAAAGTCCTTGGTGCATAATATGGCTTAAGATCGGCACCATTAATTCGCTGGGAGCTCATTCTCAGAATCTTGCAATGACACGTAACTGCTAGGGAAAAATTTTTAAGGACTACATATGGTCCCGCCCATCTCATTCTCAACTTTCCGTGTTTCTTCCAATGTTTTGAATCATATAACAATACCAAATCATTTTCCACAAATTCTTTATTTTTATTATGAGCATCATACCATGTTTTACGCTGCCTTTGGAGTGCTTCTAGCCATGTATGCATGAAGACGCATTTCATCTAGCTTCTCTAATTCTTGCAAGCTGCCTTAAGACTACCATCTTCATCAAGCTTTTCCCTTATGCCCACTGTAATGATGGAATTTCTATTTCAATAGGTAAGATGGCCTCTTGGCCATACACTAACATGAAGGGAGTAGATTTCGTGGTAACTTTGAATGCTATTCTATAAGCCCATAATGCATCTAACAATCTCTTATCCCAATCAGTCCTATTAGCTATTACAAATCTTCGCCATTATATTACATAGAGTTTTATTGGTTCTTTCAACTTGGCCATTGGCTTGGGGATGATAGGGTGTACTCTTTTCTATGGGCTATGGCGTAGCTGCTTCGGTCAAGGTAGCGACCACATCATTGATAAAGTGTGAACCTCTATCACTAACCAACTCTAAGGGACACCCAAACCTAGTAATGATGTTTTCATATAAGAAAGTTGCTACACTAGCCGCATTAGCATTTCTCAATGCTTTTGCCTCAACCCATTTGGTAACATAATCCGGCACACCAATATATACTCACAACGGGTTTGAGCTGAAGGAGGATTAATGGGACCTACAAAATCTATCCCCCATTTTTCAAAGGGTAATATGGGAACTATCGGGTTCAGAGGCATAGAATCTCGCCTAGTAGGCCGACCCAATCTTTGGCAAAGGTCACAATGTTTTACCCGGATTGTTACATCATGGTACAAACTAGGCCACCAATAACCAAAGATTTAACACTTTCTTAGCGGTGACATCTCGCAAAAATGACCTCCAAATAGGGGAATCATGGCAAGCTCTAATGACCTTTTTGCACTTCATGAGGGAATATGCATCTACGCAGGATATCATCTTTACCTACCCTATACAAGGTTCCGCCAAAGAAAGTGAAAGGTTTACATTTTGAATTAATCTTTCCTTTCTATGGCTTTCATATCATCCGGAAATTCACCGCTGGAAAGGAATTCGCCACATCAACATACCATTCGAAGGCTAGCCACCATAAACAAAGTTAGCATCAGCAAGTCATCTTTACCCCTTTATCGTTAGAATCACTCAATAATCGCGATAAATGGTCACAGTGCATGAGATTTTCCCTGGTTTTACAATTATATTTAAATTGAAACTCTTGCAACATGAGTAACCATCTAGTTATTCTTCCCGCTCGCAAGGTTTTAAAATTAAATATCTCAATGCTTGGTGGTCAACAAAAATACAAATTCTTTTCCCAATAAATAGTGGCTTAAACTTTATAATTGAATAAATCATGCCCAATCCTTCCCTTTTCGGTTGTTGAATAATTCTTTTCTCGCATTAGACAATTGACGACTAGCATAATAAATTGATGATCCCACCCACCTTGTTGTGGTTGTGACAAAATACTTCCTATTGCATATCCTCAAGAGTCTACATGGACATGAAATTCCCTTTCCCAATTAGGAAAACTAAGTATGGGTGCGTTATTAGTGCTTCTTTTTAAACTTGTAAATGCTTTTTGACATTCTTTGTGTCCACTGATATTCTTTTCCCCCTTTAAGGAGTGCAGTTAAGGGTAAAGCCTTATTAGCATAATATCTTATGAATCTTCGATGATACCCTATATGCCCAAGAAATGCTTGTAATTGCTTAATGTTAGTAGGTGGCTCCAATTCAAATAACTTTAGTCTTATCGTGGTCAATTGCAATACCCTTGCCCTAAATGATCCTACCCAACAACGCCCCATGGGTAACTCCAAACAAACATTTCATAGGGTTTAGAGATATACCATATTCTCGACATTTCATAAAGCATAACTGAAGTTTCTCCCGATGTTCTTGCCCGGTACTAAAAACACGTAAATCATCAAGAAACACTTCCATAAACTCTCTTAGATAATCTTTAAATGCACCCGTGAACTACCCTTTGGAAAGTGGCGTGAGCATTACACAACCCAAATGGCATAACCTTATACATGTAGCACCCCATTCCGTGACAAATGTGGTTTTTTCCCTATCTTCCTTGGCAATACTCAATTGATTGTACCCATCGAACCCGGCCAAGAAAAGAATAATACTCATGGCCAAAGAACCTAATCAATAACGTTATCGAAAGGAACAGAAACCCATCCTTAATGGTGGCAAAGATTTAATTTTCTATAGTCCACACACACCCTTAATTTTTTAGACTTTTTGGAACTATAACTATTGGGGACAACCACTCACTAGTTTCCACTGGTTCAATAAACTTAGCTTTAATTAAATTATCCAGCTCTTCCCTTACCACCTTTGAGTAATGAGGGTTCATCCTGTAGGGTCGTTGCCTTATAGCTTTTGTGTTAGCTTCAAGTACAATTCTATGCACACTTAACTCGGGTGATATACCCTTCAGATCCTCATACGTCCATGCAAAGACATCCTTAAACTCCATGAGGAGATCCTTATATTCTTTATGTTCTTCACCAAGATTAAGTTTTCCCAATCGCACCATCTTGGGTTCTCCGGCACCTAAATTCAACTCATCATAAGTGGGGGTTAGCATTTGTTGGACTTCCTTGGATGCACAATGGGAGGGGTTTCTTTTAGCTTGGGTTCTCCCTCCTCAAATTTTGAGAAGTACTCGTGATATCTCTCCTCTTCTTCTTCCTTTATAGTTTCATTTACTTCTTCCACATTTACAGCAAAAACATTTACACCATTCATCCATTCCTCTAAAGCCACAGATGAAGTATCATCCCTCATTGTTAGTTTTTCATAACCCTCTTGCTCTACATAAACTTGGTCTACTTCTATTTCATTATTATTTTCGTTACTATCTACATCATCATCATTATTATCAACATGCATATCTTCAATTGAGGAACTAGTATCACTATCATTGTCATCCTTATTGCATTGAACATGGACCTTATCTTGATTAAATTATTCCCATCTCCAATTTGCAAATAGCCTGTAGACCAATCATGTTTAGCTGATGCTTGCATTAACCATGGCCTTCCTAACAATAATGGATAAGTGCATGCACTATTTGGCATCTTTAAAATGACATAATCCACAAAGAAAGTCACACCAAAGAATTAAGGTTTTAATCCCAAGAACTAATCCCAAAGGTGTTACCTTTCGTTGATCAGCCATCCTCACTATAAAACTTACAGCATAGGTTGGCAAATCTAGTTTCCTCCACATACTCGTGCATAATGTTCACGCCCGAGCCCCCCATCAATAGTGCAATTTCGTATCACTCGCCCACTTATTTCCACATCCGCATAAGGTGAACTCATATCTCGCAATTATAGGCCATGCGGAATTGACAACTACTTTTTATGACTTTTAATGCGGCCAAGACCACCTTACGACAACTAGGAGCGATTTGCAATAATTGTTTGAATGTTAAGGAAGGACTTTTATTTTCCAAATCCTTCAAAATATCATAGGGTTGTTCTTCCTTTAGATTCAAAACTCTAGTGTACTTCTTACGTTTACCCTTATCCGTATTTTCTTTATTAGACTCGAAATCATTTAAAATTTCTTTAACTTCCATTGGATGGGGAGTTGGTCAATATCTTCAAACAACGCTCGGCTCCTCAACCTCACTAACTTCACTATCCCCTTCATTTATCACATGTGCTTCATTTTCTTCTTCTCTCGAGTCTTCTTGCCCCACGAGTCTCCACAACATAACTCGATATTAACTTCGGCCCACATACACAACTCGACTATCTACCACCACTTCCTTTCCCTTATTATTAGAAGATGGTTCCCTCTTGCCTTTAATTTGTGAGGACAATTTTCTTGGCTATGTAGGCCTTGGGTTTGGTGTGATTCCGATATGGGTTGATATCCAACTTGTCTCATAGGATTAGGACAATGAGGTGCTATATGACCTATCTCTCCACATCTATAACATTGGGGTGGAGGCCTCTTCATAACTCTAGGACGATTTTGCCTTTCCTCCACGTTGGTAGCATGTCGCGGGATAAAAGGGTTGTGCTTGATAAGTAGGGGTAGGGGTATTAGGGTTAGCTTCCATTCTCCAAAAATAGCATCTTCCTCAGAGGGTGATTAGTTTTACCACACTTTTACAAGGAATTGGTATGTTTGCAGTGAGTAGGACACTAGATGGTAAATGGCCATAACCCTTGCATTTCACACACCACATGTTAGTCCTCTCATTGTTTACTTGTGGCTTATTACTCACACCTCTTACCCAATTCAATTGCATCTCGTTCATTTTATTAGTAAGAGTCTCTACCACCTTTTCTAACTTTTATCAACCCCTTCCTCTATGGTTGGTTTTGTTATTGGGGCACCACTCCTAATGTGGCTAGCCTACTATAATCTATGGTACCCAAGTCACTAGGCGTGACACCCAACATTCCCAAGTGAGGGCTTGCTAAAGGGGGTTCTAGAGGGTTCTTGAGGGCTACCCCACCCAACACAGAAGGCATAATCAACCCGGGATTATAATGGCGGGCCATAGTTAGCTTGGCTTGTTCCCAGCTAGCTGCAATCTTGATGGCACTTTCTAAATCTGCTGGGGTTTGACCCTTAGTGAAAAAGCCCAAATCCGGTGGTAACCCATTTGTAAAGTATCTTACTTGATCCTCAACTGTAGGGGTGGGCTCTCTTTTGGCTACCAACCGTCTAAACCTCAGCACATAGCTCTGCAGACTTTCATTAGGCAAAGAAGCGTAAATATGTTAGCTCATCATTTATTCTTTCTTGAAGGCCAATAGGCCTAAAGGCCTTTAAAAATGCTTTTCTAAGGTCATCCCAAGTCAAAAAAGGGGTAATACTCCTAGAGGTTCTATACCATTCCATTGCCCCATCCTCTAAGGTTGCTCCAAACAGCCTAAGTCTTTCGGCATTACCATCCTCTTGATTGGCCTCACTAATAGTAAAAAATGATTGAATGTGAGAATCAGCCTCCCCCCCTTTTAAAGGTGAAAAGGTTGGGTATTTCATTTTAGAAGTTTTAGTTGCCATGGGATTAAGAATCAAGTATTAGAAGGAGTTAATGCTTGGTTTCCTCTTCACTACTTTCCCCTGTGGCTAGAGGGTATGGTGCTACTACTACTAAACCCTTGCTCTACTAATGATCTTTCTTCTTCCAAGACTTGCTCTTTTAATTCCCTTCTTTTTTGTTCTCTAAACTCTAGTCTAGCACTACGCTCACCCTCTTGCTTCTCGATGCTCTTCTTTCTCCTTTCAAAGATCCAGCCCCAATTCATGCAAAAACTTTAATTCATCGGAACAAATAACTTTTTTTTTTTTAATTACGTAGAGGTGGATGCCCCTCTTGGCTTACAAATTCTTCAAATGAAGATTGCCTAAGTCTTCTTACAAATTCTTCTTGTTCCCATCCATCCTGGGTGAATTGGTTGTGGTTCCTCCCATGGTCCACCGCCTCCCCCAACCACTATTAGGTTGAATTCTCTTACGAGGATTATTTAAAATAAGTACTTTGTGCTTAGTGATGGGTAAATGTGGCCAATTTTCCATTCCTGCAAGCCATTATACATCCAACAAAAATTTGGTTAATTTTATTTTATTTTATTTTATTATTATTTATTTTTTTTTTCAAAAATATAACAAAAAATTCAAGAGTTGTACTATTATTCGTCAACACGATTACCCTTTAGTTAAGTTTCTCGCAATGCCCCCCCACTAAATGTTTTCGCATTAGTACATCCATTCAAATACGCCATAAAATCTTAGGAAAACCTTTGTGAAAAGCGTAAAAAACACAAGAAAAACCCCTAATTATTATACTACATATTCCAATTAGTTGTATGTTTGAAACTATGTAGCAAAGTGGTGATTTCAATTTGTTTGTTTTGGTTGTGTAATGCAAACTTGTAATAAAAATAGGCTAGCTAAAAGAGCTCATGGGTTTGCGCCATAGTTTAGGGATTGATTTTTGGAGATTTTAAACTGATCTTGCCTCTAGTTTGTGTGATCTCGCTCCCATCTTATTAGGGAAATCAAAAGGTTTTATCACATTTCTTTGCTTGGTTTTAATGGGAATTTTCGGTATTCATGTGGTAAAATTGCAAGGGCGTAGATTGTTATTCCATTTTGTGAAATTAGCTATTGTAGAGGTCAGAAACAAACTAATTCTTTATTTGAATGCTATTTGCATGCCTAAACAAAACGTGGATTTTCAATATAAGCGGCAATAGAGCATGGATTTTTGTAAACGGTGGCATTGAAATTGATTGGCATAGATAGATCTTCTATTGGTTATTAGATATATGTTATACTCTCTTTATTTGGAGGATAGACTCTCTTTTTGCGTAAGATGGCGTGCTTTTCAAGGTGAGCATGGTACCTCCAATGATGCGCTTGATCCTATGATTCATAGGTGATGGCGTGTCAGATTAATTATTGGAAATGCATCCAAGTTATTTGTCTTTTTTCTTGCAGGGGAGCAACTAACGTTCGAAAAGCAAATGTTGATGCATATGTTTAGCTGAGTACATATTCCTTTAGTTTATTGTTTAAAAAATCTGGCTTTCTTTATATGCACCCTTCTTATTGTTTGCTTTACTTCTAGATTGGGACTAAAGTTTCTAGAGGAATTACACGCCAATTTCATAGTAGTACTTATTGAAGTCTTGATCAAAATTCACTCTTTTCTTTTTGTGTATCTCTCCTTTATTTTTATAAGTGCTACAAGTAGCATGTTTGCATTGTTATTGTCTCTTTATTAAGCAATGTCGTACATTTCCATTCCGTCCACTTGCCTGATTCACTACTCTGCGATGCAAAAACATTGTTCAGAGAGGACTAAACACCATTTACCTTAGCACCCCCAAGGGCTTCTTAAAATTTCAAAAATCTTTAAATCTTGCATGATTATACCTCCCAATGCCTTTTGGCATAGCTATCCTACTTTCTTTTTATATTCCACTCAAGATAGTTGTTTTTTGGGGTCAACCTACCCCCTTTTTATACAAGTTCCTAGGCAATGGATGACAAAATAATATCGAATAATGACAAGAAAAAATATAATTAGTTAATTATTTACGCCAACACCACCACAACTAGGCTCATAGCTTCCGTTATACCCCTTAAGCCTAGCCAGACCGCTTCCTTTTACTCCTTGCATTAATTATTATGTGAGTGCAAACTTGTAATATTTATTATCCTTGATTTGTTTTAGCATCACATGGTCTTACCTAGAGTAATGTTCTCCCTTTTATTTTATTTTTTATTTATTTCTTTTTTTTTTTTATGTAATTGGGCAAACTTAATAGGGAAATCAAAAGGTTTAACTTATTAATAGGACTTATGAAATTGTTGGAAAAACAATTAGGTTAACATGTAGTTAGGTCTTCACGTAAAAATTCGTTAGGGCAAAAATGTTCGAGAAGGGGCAATGGCCATGCACAAACCGGCTCTTCTCTCGAATCGCCTCGACTCCTTCCTCTCTGCTATGGCATGATCAAATCGGCATGCTTCCTAATATACTGATCACGATTCGCGGGTTAAGCTTCAAAACACTAGAATTCATACCTTGGCTCCAAGGTATTTTGTGAGGAGATGATTAGGGTCGGATTTTTGTCTTTAGGTCCGTGAATGGAGAAGGCGGTTAAGGGTGAGGCGAAAGTCGCCGTGGCTATGGCCCAAATCGGTGAAGATCCGGGTATGGCAAAAGGCAAATGTGGTCGGGCGGCTATGGCAACAATGATAGCTTCTAAGTAAATGGGTTTTACACGGGGATTGCACACGCACGATTTGATGATTCTAGCTTCTAGGATTTTGCTTTTAGTTTACTCTTACTCTATATCCAGGACCTCCACAAGCGATGATGCCTCTCATATAGCATGTGCAACTCGATTTACGTAACGATTAGGGGAAGGATGCAAGACGGCTCTCATCAAGGGCAAAATGAATAGAAGTGAGGCGGGCAAAATGCTGATATACTCGGTGGGTATATTGCAATCATTTTGTTTACACTGGGATCTACACAAGGGATTTCTTTCAAGGTAATCCTTGTTAGAAACCTGGTTTTAAAGAAAGTGTATTTAATTTTACTTGAATTTCAACAAACATAAACAGGAATCATTCACTTTCACACAAATTAACACTCATAATAATCCATAAAAGAAGGCATCATGCACAAGCAATGATGGACCAGATCCGTACCGGACGCCAAAAGCAATCGCCAGAGAGCGATTGACTCGAATAGGCACAAAAAGGGTAGTTTTTTCATTCACGTTGTTTTCCTCTTATACAATTCCAATAAAATCTGGACCTTTAAAAATTACAATCTTTGCCCTCCATGTGGAAAACTTCCTTAAGCTCCAAGATTTTGACACCTCATCAATCCAAAAATATGGTCTCCTCCAATCAAACTGCTTTGTGCTTTCTCCTTACCATTAAAATTCGAATTTCTAATGGTCTTCAATAATATAAGCATCAAAATCTTCAAAAATAACCTTGTAACTATGCACTTTGGTCGATTTTGAGCCCATACTTCTTCATTGCAGCTTCTTTCCACACTGTTTCACTCAAAAATCAAAATTTCTGTTGTGCTGACCGCTCCACAATAGTTGTGACTCAAAAAGCAATCTACAACTAACTTAATGATAGTCGATTTTGCTAGCTTTTTCTTTGCAAATGTTCTAGATGGGAAATTGTTTTCTTGCATATTGAAGCCCAATTAAATGTGTAATGTAGATCAACATGATTAGAGAATTCTATCTCCTTCGTTCTGTCAACATTTTGTAACATGCATATTTGATGCCACCTATAAAGTATTAAATTATATGATGCAAGAATCACCTTTAGGGTGTCAAATCATGATCAAGCATCGAGAAATAAACAAAATTTTAAAGGCTAAAAAGAAATCACTTCAGTAATTACCCAAATCAAACAACAAAAAAAAAAAAGAAATAACAAGTAATCGAATTGTATTATATGACGTAAGAATCGCCTTTAGGTGTCAAATCATGATCAAGCATCAAGAAATAAACAAAATTTTAAAAGCTAAAAAGAAATCACTTCACTAATTGCCCGAGTCTAACAACCACCAAACATAAAAAAGGGAACTAACAAGTAATCGAATTGTTTGCCATGCCAAACTCTTCTGCACTACCAAACAAACTAAAAGTGACCTAACTTTCTCAAAATTAGGACTTTGCCAAAATCTTTTGGTGTGCCTTTTTCTTCTTTTTTTTGCCTTTTTTTTTCGGGGGAGGGTGTCTGTCCCTAGGGAATTAGAAGGAGCTTATGTGGGTTTGTGGCATATTCTAGGTATATGATGGCATATACCTAGGATATGCGGGTGACTGCTCCAAACCTATTGTTCCCCATAAACTGGTAGTCACTTGCGTTCTGGATCGCGGATGTTTGAACTGGCTAACTGGCAAGGCAGACCAAAGCTCCGATCTTGCATTTCAACAGGCGGAGCTGGGATGTCGAGTGCTTGCATGTGATTTTGCGTCGAGTAGGTTACAATAGATGAGATTGATCGAGTAGGTTAGATTAACTGGTGATCGTTGTTCCCATCTCACTCACTGGGTTTTGAATATATTAAATCGACATTAAAATAATACAGTGAATCTTTATCTTGCAGGAACCTTCATGCCTTTTCTGAGGGCACTATTTCTTTGGCAGATATACAGGAGAGTGGAAAAGGTACAACAGGTACAACGTAATATCCTCAATCCTCCATCTGCATTTGATGGCACTGAAAGAAAATTATAGCATCAACACAAAATAAGGATTTAATCTTCATAAACTGAGTAGAGTTTCTCTATGGACCATTATATGAGCAACTTACATACTTCAGTGTTTGGAGGAGTTATGCTTTATTCCCCTCGTTTACCCTCAACACAAAATATTCTCTCAGAGAAACTTGTCTTCCTTATATGGTATTGCCCTCGACACAGAAGATTCTCTAAGAGAAACTTGTCTTCCTTGTGTGTAGCAACTGGTTGTATTGAAGGAGTAAGCATTAATATGTTTATTGTTCAAATACTATTAGTAGCTCTAAGCCTCACTATGGCATGATACTTTTGCAGGGGAGCTTCCAAATTCTCCATGGTCACTAAGACACTCACAAATAAATGAGCCTGCAAAGATTAAGGAGTTTCAGCAGGAGTTGGTTATGCTGGCTGCTCATCTAAATGGAGACCATGCACTTATGAACAATCTTTTTCTAGGAAGACAATGACAGTCTTCTTTTTGCGTGAGGTAGATTATTTGACGTATTGATGTTCTTATTTCTTGTCTTTTACAGTATCGCGTCTATCGGTGCTAACTGTGATTTTGACAAATACTTATTAACAGTTCGACTATTTCACAATATTTGTAAATAAGGTTTGCTGGTATCATCGGAAACCTTACTTCAATATGGAAAGGTTATGGACTGATGCAAGAAGATATCAGAGGATTTATTCTTATAAATTTTATTATGGCCTTATTTGGGAAATGATAAAACCCCCTACACAAGACATGATGTGCTCCACTTTCAGATTATGAACATTGTCTGATTAGAAGAAGAATAAGAATTAGAAGGAGATCATTTTGTCTCCATTGGGACATTAGACAGGTTTATTGAAGAGAGCTAGTTTGAGGTCAGTTTATCCTCATCGAGGCGTTAGAACAGTTTTTATTGCAGATGCAATTAGATAATCCTTATTGCAGATATTGTTGTCCCATCTTTGGCAGTTTGTATCCCAGTCAGTGGTGTTCCACCTAGAAGGATGTTGATATCACTCAACTAATCATTCTTGCTAACTGTCCAATAAAAAGGTTGGCACTTTTGTTTCATTGGGTTTTGCATACATTGAATCGACATTATAATAATGCAGTGAATCTTTATGCTGCAGGAACCTTCGTGCCTTTTCTGAGCGCACTATTTCTTTGGCAGATATACAGAAGAGTGGAAAAGGTACAACAGATACAACGTAATATCCTCAATCCTCCGTCTGCATTTGATGGCACTGAAAGAAAATTATAACAGCAACACAAAATAAGGATCTAATCTTCATAAGCTGAGTAGAGTTTCTCTATGGAGCATTATATGAGCAACTTACAAACTTCAGTGTTTGGAAAAGTTGTGCTTTATTCCCCTCGTTTACCCTCACACAGAAGATTCTCTCAAAGAAACGTGTCTTTCTTGTATGGTATTACCCTCAACACAGAGGATTCTTTAAGAGAAACTTATCTTCCTTGTCTGTAGCAACTGGCTGCATTGGAGGAGTAAGCATTAATATGTTTCTTGTTCAAATACTATTAGTAGCTCTAAGCCTCACTATGGTATGGTACTTTTGCAGTGGAGCTGCCAAATTCTCCATGGTCACTAAGACACTCACGAATGAATGAGCACACAAAGATTAGGGAGTTCCAGTAGGAGTTGGTTATGCTAGCTGCTCATCTAAATGGAAACCACAATCTTTATCTAGGACAGACAATGACAGTCTTCTTTTTGCACGGGGTGGATTATTTGACGTATTGGTGTTTTTACTGCCTGTCTTTTGGTGAAGATTAGATCCTTCTTTTGTGTTTGCTGCTATAATTTTCTTTTGTGTTGTCACATTTGTGATGTAATTCTTTATCTCTTCTCTATAGAATTCAACCAATACCTCATGCTATGTCAGACTTTTTATTCAAGACTTATCAAAATGGTGTTTATAATGTAGAAGTGAACAATAATGATCAGTTTGTGCAATCAAAATACGTTATACTTACAGCTGCTTTGCTTGATGCAAACATACCCTACCATTTTCTCAAAAAGATTTACCTAGTACCTGCTCTAACCTTGATTTCGTAGCATACTTGCCTTGAAAGGGAAGCAAAAATTCAAATCTCGAGGTTCACCAAATTTAGACACACAATGTTAGAAACGGAATCGTATTCACCTAGAAGTGCCAAGTGTCACATAAAGAGATAGGAATAAAAGAATCGAATTTTCCTATAATGTTTATATATGTTTAGAAAGTTAAGGAAGTCATTGCGGTCATGGACTGCATGTAAACTAAAAAGCTAGGTAAGTGCATTAAGTTTCCAAAATGTTGTTTTGGTCTGGTGTTACATAAGATTTTCTAAGGTTTGTGAGTGTATTCGTATGCTATTTTAGTATAAATCTGACGTCAGAATATGGGTTTTGCTGTTTCAGTGGTGTTTAGGCTTTTGTTTGGAAATTGTAGTTTTTAGAAGGCCAGTGCTGGCGATGCCTTCGCGTCCGCATGGAGCGGATGGATCAGAGCACAGGGAGTTCCGGCCAGAGCTCAGGAGGCCGTCGGCATGCCGTCTTGCAGTACCAGGTAAGTGTGGTGTCTTGCAGTATACTGAGATTTTAGGGTTTGGCGGCATCTGGCGGACAGGAGGCGGCGCAGAGTTGAGGAGATGAAGAAAATCTTTCGGCCTTTGAAATTCAGCAGAAAACAGAGTATCAAGGCCAGAACTTTCGCTCCAAGCAAGCTACCCATCTGATGGATCAACTCGCCCATAAAGCTGTTTGAAGAAACAGATCTGGAATAGAGCTTCCAAGGTCGGCCCAGATAAGCCCTATGCTTGTTGGGTTCAGCGGGAAATTGATCCATATAATCTTGGGTTCCTCGGATTGAGCAGTTTTTAAAGACAAATCTGGCGGCTTATGCAGCTTTCAGCTGCGCTTTTTCCTTGGATGTTTCGAAGCTGGCAGTTTCTTGAAGGGTTTTCTGGTGTTTTATTTGCAGCGCTTGCTGGTAGTAGAATAATAATTTGTTTTCTTAATGCTTTGTTCTTGTTGTTGCTTTGTTCTTTGTTCTTTGTTCTTTGTTAATGCTTTGTTCTTTCTTCTTGTTGTTGCTTTGTTCTTTGTTTTTTGTTCTTGTTGTTGTTGCTTTCTTCTTTGTTTAATTTGGTCATGACAGGCTTTGTGGGTCTGCCAATGGCAAGAGGGTTCAAATCCCTCAGTGCCCTTCTATGTTTCTTTAATCCGTTTTGACTACATAGCTGACTTGTGGACCATTGGGACGAAATCATATGCTGACATGGAAATGTCAGTTTGACCCCATCAAAGGGTCAACTGACGGCTATGGTGTCTCCATTTGGAATATGATATGGAATATTCTCCATATCAATGGCTGAAAATGAATAATAAAGAGAACATAGCGATTATCTCATCTCCCTTTATGTTGCATAAAGGGAGATGAGGTTGTGTACATCTTGAAGCTAAAAGACATCAACCTCGACAGCAAGCAAAAGAAGGAAGACCCTAGTCTTCGCAAGTTACTTAAGGCATCTGGACTTAGAATCATATCACTTGTTATTAGGTTAAAAAACTTGTCTTCTAAGTTCATGACAACTAGATCACTATCATCAAGCACTCTTAATTGAACACCTTCTTGATCTCGCATACTCATTTATGTCTGTATCAAAACACGTCAAGCTTGATGTCTCAAGGGATTTACAGCATTTTCATCTAGCTTACCAACGGGGGAATTGCAGGTTAAGGTTTTCACTTTGTCGAAGTTAACTTTACGAGCATTTAGGCTAGCAATAAGAGCAGATGACTTAAAGCCTGTTGAAAAGAGAAACATGCATGTTGGTTCTCCAGATGGAATGTATAGGAACATGTATATATACAAGTGCACAATAATGAAGATCACACTCACTTAAAGCAGTATCTCAATATATCATCCTTCCTAATCTTTGGGATGCCAATACATTTGAAATGATCAAGACAGCCCATTACAAACTATAATAGAAGCAGTACATATTATTACAGCACTGCAATAGTACATGTTACACTTGCCAAAGAAAGGACATAGACAATTGCGTCCATTCAAACTGGAGCACACCATCTCGGAATTGAAACAAGCAGATGGGCCCAGGAGGAGCGTGAAGATAAGGTGTGTCATTGTTGCTAAAATTGAGGATGAATGCCACACTCTTCAGATTTGTCTAGCATTTGTGAATATCCAAGGATGATACTTCGACTTGACTATGCCGAATCAACTGCTACATGCACTCTTCCAAATGCATGCGGTAATGACACTATCATCATATATCACGTAGGTTCTCGATTTGCGAGCTCATTTGCATCCTAGGTGTTTTTTTAGTCCTATACATAATGAGTTTGTTGTGCTCTTTCTTTCTGTTTGGGTCCCATAAACATTTTGATCTGCATGAACAATAGAAGTCAATTCAATTCAATTTGATTGTTTATCAACTCATTGACAAGCATGCATGACAAACGTAGACGCAACTACGTTCTATAATCCAAACTATACAGGCGCAGAGTGGACACGACCTTGAGCCTCAAAAATAGTCATCTGCTATGTGCTTTATCAGTAGACACTAGAAGCGTCGATGAAGAGTATTGCAAGGTAAAATTCTATTTGTTCGATGCGTTTGTTGTGTAGGGGTACAACCTTTTATAGTTTTACTATTTAGAGTTATGGGACTTTAATATCTATTGATGAAAGGGTGATAGCATACATACTATCCGGTGATGAAACAAATGCACTGAAGAAGTCTTTCTTTTCTTTTTCCCCAGAAAGAATCAAATATTTTCATTAGAGACTATTCTAAATTGTTTGTCCTCCCTAATTATTCTTTTCATATCCAATTATCGATCTCTCTCATATCTAGAGAATATTTTAAAAGAGATTCAATAAACAAACAAATGGAAAGAAATGAATAATCATCCCCATTCTTTTATTTTTCTGAATAATTAGAATAATGAGAGAGGCGAGGAAAAATGACAAAGGAGAAGCCAGCTAACACGACCCATGTAGCAAGCTACACCAAGTAGGAAGTGAAGAATGATTAGTTCGTAGGGACCACCATTGTGTAGCCATTCATCAATGGAAGATGTTTCCCAGATAGGGTAGAAGTGTAAATCCCTAGTATTTTCTCCCACAAGGATTGATTCCCCTTCCTTTTGATGTCAATTTAACACAATATCATTGAAATTCCCCTTAAGATCATTGCAGTTTCTCCTTGGGTGGTCATAAGATGGCCTATGGCGACGAGTCCAATCACTCACTCTATCTGTCAACTGGATTTTTTTGTTTCTTCTCGAATTTTTTTTTTTGAATAATTCAGGATTTATCTTATCGTTTTTGAATAAGAATCAAGAAGTGATCCTCCTAGCCAGTATCTTACTGCAATGATTCTTGCTAGGAAGAATGCTGATATTTTTCAACCCACATGTACTACCGTTGCATGTATGCAACTGTTTATCTATATCATCCCACCTACTTTGAATATATAAAACAATCTAAAGAAGATCTCAATTCCCATGGTTACTTATATTTCATTGAGTCTACAATTGCACATTGTATTGTTTTGAAGGACCAAAAAAAATTATCAACAAAGGTAGAAGTTACAACGATGTACATTGTTGTCTCATCAACGTCTTTAGGTACCATAATTGGTAATTGGATAAATAGAATAGCAAGCTTACCTCTGTCTTGCATCGGTTTTAAATCTTAGGATAAACTCATTCAGAATAAGAACTTCATGTCTTCTAAGTTCTACTGACATATATTATTATTATAACTGTCCACCAACAGACAAGGATAAGCATGTGTATTTAAGTGGAATCCATAGTCAGATAGCACCTCGTTTATAAGATTTATTAGACTTGTCTTTTACAAGGCCTTTCCTACATTCCTCAACCCACCCTTCATTTGTAAAGTATTTAGATCATCACATTTCATCATCGCTAGTGAATTTCAGATATCACCTTGTTTGTTAAATTTATTAAAATTGTCTTTTATGAGGTCTTTCCTACATTCCTCAATCCTTCCTTCATTTGTAGAGATTTAGATGATCACATTTCATCATTGCTAGTGAATTTCAAATTTCCTTCGACTCTATTCCCTCTAAAACCTTTCAAGGCTTGCTTGTATTGGGCCCATAGATGCATGATGATTGAATGCTCGTTAAGAGCATGGTCTCAATTTAGAGCTTGAAAAGCATTTTAAAAGAGCAAATTCATTGGCATACAGAAATAAATCATGTCTTTGTCTTTGCTAATTTCTCAGAAAAAGACATTTGCTAGTAGCCATTTGCTAGTAGCCCTGGCAAAAGAAAAAAACAAGATGATTGCTAGTCGCCCAAGTTGATTCTTAGCCAAAGAGGGTAGGACGAGGAATTGAAGCCATAAGCAAGTAGGAAGAGGAAGAGAATATTAAAATTGAGACTAAGAGGTAAAGTTTAGTAGTCTCATTATCTTAATTGGCAAAAATAGAACAACATGTGGATTTTTGAAATTCCAATAGCTGGGTTTCAAATTTATATGTATATTCTTTTACACAAAAATTTATATACGCTCAACCAATAATTTGGTTGTAATTGAATAGATAACATAATGGTTGTAATCAAATAGACAACGTAATCAAAGTTTGGATGATGAAACTAATCTCACAAAACTTGATGCCTTTTGCAAAGACAAGATCATTCCAATTGTTGTGAATGACTTTCTACTTCTTCCTTTGATTTACCACTCTTCTTGGGAAGCAACGCTTGGTTAATATTTGGTAAAACTCCACCAGATGCAATCACTACACTACCAAGCAACTTAACGAGCTCCTCATCATTTCTTATAGCTAGTTGAATATGTCTGGGAAGAATTCGAGTCTTCTTGTGATCACGAGCTGCATTTCCTGCTAGTTCTAACACCTGCATTTTAAAGGGGGGGAATGAGTGTGAGAGAGAGTATTCAATGTGCAAATAAAAAGAAAACAAGACAAAGAGGAGAAGAAGAAGAAAAAGATCAAGCAAATTTTAGGTCAGATTGGATAGGCTACAAGGTACAAGAATTCAAACAAAATTGCCAAAATAAAACGCTAGGAAAAGATTGCACAAAAGAAAACGGAAAACCTAGAAAGCCCAAAATCCTTTTTTTTTTGGTAATTCTCCCCGTTAGGTTACCTCGGCAGCAAGGTATTCAAGAACGGCAGCCATGTAAACGGGAGCTCCGGCGCCGACACGGTCTGCATATTTGCCGGCCTTGAGAAATCGAGCGATTCTTCCCACAGGAAATTGAAGGCCAGCTTTTTTCGATCGGGAAACGGATTGGGATTTAGGCTTACCGCGACCTCCAGATGCGCCTGTAGTGCTCATCCTGCATAAAAAAAATTATCCGCGCCTCTGTTGTGCTGTGGATCCGTTAAATTAAGCTTCTGTAAGAGCTCTAAAAAGAGAGCTATAAAAAGGATAAAAGGCAAATAAATATGTTAAAAAAAGGGTTTAGGCTTTAGCGTTGTTGTGTTCTTTGCTTAATTTATTCATCATGGCTTCTGAACGGAAGCGCAAGGTTAGCAGTTTCGATATCGTGGATGAGTCTGCAGGATCTGGAAAGATGAAGGCTTTACTGGGTTAAAGACTTCAAAAAGACTTTACTAGGTGATATAGCCCTAGCAGAACCAGTGTGTTCAAGGCGGCAATAGAACCAGTGTGTTCAAGGCGGCGGCAATAGGAAGGAAGGAAGGTACTTTTATCGTCCACCGAGACCAATCGGTGGGAGGATGGAATAGTATCTTGACATGAAATGCATTCGTCAGCATTAAGGCAGTTATTTTTCTATATCTGAACTTATGACAAAAAGATACGCATGTTTAACTTATGTTCTTCAAGTGCAAGACCCTCAACCGATTGGCACATTCAGATGATGCATTCGTATTTCGATCACCTCTGGTTGAGAACACTTTGGTTCCTGAACGGGATAACTTGAAATGTTTTCCTTGAGCATGCCTTCTCTGTTGGCAGTGCACCTCTAGTTTTTTCATCAGCACTACCACAAACTCTATACAAGCATCACTTAATCCATGCACGTTTCCCGAGAAATTTAAGAACTGAGTAAAGCAGATTGGTTGCTTAATTGACAGGCTACAAGTTTCTAGAATGCCTGCCAAAAATAGTTCAAATAACACTTAGAACAGTGTGCTTCTCTTGATGTTATTGCTCCATTCATACTTCACATGATTTGAAGGACAAAATGGCAAAACAATATGGCAAAACAATTTTACCTGAGCTGATCTTTTGTGGATTGAAAGTTCTCCTCCATCTTACAGTGATAGTTCTAAGAGTATAAATATATTAATTGCCAGGGTATGGCATTGGCAGATGATCCTTTCAGGGATATAACATCTTGGAAGTGGATTTCACCAGAATGGTTGTTCGCATAGATGCTCCAAACATCATAATGTCCATGTGATAATTAGAACAATCTGTACACAGTCGCTTTTTGTGAGACCAGTGAACGTGCTTGCAAAGAAGGCACGGGCTGCTAGCTATAAAGAGGCTCGGGGGAGAGCTCAAGGGGCATTCAGTTTTCTGTGCTGAGCTCGTGGTTGGGTGGTGAGTATAGCTAGCACGTCATTTGTGCGTTTCAGTTTTCTACCTTTCATTTGATGAAAGAGAATCGAGTTGCATATGGCTTCAAGAATCTGTTGGGTTCGTTGTGAAAGGTGACAGAGAGCTGCAAAATTGTGTTAAATGCTACATCATTCAAAAGAAACGGAAGCAAGATTTACGTTACCTGCAGTCGCCATGAAAGGGTCCGTAAATGAAAGGGTCCGTAAATGCAAAGAAGAAGAAGAGATAGAAGATGTCTCAGATCCTGGCCGTTGGATTTACCACGATTATTAGCCATATTTTCCTTGATATTTTCCTTGATAAACGGGCTGTAGCATGTTTAGGCAGATAGTAGTTTTAACGTCACGCCACTAGGCAGCATCCAACTGGACATTTGACCACACACCACACTACATTGCTCGGTTGGGCCCTGCCCCCAACCACCTTACATTGCCTTAAACGAACGGGCTCGCCTTAATGGGCTCGCCCGTTTATTTGCCATAATGCCCCCCCTTATTATTTGCCATAGGGGCCTCACATTGGGGTTTAACCCCTTCATCATCAACATCCTTTGATCAGAAGCCAGAGTGGGTCATCTATAATGAATTCATACGGACGATCTGGGATTTTATGCGTACTATAAGCGACATCCAAGGGGAATGGCTTCTTGATATAGCTCCACACTACTATGATCTAGGAAATTTTTGGCAGTGTGAATAGACGTGTTTGCAAAGCAAGAGACGTAAATGTTTGCTTACCTCCCTCCCCCTTCGTTTCTGACCTCTAAGCCAACCCTGTGTTGCTACGTGTTCTTCATTCTTTCCCTGGAATGTTGTTCTTTTTTATTAATATTCTGGTTTTGACCTACATTTTGTTATTATATTCTTATTCTAGTCAACATTCTGTATCATATATATTTCAGATGATAGTCATTCATATTTATCACCACATATCTATCACAAAAACGGAACACCTAAATTATTAGCACAATTACATGACAATTTATCTGTATACATTCACAATTACATCACAATTCATTTGTATACTCTCATATCAGATATATATCAAAGTTTACAACAAAAAATTGATTCATATCCGAAAATGACTCATATCAGAGTTTTACAACAATTGATTTCAAACAACTTGCTTAATATCTCAAAAGCTTACAAAAGCGAAAACCTACAAGTCTATCTCTATATTTCTTCCATATCACTTCTTCATCATTTGTTTCATGAAGTCACTGAAATCATGTGATAAAATGCTTGGCATCACGATAGTGCAATTCTGAAAGGTACCACCTGAGATTCCAATCTACAACTGCATACCTAAAACATGCTAACAATAGGAGATGTTTCTCCCAGGATGTCTAGATCATGATTGAGTTGTGCTAAATCTCTATTCAACTCATTTTATTTCGCTGCTGCAAAAAAAGGAGACAACTCCACAACAGGAGTTACCACACTATCATGACGAAGAGATTACTCTGATACAAGACTGACCGCATTACCATCAGAAGCCTGAGAGTCATCGATCTTCTTCAACTCGTACTGAAGCAGCACAGACTCGTAGGTCCTCCTACTACCGTTGTCATTTAAAAGATTTTTCCACCAAAGACATTGCGCACTTTGTTTGCAGTTCCACTACCTCCTGTTAAAATAGTTAACAAATGAATAACAGAACTAAGAAAAATTAAAAAAATGCCACCTGTTGTAAGCCTCATCTGTCCGTTGTCCAATCACTTTCTTCCCTACATCTATTGGAACCCTTGCCCTGGACATTCGAGTAAGAGCGGCCTGATTTACCAGAGAATTTGCCTTCAACGCCAACAGTGGCCATCATATATTTTACGCATCCAGCAAGCTTCCTAACGACCTTGTTCACAGAATTATACCACTGATTGCCCTTAGGATTCTGACTTGGCTGCATGAAACAGAATTTAAAAAAGTTCCTATCCTATCGGATTTTGGCTCTGCCAAGTGCCTGTCAAGCTGCCTATAGGACAGTATGACAACCGTTTGGTAACACTTCAAAGGAATTCTGGACTGCTCTTCCTGATAATGACTCATATCAATGCCATAATTCTTGCTTAACTTCTCGCTATACTCAAGGAATTCTGATCCATTCTCTGAGCCAAAACAAAATCTGACATAACCAGCGTGTGAAGTTCATTCATTCCTCGAATGGCAAATCTGGCAACACAGTAATACAAAAACCTCCTCTGCAGGCCTTTCGCATGATGGATTTGATGATTTACGTCAGCTAACAACGCCTTCTCATCTCCATAGGCTATCTCATCTACCTTCTTCCGCTTCAGACACACACCTGGAGTTCAGTGAGATCTCTTTATAGCTGCAATCCATGCTAGGCAGGCTCTCTCAAAGATAGGAGGAAGCTTGATGACAAACAGAGGTTCCAGGACTCCAGATTTTGCAATCCTACACTGAACTTATAGAATAGATCTTCTAATCAGTAACAAAAAGCAAAGAGTTAGACTAGAATCTGAACGTAAATACAGTCTAACCTAAATTAAAATCTAAACTAACTAAAGAACTTGAACTAGAACTAAGTAGAGAACTAACATACATAAATTAACCTACAAAACTTAAACTAGAACCTAGAAAATTAATCACAATATTAACTAGAAAATCTAACTCTAAAATCTAAAGATAGGATTTCACTTATGATTCAGGCGGGTAAAACTTTCCATTGTTCTTCGTAACCTGCAACATAAAAGGCTCCACCAAACGAGCAAACTCTAAAAGTTCCAACTCCTCAATTTTCTTCTCTAAGGAATGACCTGTAAACTCGCTCTATAGATTGAAATGCTTTCTAGCCCATAACAACTTTGCAGTAGACTTTGAAATTCCACCAGCTTCTACTTCCTTTTTGAGCTCCTCATCGAGCTCAGCAAAAGGAACTCGAGAACCGTTAGAAAGGACTGTCAGATTTACTGGCACAAAAACTGCCTCAAGCATTTCAGATGCATTAATATCCTGCAGTACCTTTCTATGGCATCCTCGCCACATTCAGAGACAATCTCTGATTCAAAATCACCCAAGACTCTACTAGATGGTTTATCAGCAATAAATTGATAGGTGTTAGATGGTTTATCAGCAATAAATTGATAGGTGTCACAGATGTCAAGAAATAAATTGACATTTTTTTTCATTTTTACATGGTCAATAAATTTCAATTAGATAGGTATTACCAGTATTACCATATCATGGAGACAAATCTCATCATTGCATGAGTAAACAGCTTGAACATGCCCTTTTCAATCTGAAATAGATTTTCAGAGGCATTGATATAAATATCCTCGATACACAAACGAAGATAGATATTTCTCATTGATAATTCTAATAACATAAACTCATTCTTTCCTATTTGGATTAACCACAATCTTTTCTTTATGCTCCTAGTGAGAAACATCAACATGTAAACATATTAAACATGTCCAATCTATTGCAAAATATTCAACATAGATAAAGCAATTGGCATTCTACATCAAGGAGATAATATGGAAATGTATAAATACATGAAACTAGAGACGTGTGCCTGGCGATGCCGTGCATTAATCGTGGATGTCTATAATCGGTAGTGTAACAGAGTTCATAAGTGAAATACAAATATGTAAACCAAAATGATCACCATAGATGTAATGGAGTGCAAAGTATGAGCGGATTCAGGGTTTATCGGGATGATAGGCATTATGGTTGACATTATTCCTACCCATTTACGGCTGGAGTGGAAAGCAATAAGTAGGCGTAATGGGATGCATATTATTTAGAGTATTGGTTTAGGGTTGGTGGTTGCTAGTATTTCCCCAATTCTAAACATTTAAATGCTACATTGATCAATTGTAATTTGGTTGCACTATTCACAAGGTTTAGCATGGTTGAAACCTATAGCAATATTGAGCAAAAGAAGTTGTGCCATGTCTTTCTTTTGATAATGTTTTTTTATGGGCTAAATGTGCATCATATGATCTAATGCCTTGCTGATTGATCAATATAAAATATGTTGAGTAGCCATGCGAATTTGGAATTTTAGATGGCAAGTGCGTCAATGAATAAAGGAAGGAAGGAAGGAAGGAAGTATATTTTAACGTCCGCGGAGGCCAAACTTGACCTATGAGACGGTACATGCAGTACACAAAGCAGATAAAACCATACCAAAAAGACAAATGCTACTATACAATGTGTCCCTACTACTGGGATGAAAAAACCCCCACATGGGAGGAAAAACCCTCCCTTGTCCTGTAAGGGATTCTCTGACGGTAGAGACTTGCAAAATGTAGGATGCGAGACGTGCAACCATTGGCGATGCCAGCAATTGATGCAGCGGTGCCTCCGAGCATCTAAGATCAGCATGTGTTGCTCGGATATGCGATATATCTGGGACACTCTTGAGAGCATGGTGCTCATCCTCTCTTGTCCGCATGTGGCAACACCGCATATTCTCTCATGCCGGGATTCTCTCGCCTCCATCCATCGTGAGCCCATCGACTGTTTCAATGCGAGATGATGGGACCCGTCCTCACGGAGGCAATAGCTCTCCGTTTCTTCATAGATATATGCTTTCAAGTACCGGTGTGGGCCATGTTCCAATCTTTGGATTAACTTGGCGTGTGGTAGTGCTCGTTTTTAGGCTTTGCACGCAGTGGTCGCGATCCCACGAGTGGTGGCAAAGCGCCATTGAGTGTGTGCGGCTACGTCCCCGGGCATCGGGCATAGCCACAATCTGGCGGTAGTCTATAGACCACGCGAACCACCACCCCTCGATTGCTCTGCCATACCCTCTTCAGTCGTTGTGGCTCTTGTGCCAATAACAAAGCCCTCGGGGGAAGACGTTAGTAAACTTGCAAGTGCGCAAGATGTCGTAGCTTTAAGTATGATCCTTGTCTTGTTAAACAGTCCAAAAACATGTCAATAACAAAGGGACCCCATTAGAAGCCCAAATGTACATGAATATTAGAGATAGATAGATAGTAGTTTTAACGTCACGCCACTAGGCAGCATCCAACTGGACATGTGACCACACACCACACTACATTGCTTGGTTGGGCCCTGCCCCCAACCACCTTACATTGCGTTTGTTGGGATTTGACCCCCAACAGTACCGAGTGTGATTCTGGGCGGTCTCGAACTCGAGACCACATTGAAAAATCAATAGCAAATCTAATGGGAGGGCACTTTTAACTTCTTATTATTATGTAGCATGCAGTTCTTTCAAACTTTGGAGATCAGCTTAGTATATAATCTCAATCTTATTTGCACAATAGCTGGAGGGCACTTTTAACTTCTCCATCTTATGTGACATGCAATTCTTTTCAGCTTTGGAAGTTATATGGAACATAACACACATTTTTTTTTGAAGAATATAGGAATATATTAAACCACTAGAATGCGATCAAGTACAATGATAAGTGTGGTGCTAAGAAATAGTGCCCATCATGATTCACAATCTGTAGGAATGTCGACCAAATTTTCCGCTTAACTGTGCCAGACAAGCTTGAGACTTGGTAAGCCTGCCACAACTTGTGCCTCAAGATTGGAACCAACCAAAAAGGGCTAAGCACTGCATTCTGAAAGACCTTCGCTCTCCGTCTTTTCCAAATCAACCACAGAAGTCAAGCTCTGCATAAATGGAACGCCTGCTGCTTGTCCACTGGCCAACTGCTAGGAAAGACTGCATGATGTTGCAACTCTTTCGAGCTTTGGAAGTTAGATGGACCATAACATATATTACTAATGCACAATGTTGATCAAGTTTTGCCGAAACATTGCCATGAGGTAGGAAATTTTAGAATAATATGAAAGCGCAATTTTATTAAATGAGCCAACAATTTTATTGAATGAACCAATTCTACAAATGATGCATGTGCCACTATCACTTCGACAATGCAATCTGCAAGTTCAATAGATCTCTTTGATATGTCATCATAAAGCCCAATGTAAATGCCACCCAAAACTACAATAGCTAACATGAATTTATGAATTTATGTATGAAAATGGAAAGATTTCCATTTATGTAAGAATAGAATAGAATAGTTTTTTAACGTCCACGGAGACCAATAGGTCATGGGATCCATACAATGGGCTAGTACAATCATTACTACTAGGATTAAAAAACCCCTGCCTCGAAAGGTTTTCAAGGGAAAAACCTTTGCAGTAATGATGATACTAGACAAGCGGATATAATGACTACTGAGGGCTCAGTAATTGCAGACGTTTATCTAGAACCTCAAGCATGTATAATGCCAAGTCATGCACAGATGGTGCTCTAAGAAGTTGTGGAAGCGTGGAATGGAATGCTAAGGTCAAAAAATGATTCCTGACTATCTCAAAAGCAGAAGAGTATGGCAACTCAGAAGAGTATGGCAACTCAGAAAAGTATGGCTTTCATCTTCAATAACCTGTAACTGGCAACAGGCAC
This sequence comes from Isoetes taiwanensis, assembly GCA_021234155.1. Lineage (NCBI taxonomy): Eukaryota > Viridiplantae > Streptophyta > Lycopodiopsida > Isoetales > Isoetaceae > Isoetes > Isoetes taiwanensis. The sequence goes on from JAJEKV010000261.1 coordinate 264,021, forward strand.
ATAGTCTCGCTTCTCGCGGCAATTGCGGCCGCTCCCATCTACTGTCTCAATCCAGACTTTTGTGGGACCCCGTGCGGCGAATTGATGCAATAGCTACAAGCTTGTTCCGGACAATGAAGCAAGCAAATAAGCTTGGGGCCGGGGGTGCCAAGGTGGGATTTATGTGTGCATGATAATGACCGGTTTTCATTTGGGCCAAAGTAATCTGCGTCCCATATCTTTTGAGAAAACGACCATTGAGATATTGTTGCAAAGCTCAGATCGAATCGGCAAGCATTCGGCGGTGCTCGGTTAAACCCAACGGGCAAACCATGTAGTGCAATGCTCTTTCCAACATCGTTTCAAACGCTGAGGAGATTCAGCCATAGCAAGTGCAAGAATAGGATACCTAACATCATCCATGTGGTGCACAGGGTTTCCCTTAAGGGGCGAATATTCGCTAATATGCTATATTTAAATGGTTTGAAAGAAATGGATACGAATCCTTAGTAGGTTCAATAGTCAATAGGATTTTTTATTTTCGCCTATGTTTCGACGGATTAGGTTCCCGCCCAGCTCGAGGTCGCCCTGGAGACTATGGCTGGATTTCGGCGATTCGCCTGCATTTTGATAATACGTCTCCGTATTGAAGGCTGATTCGCCTGTTACCTCTAGTAGCCACTACTTCCTGAGAGTTTTAAGAAGAGGGATTAGTTTAGTGGAGTTCTATAGGGAGCCACGATTGTAGTTCCTTATGCAAGCAAGAGCCGGAATTTTAAGCAGAAGTCACCAAGCAGAGCGTGATATTCTTGAAAGGAAAAACACTACTGAGCAGGTATAGTCATAACCTATTTGTATACATGAATTGGGGCCTTCGCATCTGCTGTAAGTTAAGCTCAAGTAATGTCTTTTTACAGGCTTATACATCCAAAACCAGCAGGTCGTTGTTAGAAGGTGAGTGGAGCACATCAAGGTGCGACGTGAATCAGGGTTTAAGAAGACAAGATTCTGAAGGTAAATCCGTAGAAGGAATCCGTCAATCTGTAGGGAGGGATCAGTAGAAGGATAAACATCACTTAATCTGCTTGGGTTCTTGGGTAGTTGGTATTGTGCAGAAGAATCATTGCTGAGGGAGAATCTCTTTACACAGGTATTGCAACAGAACTGTTGCTAAGGGAAGCCTGAGACATTGCCTGCAAACTGACAGCACTTGGTCTTTTTTTCATTTACAGACGAATTGCTGGAGCAAACATCGTGAAGAGGATCAAGGTAAATTAAGATCTGTATTTTGCAAATGCAAGTGGACCTTTTTCAATGTGTAGACAGACATATGATTTGCTGCATGCATGTAAAATATTTTCCCTTTATCAGGTAAGGATGAGCTTTTATCAATCAGAAACTTGAAAGGACCATTTCCCGAATGTTAAGATGACGAATTGCATTGAATTTCCAGCATCTTTCCCTTCTGTTCCTTTCTTTCCTTTCTTTGTTCCCTTCTCTGATAATGATTCTGCATTGATTGCCTAAGATTGTCTAAGATTGTGGGCACTAATTGTAAGCACCCAATTCTGCACCAAAAGTTTTGTGTGCGTGAGCTCATGAAGAGGATATACAGTGCTCTTCCGATACGATCTTGCTCCATCCTACTGCATAAATAACTGTTTTGGGGTTAAATTTCGCTGGCTTGATTGGTAAGCCCAATCGGTGGATTTCTTGGATAAATTTGTAGGTTCTTTCCTGCAAGATATGTGGATTTCCGAATATATCCATGTTTTCTTTTCTCTAGCAGCATGTTGTTTTTTCGTGTTTGAATGTTATTGTTTTGGTTCTGATTGTTGCACATAGCTATTGCTCCTTTCTATTTCTTCTATATAAGGTACACCTAGCAAGATGACATAAAGTGTTGAATTTGCAAACCTTTTTCAAAGAATAGTTCAGTGTGTTTGTTTGCACCCTGGTTTTATCTGCAACTTTTACAGTAGTCTGCCTACTGTTTTGTTAGCGTGTTTCAAGTCTGAAGTTCTGCTAAGTACATTTTTGGTAAAGTAAATCATCATATGATTTTCAGGTTCTATGGGCCAGTAATTTATTGAATTAGGGAAAGCTATGGAAGAGCTGAGTAAATTTGTGATTCAGCAACCCCTCTACAATGCCTATTTTATGCATCATATAAGAGCACAATGGTAATTCTGCTCATTCTTTCTTCAAGATGCTGGGCAGATCCCTATCCCCTTTATTTTTCTAATTAACTTCTATGTCCAGTCCTCTATCATGTATTATTTCCAATGCCTTTTTTTGCATGTATATTTCACATTCAAAGATAGATAGTTATTGTGGCAAGCCATTTGAGTGGCGTATCTACTGGCAAGCACAGTCTCATTTTCTGCCTCTAAAAGTTAACCCACATTTTTCCTACTCATTCTCATTTTTTTTCTCCTAACATTTTTTGTCAGTTTGTATCCATTTCCTTCTGATACTTTTTTAGTTTGTTATTCTCACTGTTTGTTGCAGGCTGCATGTGTTTGAGGCAGATTGACATAATATTGTCATAAAAAAATATGTATGGTTGGATCCTGGACTAGATGCGTGCAGGGTGAAGTCATGCTATGCTGTGGTTGCAAGGTCTTGAGGAAAAATTTGGTCCTTCCAACGATCAGTATGTAATTCATGTTCTGCTACTAAAGTTGCCCATATGTCCATGAACCATGCTTATGTAGATTGCATAACATAGTTGTCTAAAAACATAGTTGTCTAAAATTTAGCAATTAGGCCAAGTTTCATATGGTGAACTTCAGATTTTGATTCTTTTTTGGTACCATTTGAAAATCCATTAATTTGCTCATTGCTAAAATGGTAAGTCCCTTCATGTATCATGTTTAATCTTTTTCAACATGTTGAAGGTCATTTGATGACGGTTCAACCAATCAGTTTCCATGGGGAACTACTGTTGTAATGCTGCTTGTGGCTGAAAATCTTTACCTAACAATGATTAATTGTTGAACATTTATAACATTTTGATTAATTGTTGAACATTTGTAACAACTTAGAAAATGTGATGCCTCATAAAAAAACAAGGTTTGTACAAATCAGAGCAATTATTATATATTTGCTATCGCTTCAAAAAGCAATGCTTCATGGACTAGAACCTTTTGAAAGATTTACAATCTTTTATATCTTGCTGTAAAAATGCTTTGAGAGAAGAGCATTTTAGTGTGAAGAACCTAATCTTTAAAAGCAGTTATTCATATATCACTAATATTAATTTGTTACGCAAGAATTCGCCTCGAGTGCTATACTATACATCACATTAAGCAAGAAATTCGCCAGTATTAGCTAACCTCTAAAGGACATAATTCGCCACATGCTCTAAACTTAGCCACCTAAAAATTTTCCTTAAGGGAAACCCTGGAGCCATGTATGTCCCCTCCGCACAGCCTTGCTGCAACTAGTCCTCATGTGGTTTTCTCTTCGAATGCAGAGCGAGTGCAGATTGCCTAGAAGTGGTCTCAAGCATTGTGAATATAAACATGCTTGTTGAATCTGCGGCAGCTTCAGCCCGCTTGCTCAGGATGCAGCTTGCTCAGGATGCGACTGGGGAGGTTGTTTGCAACATTGGAGGAGGTCATATCCCATATGGGATGGAAAGAGGTGGAGGTTGAGGTCGGAGATATCGAAGGCCAAAGACATGCGAAGACATGAATTTGGACCCGTCTCTTCGTTTTGCAGAACCGAGGCGGTAATTTCTATGGAAAGGCACCATAATTCTTTGCAATGAACAATAATTAGATATTGGTATGCTTTTCTGATTTATTGTTTTGCTTGTGCTTTCTATATGTTTCAAGAATGTTGCGTTGATGGAAAAATGATAAGAAAATAATATATTTGGATCGACAAGAAAAAAGTTTTGATGCGTTCATATAGAAAACCAGATATTTTGATTGAATGGTATTGAGGCATTGGCTTGTTTCTAGAAGAAAGCTTTGGAAAACCAAAAAAATGAATGGGAAAAAGGAATCATCATTGTATCTCAGATATGCATGGGAATAGCCCCGCTTCTTAAGGGCAAACAAGTTGCTTGGACTCACTATATGCGGGGATTGAATCCCCCAAACTTGTACCTTTCAGATATTTGTACTTGGAGGTGTCGGGGGCTAACACAATGGAGGTAGAACTTGGGAGGTTTGAATTTTGTATGCATAACCGCTGAACACTCATGTTGTAGCTTTTGCCTTTTTGCAAAATAGGAGAAATAATGGTGGGGACTTTTCAAGTCTATAAATCTTGTGGACCATGCTGTAGGTGATATTTTAGGCTTCCTAATCTTGTACAGAGCCTATTATGGCATATACTTGCTAACTAGTTGCTAATAGGAAGCAAATGCTATTTTGAGAGTCAATATTGCATATGAAATGTTTGCAAAGGATTAAAATATAGAGCCACCTAAGCATTTGAGGTGTAGGGCTAGGATGCACTAATGGGATATATGTTTTAGAATATTCAACAATCTAAAGGTTGAAAATGCATGTATATAAGAACAAAATAAAATATGTTAATTGCTGAGACCACTTGCTATTCAATGTGAAATATGAAGGACCATTGTTAATTCATTTACCATTTCGGTACATCACTGAAGATGAGAACAAGCCATTTTTTTAATGCCTACTTTTTTAGAGGGCTCAACAAGTTTTTTCCAAAAAAGAGTGCCTTAGAACCTGAGGGATTATCTGAGTTAGAACATTACGTTCCATAGCCCCTCAGCTTGAACAAGCTGAAGTAGAACAGTATTTTAGAAAAGGACGTTATCACTTTTAAATCCACAAGCATCCACTTCAAAGTGTGGACATTATTAAAGTAAAATTTAGATAACAAATATTCTAAGTCCTAATTGAACCTTCTCCACAACATTAATCCCATTTATTCAATGGAAGGAAGACTGAAGGATGGGAAATTGCTCCCAACGGTTCTACAAACACGCTGTTCCTTGGATCAGATATAAGTATTCCTTTGACTTTAAGCAAAATCCTAAGATGGGTAGACTGGTTTGAATGAGAAACCCTTTAATGGGAGGCAAAGGCAAGGAGAGGCCCAAAGTGCTTTTGAATGACAAGTTTGAATTGATCAAAGAAGAAAATTTGCTGTGACAATTATACCATTGGTAGTCTATCATCTGGAGCCGATGAATCATATAAGAACAGCATTAGACCTCTCTATTCAGCATCACTAAGATAACTCATTGATGGAAAGTACCCCCGACAATCTGCGTTTTTTGATCAAGGAACCAGATAAACCACAATGTACTGTCAGATTGACAAAATTCTAAAATTACTTGTCAAGTTGTCATATTCTCCACATAGAGCAGGGAACCATCTCTCACATATTTCACAAACTATGCATGCAGCAGCCCTAAAAGTGGACAGATGTATCAAGGGAGTTGCATCTTTCAGCACTAACAGAGTAAGAGTCTTGTACAGCAGAAAGGCACTTCATAGATCACATTTGGCATAGGATTTCTCTTCTTGCTCCTACTATGTGTTACAACGTTTAGGAACATGATTTAGAAGCAAGACCCATGCTAAAGCACCTGCAAGAAACGGCATTGTCTTCAGACATTCTTCTGATCGATATATTGCTGCAGAATTGGTGTCATACCCATTGTTAAAGCAAAATAATAGCACCCATCATCAAGAAGGCACATATGACTGCAAACATATAGAACAAGAACAGAGGTTGTACTACCATAACAATCAACCCTCTGCCAATGGAAAGCAGGAAACATGTCGAAATTGAATGTACTATTAGTGCAAACATTTGATTGCATATAGCATGGCCAATATTGAAAAGCTTTTTACTTACCACGTACATTCAGATCTGACATATCTTCCTCGTGCTGCAGCCCTTTCTTTAAATTTAGCTCTTCGAAGTCTTTGACAGACTTGAAAGTGCATACTTCTGGGCAAAATAAAATGCATGAGCTTTTTGCTATTTGTATAACGGACTTTTACACTTATTATCCCACACTTGTTTGTTTTTGTTTTATACATATTTCTTGTATGGTCTCCTGCACTGGTTGAGTTTATGCACATTCTTGTTCTTGCTATTACAAGAACAGCATAGAACCTACACGGGAATGGCGTGGAATCTACAGCTTATATCCAAAGATGGATAAGGAACAGCAAGGCCAATGCTCTGGCAAATTGCTACACACGAATCTTAGTACGCTTCTTGATGCTGGTTACATGTATTATCAAACATGCTTACACATAAAACCACATACAAAATGAACTCTTTGACAATGAACTTCAGTGTGTTGCAGATAAACTTTTCTGAGATAAAAGCACTCACCGTTGAATACCATATTATCATAATATATTGCTAAAGAGCCAAAGATGCTTTTCTGCACTATGCTGCACAGCAAAGATTATAGTTCATATAGCAGATAGCTAGAAAGAATTTCAGAGACCATACCGTCTGCCTTGCCAGAGCCAGGATTCAAAAATAAACTTCCTTCATACCACTAATAACTAGGAAATCCTGGTAAGCAGATGAACAAACTACAGCAAAACATAATTCCAAAATTAATTGATAAGGGGGCGCGAACGCGAGCCCCCACTACCACAAATTATGACGTGCACTCTCCCCTTAGGGAGATGCTACAACAATCCATGCCCTGGTGCAATGGCACAAACTGCTGTAGGCCATCAGCCTTGTTGATCACTGATAAACCCCGCCCAGGTAAGTATGGTTCTTGTGGCCACCCCTCCGTCTTTATAATCTCTCTTGTTCTCTATGGGTTGATCTTGCCTGTGGGATATAGGCTACCCAAATCTTAGGGCAGATCGAATCAAACCAACACTCCTATTGCACTCAGTTACAGTTACATTTACGGTTCAATTCGATTCTTTTTGCTTGGACGACAGTTTCACTTTGCTAAGAAACTAACAACAAACTCTCAAGCTGGATGAAAACATAGCATGAACAACAAAACGTGAAGGAAAACAGCCAAACGACCCTGCTTCATGAGTTCATACCTTGCAAAAGGGATGCGAATCTCGCAATATGTTTGTTGTATTTCATCGGAATGTGAGACCAAAATGATCTAATGCCACGGACCCGAGCATTGGGAAGAATCCTGAGCGCGTAGACTGCATCAACGGATATTTTCTAGTATAGTATTATCAAAATAGAATATGTTTAGTCAAATGCTATGCTGCACCATTACTCGATTTGGGTATGTTTTCAAATGTTAGTCCATAGACTAGACCACCATACCTACCCATTACGCTTCCTTGCATCATGCATTCTTCTTTTCGACATTCTTAATGTTGTTTGCTCCACCTATTTAACCCTTAAGCTTCGTTCCAATTGCATACATTGTTGCGTTTCTCTAACCCATCTAGTTGATTTCTAGCATGGCTTCCAAATTTGGACTTGTGCTTGTTCTCGTGTTCCTCACTTTCGATCCTCGTGCTAGGTAATCTTGTGGATCGGCTTCTATGAGCAAAGCTGCCCGCAATAGCGAGCTCATTGTGCGCAATGTGCTTACCAATGCAATCAAACGAGAGCCTCGCACTGCGGCCTTTCTTCTTAGGATGCATTTCCACGACTGTTTTGTAAATGTATGGGATGCCATTGCTGTTGTTGTTTCACCATTTTGGGATTTGACTCGTTTCTCATTCTTGTAGGGTTGTGATGGGTCCGTTTTGTTGGATGACACACCATCGAGAAAAGGAGAAAAACTGACCAATCCAAATAGAAACTCCCTTGCAGGGTTTGAAGTGGTGGACACTGTCAAAACCGCATTGGAGCACGAATGCCCTCATATAGTGTCATGTGCCGATATCCTGGCCATTGCCGCCCGAGATAGTGTTGTATTGGTGAGTATTTATTTGCAATTTAATACTTTGTTCTTGTGATTAATTTAAGCTTTTTTGCATCGGGTGGTCCATCATGGGAGGTCATTTTGGGGCTTAAAGATGCAAAGCAAAAGTGCAAGTTTGGCTACTGACTAATAGGGATATTCCTCGCCCAACTCCACATTTTCTCAACTTATAACAAAATTTGGCGTAAAGGGCTTGTCGCCCAAGATATGATTGTGCTCTTCGATCCCACACCATTGGCGGGGCAAGGTGTGCTAGTATAACTCAACGTCTCTACAATTTCCAAAATACAAGGAAGGCAGATCCCAACATGGATGCCCAATTTTTGGCTCAAATTTTAAGCAAGTATGCCCTCAAGGTGGCAATGGCAATGTGACATTACCCCGGATCTTTCCACTCCCTCCGGGTTTGATAGCAACTACTATAAGAACGTGCAAGCAAAGAGAGGGATTCTAAACTCAGACCAGGTTCTCCAACAAGCTGGCTCTGAAGTTTTAGAGTACGGAGTAGGCGAGGATGATTTCTTTGTGAAATTTGCAGCTGCAATGGTGAAGATGGGAAACATTGCCCCAAAGACAGGAAGAAGAGGAGAGATACGTGCCAACTGTCGATTTGTTAATTCCCATTCCACTTTGACTTGAGCAAATAATTATTCTATTGTTGGTTATAAAGTGCTCGAATAAGATTATTCGCTCTTTTATATTGTTTATTTGAAGATCAATTTTGTTACATTTATGCCATGAGACCCCTTAGTCCATGGATGCATCTTATTAAACTCCTAAGACCTTTAATTAGATAATACTATTAGATGGATAGATAAAATTTTTTTAGGCAAATTATAAAGACACCGCTATATTTATGCAAAATTATGAAAATGCCCTTGTTTTTGGGATCGTTCTGATGGAAATGACCGTAACTCTTTTGTGATGATCCGAATAAGAATACATCATTGAGATGCATTGTAGATGACAACGATAACTTCCTAACAAAGCTAGAATCACATGAATCAGAGTTGGGAATCACAAGTTATGTTACTTTGGAAGACCTTCGTTATTCGACCCCCCTCATCGGAAAACAAGCCAAAAAACAGAAAAACTGCAAAAAACAGCAAAAAAGGACCAAAAACATCGCCGAAATTGACTTCAACCATTGAAAAACAGGGAGAAAAATAGTTCCGATTGATTTCCGATGGCAGGGGGGCCGAATAACGAAGTCCACCGCTACTTTTAATACACAAAAAATTTGTAAGGATTTAAGAGACCATAACTTAAGATTTCAAACTCGATTCAAGTGATTTCTAGCTCTAATAGGAAGATATCATTGTACCTACAATGGATCTGAAGGATATATTCTCATTCTGATCATCATAAAAATTTACGGTCATTTCCATCAAACCTATCCCAAAAAGCGGGGGGCATTTTCATACATAAATATAGGGTATTTTTTATAATTTTTCCTTATTTTTAACATCCATGGGGAGTTCACGAAGATTATGGGAGAAAACACACCCAGATGTGGCTCATCCCCACTACAGTACATGGCTGAAGTGGGTCCTTCACCACGAACATTACAATGATCATGGTCACTTTCACAACGGCGCCGAACCCGTGACTCGAAAGCATGGCGGTTTAGAGGCATGGTGACATAGGCGATTACTCCTAAGATCATTCGTTTAGTGAAAGATAAAGAAGTGGAGAAAAAGGAAAAGCATTTATAATGTCCAACCGTTTCTATGAGACATGCACATCACACGAACATTGCTTTATTACTACTCATTTAGATGCGACCATCCTTTTTCTTCTTCATAATATAAGGGCACAAGTTAACTTTACCCTTAATTCGTGGATTCTGGAGCAAAGTCTCCTGGCAGGTGGTACCTCCCCCTTTCCCCAACGACATTTGTTTACTTTCGGTCCTTCGCCATCCATATTTTCTCGCTTCCACGCCGTTATACTTTGCGGACGAGATTGCAGCATGATGCATCTGATTTTTGGGATATCGTCCATTGCGTTCTGGAGCACGACTATTCCACCATGTTACAACACACTCTAGAACTCTAGTATGGGAAACAATGCTTTAGGATCACATAGGATCATCCCTGCCATGTTAGGCCTAGATGATAGTACCCAACGCACCATTGCCATCGTAAAAAACCACTATGAATCCAAGCCATCGGGCCCAACACCGGAGTCTTGAGTGCAACATTGCCGATCCGTTGCACTGGGAATTATACAGGCGAAACTAACCCCTGGTATCCCTCGGATGAGGCGCCAAAGCATAGAGAACCGTGTCCAAATGGTGATGATCATTCGCGTATTATACTCATGTGTACAAAGATGGTTGTCACACGGATGTAAAAGGCCGAAGCCAACAAACTTTTGGATATGAATCAACCTCGGAATGCCGGATCTTTGGAGCACAATAACTGTGCTCCATAAGCTACCCATGAAATTGATCTCGATGGTTTGCGTGCACGGTTGCAATATGGAGGCTGTCATGTTTCATCACGAGGCATCGCGACCGTCGGATGCCAGGCCAAATCTAGGTCGTCCATCTCCTCCTTTGCTTTAGGATCCTCAAATGGCGATCCTAGAAGCATGGAGCTCTCATCCGCGAAGCTTTGCTCCAAAGATGCTACCCATGCGATATGGAATGTGGTTGCACAATATTTGTCGTGTGATGAGATCCAACATTTATTTTCGCAATAGTTCCAACTTTTGATGATCGAGACTGCAATGCAACACCGATCGATAATGAACGAACCGATGGTTGGGATTATGGTCAAATCGCCGCCATTTAAAGGCATACTTTTCATGTCTATGACTTGAGTCTAACTTAAGATTTCGAACTCCGGTTCAAGTGATTCTAGCTCTGATAGGAAGATATCATTGCATTACAATGGATCTGAAGGATATATTCTCATTTTGATCATCATAAAAAAGTTACAGTCATTTCCATCAAACTTATCCCAAAAACAGGGGCATTTTTACAATTTTGCATAAATATAGGGGTATTTTTATAATTTTTCCTTATTTTTAACATGCACGGGGACCTCACGAAGATCATGGGAGAAAACACACCCAAATGTGGCTCGTCCCCACTACAATATATGGCTAAAGTGGGTCCTTCACCACGAGCATTACAATGATCATGGTCACTTTCACAACGAAGCGTCGAACCCGTGACCCTGGGCATGGCAGTTTAGGGGCATGGTGACGTAGGCGATTGCTCCTAAGATTATTCGTTTAGTGAAAGATAAAGAAGTAGAGAAAAAGGAGACGCATTTAAAATGTCCAACTGTTTTATGAGACATGCACATCACACAAACATTGCTCTATTATCGCTCATTTAGATGAGACCATACTTTTTCTTCTTCTTCATCGTCCATTGCGTCGAGCACCACTACTCCGCCATGTTACAACATACTCTAGAACCCTAGTATGGGAAATGATGCTTTAGGATCACATAGGGTCACCCCTGCCATGTTAGGCCTAGAGGATAGTACCCAAGGTGCCATCGCCATCGTCAAAAACCACCATGAATTCAAGCCATCGGGGCCAACACCAGAGTCTTCAGTGCAACATTGCGATCCGTTCCACTGGAAACTACACAGGCATTAGTCGGGAGCTGCAAACCTGTAATCACAGACAAGTCATTACAATATTATGGTTGGAAGTCTTGAGTTTAGGATATGGCGTTCTTCAGTTGCTATACAAATTTTCATATTTTGTAAGTAACAAAAGATTTTCTGCAAGATTAGCATTGCCATATATTGAAGATGCCACATGGCACCACCAAAATACACCATTAGATGAAGGGTGATCCAATCATGATATTGGTAACATTTAAATTATCGCATTATAATCTTTTGATTACGAAGCTAACGTACCTACTTGAATGTGTACTTTATTCCTAGTCCACGATTTAAGGTTCAATAACTGGTGAATCACAGACAAGTTATTACAATATCATGGTTGGGGAGTCGTTTTGAGCTCAAGACTATGTCATTCTTTAATTGCTATACATATTTTCATGTTTTGTTAATCGGATCAACAAAAACCAAGAATTTTTTGCCCGATTAGCATTACGGTATATTGGCGATGCCAGTTGACTCCACCATAATACACCATTAAAATACCCCACGTGGCACTCCTTGGAGGACATGGACGAGAACTTTGTGGAGGGGAGGATAGGAATGAAGAATAGGGCTGCTGTGGGCATGCAAACTGGGGTTGCTGCTAGCACAAGCCTATCGGAGTGATGGGTGCGAGGCCACGGATTGGGATTGGCATTATTGACATAGGTAGTGATGAAGAGCCATGTCTGCCCCCTCCGCACAGCCTTGCTGCATCTAGTCCTCATGTGGTTTTCTTTTCGAATGCGGAGCGAGTGCAGATTGCTTGGACGTGGTCTCAAGCATTGTGAATATAAACATGCTTGTTGAATCAGGGTGGCGGCCAGCCCGCTTGCTTTCGGGCGGCCGGGGAGGTTGTTTGCAACATTGAGAAGGTCATATCCCATATGGAATGGAAAGAGGTGGAGATTGAGGTCGGTATTATCGGCGCAAAGACATGCAAGCTTATTACATGAATTTGGATGGGTCTCTTCTTCTATGAGAACTGAGGCGGATAAATAGTATGGAGAGGCACCATAATGTTGCAATGAACAATAATTAGATACTGGTATGCTTTTCTGATTTATAATTTTGCTTATTTCGTGCTTTCTATATGTTTCAAGAATGTTGCATTGATGAAAAAATGATAAAAAAAAATAAGAAACTTTTGTGAAAATGTTATTTTTTTTTTTTTTGAAGAACTGTGTCAGCAATATATTAAAAGAATGGTAATGTTACAAAGCAAGTGAGGAGGAAGGAGAACTGCCCCAAAGAGACAGTGATACCTCGACACTCCACAACAACTGCAACTCTACTCATTGCATAAACCGACCATCACCATCTACCACACCCAAGAAGTCCCGCCAAATGGAAAACTTCCGCTCTACTAATCAGGGGGAACACCAAAAGCTTTGAAATAGCTTGTACCTCGAGTCGAGGAATCGAGAGGCCGCAGTCAGCTTGAATCCCCGAAAGATCCAACAACCGCCCGCTTCCAAATCAACCACACCAACCAAGCCACGCCGACGGATGCAAGGCTTGTTTGCGTCTGAGTGGCCAAACACCGGGATACACATGAAGCGGCAATTGTTGGCTATTCAATCTCACGAAACAGAGCCCCGACCCAATCGGGCAACCCGCAAATGAGGGCATAAAACCGCACAATGCTCCACGGTCTCACGATGAAGGCCACAACAAGGGCAAAGAGGGCTCACACCCGCCTAAACCGACTCACAAGGACATTCACCCCGAGGCAATGTGCACCACCGCCACATAAGCACCCGAACCTTCGGTGGGGGAAGTGAGCTCCATGTCCACATCCAAACCGAAGCGCCATCGAGAACCCGGAGTCTGCAGAGACCACTTGCACGGAAGGGGGCGAGTGTCATGAATAGCCAACACCCGGTAACAAGACCGCACAAAACAAGAAGATACAACATCCGGATGAACCTTCCAAACCTGCACCACCACATCACCCCGAGGGACTATAGGTATATGTAGCGGAATACTCCCCCCGCCACTTGTTCCCGTGATAGCCCGCCCGCGTCCTTCCGGTAAAAGCGAGCTCGAAGAACTCCCACGAAGGTTAGCTGACCATCCCAATACCAATCCTCCAAGGTGAGCACAGCAGCTCGCCTCCAACGCCTCAAGGTCCGAGCATGCATAAAGATGTGGCCAAGGGGCAAGGGCACGTAGGAGGTAGAGGAACCCACAAGAAAGGAGAAGAGTGGTGATAAACGGGAGGCATAATCTAGCTGAAAGAGCACACGACGTGATCCCAAGCCCGCAACACCCCCGCGGAGAAAAGGGGACGATGTGGGAAAGGCCGAGAGACCATACAACAATTGCCCGGGGCAACTCTACATGCATGACGACTTTCCAAATGCCACACAATGGCGAAGAGATTGCCACAATAGTGCCGCACCAGGAGAAGATGCTCCATCCCGAGAATGCTCCAAATAAACTTAGAGACCAACACCTTACTATGCGGTGCCAAATCCGGAATGGCCAAGCCCCCATCCTCCCGGGCGGAGACACTTCCACCAAGCCACTTTAACAACCCCCCTTCATCATCCCCGCCCCACACAAATTTGAACAATCTTATCCAAAGCCCATGTATCTTACCCTCGGGAGCTAACATCGCAGATCTTTGTATACACATGAGTGCTACAAAAAATCGACTTGGCAATAGTGATCCTACGCCATGGACAACTTGCTACCCTTCCACCAATTGAGGTGTTTCGCAACCCCTGCAAAATCTCATCCTACACCCTCCCCATGGAAACATCCCCTCCAAAGGGAATACCCAAATGACTTAGTACACACATTACACGGAAGCACCTTCCAAGGGAATAGAGCCAAACAAGGGGGGCGGAGTCAATCGGGGCCCATAATGCGAGCATTTACCCCAATTCGTAAGAATGCCCGAGGCCAAGGGAGAAAGTATCCAAGCAAACCCTTCACATTCCATAAATTCCTCTCTTACGCCACCAAGAAGAGAAAAGTGTCATCGTGGCCGAATCGTTAATAATCTGGCCGACTACCATCCCGCATCAGAAGCCCATCCACCACCCCTCCTCCCACTGCGGCAAAAAACAAAGCGAGACAAAGTGCCTCGCCACAATCGTAAACAAAAATGGTGCCAAGGGGCACCCCCCGACCCCTCGCCTAAGGAGAAAAAGGCGAGGAGGGTTCACCCCTCGCACACCACCGTAGCGCGGCCGACCTATGCGACTTCATGATCGTCTCTCAAAAGCGTGGACCACGACCAACGCTAACATCATGGCGGATAAGAACTCCCAAGCGGACACTATCATAAGCTTTGGCAAAGTCAAGCTTAAGATAGGCAATGTCTTGACCTGTTCTCGGCCCAATAAAGGCCCTCATAAGTCTGCGGCAACATTAGTCAAAATGTTCCTCCCGAGGGAACAAACCAGTATCGCACCTTACTAATGGAAGAAGTCAACAGAAGCTTCAACTTCTCGGCCGGGGCTTTTCGCAATTGTACCAGAGGGACAACAAGGATATAGGCCTCCAATCATTAATAGTAGAAGGTCGCTTAACCTTAGGAATCAAGGAAATGCATCGCGGTATTCAAGATCCTATCCATGTGAGAAGACTGCAGCAACTCAAGATACACACAGTACGGACTCACCAGCCCACTCCCAATAAGTGCGAAAGAACTCCCGCAGGGGATGCCATCCAGCCCGGGACATTTATCCTTGGCCATGCACATACATGCCTCCGCTAAATCCCTCTGGAGAGCTCGCCCAAGCTCTCACGTTGGTGAGGCAAAATAGATGGCTTAACCGACCCCCAAAACAAGCTCCTGCATCTCTGCTCCAAGGGAAGAGTCGCATTTGCATAAAAAACCCTGAGAAATGAGCATGCACATACCTCTGCAACTCAGCGGGATCCTCCAAAGTCCGGCCATCAGGCAAAGCAAAAATGTTATTTGGATTGGCAAGGAAAAAGTTTTGATGCGTTCGTATAGAAAACCAAACATTCTGATTGAATGGTATTGAGGCATTGGCTTGCTTATAGAAGAAAGCTTTTAGAAAACCAAAATAATAATAATAATAATAATAATAATAATAATAATAATAATAATAATAATAATAATAATAATAATAATAATAATAATAATAATAATAATAATAATAATAATAATAATTAATCATGCCCCTTTTGGACCTTGGAGGTCATGGAGCAGCGGGTTACAACAACTGTTTCGTTTGTAACAAAAATGATATGTGAGATTCTATCTTCCTCATATATAAACCTAAGGCATTGGGTGACATATCTAGCAAAGAATGAAAACTGATAGCGTCAATGTCAAATACATCTCTTAGGTGTTGATAAGCTGAACAATGGAGGAAGACATGTGTCTCGTCTTCTACTTCTTCTGAATCACATAACAAGCACTTTTGATCTTCCTTTGGAATCTTTGCGCATCTTTGCACATTGCGATCCGTTGCACTGCAAACTACAAAGGCGTTAGTCGGGAGCTGCAAAACCTGTAAATCACAGACAAGTCATTACAATATTCTGGTTGGAAGTCTTGAGTTTAGGATATGGCGTTCTTCAGTTGCTATACAAATTTTCATATTTTGTAAGTAACAAATGATTTTCTGCAAGATTAGCATTGCCATATATTGAAGATGCCATATGGCACCACCAAAATACACCATTAGATGAAAGGGTGATCCAATCATGATATTGGTAACATTTAAATTATCGCATTATAATCTTTTTGATTACAAAGCTAAGCGTACCTACTTGAATGTGTATTTTATTCCTAGTCCACGATTTAAGGTTCAATAACAGGTGAATCACGACAAGTTATTACAATATCATGGTTGGCGAGTCGTTTTGAGCTCAAGACTATGTCATTCTTTAATTGCTATACATATTTTCATGTTTTGTTAATCAGGATCAACAAAACCAAGAATTTTTTGGATTTAGCATTACGGTATATTGGCGATGCCACTTGACTCCACCATAATACACCATTAAAATGCCCCACATGGCACTCCTTGGAGGACATGGACGAGAACTTTGTGGAGGGGAGGATAGGAATGAAGAATAGGGCTGCTGTGGGCATGCAAACTGGGGTTGCTGCTAGCACAAGCCTATCGGAGTGATGGGTGCGAGGCCACGGATTGGGATTGGCATTATTGACATAGGTAGTGATGAAGAGCCATGTTGCCCCTCCTCCCTGAACTTCTTTGCCGCATCTAGTCCTCATGTGGTTTTCTTTTCGAATCGCGGGCGAAGTGCGATTGCTTGGAAGTGGTCTCAAGCATTGTGAATATAAACATGCTTGTTGAATCTGTGGCAGCTTCAGCCCACTTGCTCAGGATGCAGCTTGCTCAGGATGCGGCTGGGGAGGTTGTTTGCAACATTGGAAAGAGGTGGAGGTTGAGGTCAGTATTACTGAGCGCCAGCACATGCAAGCGCACATGAATTTGGACGGGTCTCTTCTTCTATGAGAACCGAGGCGGATAAATAGTATGGAGAGGCACCATAATGTTGCAATGAACTACTGGTATGCTTTTCTGATTTATAATTTTGCTTGTTTCATGCTTTCTATATGTTTCAAGAATGTTGCATTGATGGAAAAATGATAAAAAAATAAGAAACTTTTGTGAAAATGTTATTTGGATTGGCAAGAAAAAGTTTTGATGCGTTCATATAGAAAACCGATTACGATCGATTGAATGGTATTGCGGCATTGGCTTTGTTTATAGAAGAAAGCTTTTAAAAAACCGAAATAATAATAATAATAATAATAATAATAATAATAATAATAATAATAATAATAATAATAATAATAATAATAATAATAATATTTAATCATGCCCCTTTTGGACCTTGGAGGTCATGGAGCAGCGGTTACAACAACTGCTTCGCTTTGTAACAAAATGATCCTCGGAGATTCTATCTTCCTCATATATAAACCTAAGGCATTGGGTGACATATCTAGCAAAGAATGAAAACCGATAGCGCCAATGTCAAATACATCTCTTAGGTGTTGATAATTTGAACAATGGAGGAAGACATGTGTCTCGTCTTCTACTTCTTCCTCGAATCACATAACAAGCACTTTTGATCTTCCTTTGGAATCTTTGCGCATCTACTGTCTCCACTCCAAGACGATGAGAACTAGATCGGAACCTAGCAATAATCTTTTTATATGTATTGGTATTTTTGATCCCAAATATGCTTGGTATCCAGTATACATAACCATAGGATTCACTTCTTCCCTATAGTCCGAGATCCTGATTTGGCCCACAGTTTATTTACAGCTAGTAATTACACCAGATCTCGTGTCCCCTGCAACGAAACCGCCAATTATCCGCCTTTAATCCCCAACTCTCTGCCCATTTTGTGACATCATTGTACCAGCCCGAATCCAATGATCGGACCATCGCCTTTGATAGGCTGCTCTATATTGCTTTCTCGGTCTATTCACAAAGTTTATGGTCCGATATAACGCCCACTTTATTGGCTCGAAACCAAGTTAGCGAACCAAGTGGGTTTCGCCCAGGCGAACCCTAGGAAAATTCGCACGGGCTTAACCCACTTGGTTCGCTGGGCCGACTGGCGGGGAGCCGCCATGTGGGCGGGCGTGGTCGGCGTGGTTTTTACCGGCTACCGCCTGGGCTAACCCGAAAGGGGGGTTAGTTGCGTGCTTGGCGGTGCGGGTAAGAAGCCTCTGCGGGTTCGGGGCAGGCGAACCCCGGCCGGGAATGCGGCATTGCGGGGCCTACCGGGGATTCGCTGGGAACGATGGGGTGGCCGAGGCACCCGGCACGCTCACCGACGGCTCCTTCCAATGCCGCAGAGGTAACCGGGTTAGGGTTGGCTAAACCCGCAGCAATGCCAAGTAAGCGCCCCGCCATAGCCCGCGTCTGCGACCGGCATGGTTTGGGGTTCTTTGGGCGATTCTCGGGGTTCGCGGGGAACTTAAGGTTGGATGGCCAACTTCCTTTCGGGTGCCATTCGAAGCACCGCTGATATAAGGCCTCCGCTCCCAATGGGATCAGACCTGTTTCAGCCAACATTATTGCATAAGGTGTTTGGTGTTTGATACCTAACTCTTCCATCAAAAAGGTCTTCAAAACCACTTCTATTTGGTCCCAGCTATCTCTCGAGATGGCTGGTCCCCATATTGGTGCTCCACATAAGACCACAATCTGCACCAATGTCTTAAACAACATTTTCTTCAATCCCCAATCCGTGAGACATAACCTGTGGCATTTTCTCAACATTTCATACAAAGACGCCTTTCCTCCAGCAATCCTTTTCCTTATGCATTCTTTCCATCTGTAATTTGAACAGAATTCTAAACCCAGATACTTGTAACAATCCACTGTTTCTAATTTAGCTCTGTT
The DNA here is from genome assembly GCA_021234155.1 of Isoetes taiwanensis. Lineage (NCBI taxonomy): Eukaryota > Viridiplantae > Streptophyta > Lycopodiopsida > Isoetales > Isoetaceae > Isoetes > Isoetes taiwanensis. The sequence goes on from JAJEKV010000261.1 coordinate 282,887, forward strand.
GTACAACAGATCTGGTCTTTTGACAGTCCCATATATCATCACTTTGGATTTTTCCAAATTGACCTGCATCCCTCGCTCCTCACAGAATTGCAATAACACATCTAGATGACTTTGCAATACTTCAGGTCTATCAGCAAGAAGAATCACATCGTCTGCATACAATATAAGTTGGATCACAACATTTTCTAACCGAGTTCCCGGCATACCTCTACTCAGAAGCCAGTCCTCAAGTTCATCAATATAGAGTCCGAATAAGGTAGGTGACAAAGGGCAGCCCTGTCGTACGCCGATAGTGCTATGCACCTGGTCTGATACACCCATTCCCAGTTTGATAATCACCTCCTCGTACAGGCAAGCCACTGCGCCCCATAAGGTGTCTGGGACCCGTAACCTTTCCATTCTCATGTCCAGGCCATCTCTTGGCACGGTATCAAAGGCTTTGGAGAAATCGATGAAAGCCATACATAAAGCTTTCTTGGATGCTTTAGCTTTTTCTGACAAGACTCTTAGAGTTAGAGCATGGTCTAGAGTGCTGTAATTCTGCCTAAAACCTGTTTGAGATAGGACCCTTTTGCCATTCTCTTCGGCCCACCTGCTCAAATTTCGCTCCAACAAACTGCCTAATAGCTTGGAAAACATGCTGCCCACCATGATTGTACGATAGTTCTTGGCTTCTAGTTTGCTGCCAGACTTGTGGATTGGAATTATTCTGTTTTCTCGCCAAGCTTGTGGTATGTCCTGGATGATCGCTTCATTCAATTGGTGTGTGACTACTGGGATCAAATTATCCCCTCCCCATTTCAAGAGTTCAATGCTCAATCCTTGCAGGTCAGAGGCTTTACCGTTCTTCATGAGTGAAAGGGCTTCCTGAACATCCTCTTCTGAGAACATGGGTGCGTCTATGCTGATTTTCCTCATCGATCCTGCACCATCATGCTGATATATTGATTTTACCATCACTAACATGTCATTTATGTTCATCATATCCCGCGCGGTTTTGGTAGCGGCTTAGACCGTAACGTCTTTGGATATTGCATAAACCAGTGCCCCAATGAATCTTGTCTTATCTTGAGAAATATGCACTTTTTTCTTCTGATCAGGTCCTTATACCACTTTGGCTTAAGTGTGCATCCTTTAGGCAGAGTTGCCCGGGCTTTCCGACAATCATCGTCCCACCAGCTATTGCAATGATGCCCTATTTTTTCTCGCTTTAGTGAATCTAAAGGATTCACTTGCGGCATGGTTGAGGAGACCTGTCAGCAGATTAGCATCAGGATCCAAGTTCCCTGTCCACTTGATCTGAGCAAGCCTAAATGAGATGATTTGTTGAAAAACGTCTCTCTTAGTGTAGTCCAATTTTAACTTGGGTTTGAAAGTCTTGTTGGATTGTTGTTCATTGATAGTGCCCGACAAAACCACCTTCGTAAGCATGATCGGTTCCCGGGCGGTTTGTTGCTTACTTCAAAAATCGGTGACTAGATTAGAGCTTCGAGGGACATAGCGTAGTTCATCTTTGTGCTTTCTCCCAGTGTAGTAAAGCAAGTAGATCCTCTTGAGTTTGCAAACTTCTTTGATCCCATTCATGATTGTAAGTCCACATGCCGCACTCCATTTCAAGCAAAAAGTCACCCATGAGGTTCTTAACCCTATCATTAGAAGCTCGATGCAATCCGTATCCATATATTCCGATAGAAGGACATCCCCGACTGCTCAAATATAACAGCTTTGAGCCCTTTAGTCCCGTGCATTGAAGTCTCCTACAATCGGTATTTCTCCTATTTCAACAAATTCAAGAATGTCTTTTACAGAGTACATGCAAATGGACTCTTCTTATCTAGAGCCAATTGCTGGTATAAGCTCATATTCAATGGTGCATAATAACAAAGTGACCATGTGTACCACCTTATCCCTCATGTTTGCTCTTATCCATATGTGCCGATTATGTTCATGTACTCTCACTCATGAAATAAAGTTTCGCAATGTTAACCTTGCATAAACCGCTAAACCTCCATTACCTCTGCCTACACCCGGAGTTTTTCGGATTCCATGCAAAGACTTATAAGGGTGAAGTTAGCGATTTGGGGCAAATCTCTAGCTTGATGTTCCCAAGTTTCACAAAACATGATGACATCAAATTGATCAATCAGATTTGCTACTGCATCTATTTTTGCTTGTGTAAGCCCATGTGCATTCCAAAACATGACCTTCAAGACCCCGACTTCCTATTCCTTTTTCCTTTTTGTCAGAATTGCCTTCCCATTTCTATCTAGATATGCTACAAAACCATCTGTTCTTGCTGCTTTCACCTTTTCCCATTCTATTTTCCTGGCTTCCAATTGAGCCGGGGTCAAGTCTGGATCTAGATGAATGGGAAAAAGGAATCTGTGATTGTATCTGCATATGCATGGGAATAGCCCCTGCCCCTTAAGGGCAAACAAGTTGATTGCCAGCTTGTACCTTCTGTATATTTGTAACACAATGGAGGCAGAACTTGGGAGGTTTGAATTTTGTGGCATACAATCAGTTAACACTCATGTTGTAGGGGCTGCCGTTTTGCAGCAGTAGAAATAATGGCAAGGACTTTTCAAGTCTGCAAATCTTGTGGACCATGCTGTAGGTGCAAAGGATTAAAATATAGAGCCACCTAAGCATTGGAGGTGTAGGGCTAGGATGCACTGATGGGATATATGTTTTAGAATATTCCCCAATCTAAAGATTGAAAATGCATGTATATAAGAACAAAATATAATATGTTAATTGCTGAGACCACTTGTTATTCAATGTGAAATATGAAGGACCGTTGTTGTTTCATTTACCATTTCGATACGTCGCTGAAGATGAGAACAAGCCATTTTTTTTATGCCTTCTTTTTTACAGGGCTCGACAAGTTTTTTTCCAAAAAAGAGTGCCTTAGAAGTTGAGGGATTATTAAGTTACTTAGAACATTACGTTCCATAGCCCCTCAGCTTGAACAAGCTGAATTAGAACAGTATTCTAGGAAAGGACGTTATCACTTTTAAATCCACAAGCATCCACTTCAAAGTTTGGGCATTGTCAGAGTAAAATTGAGATAACAAATATCCTTAAGTCCTGATTGAAGCTTCTCCACAACATTAATCCCATTTATTCAATGGAAGGAAGACTGAAGGATGGGAAATTGCTCCCAATAGTTCTACAAACACGCTGTTCCTTGGATCAGACATAAGTATTCCCTTCACTTTAAGCAAAATCCTAAGATGGGTAGACTAGTTTGAATGAGAAACCCTTTAATGGGATGGCAAAGGCAAGGAGAGGCCCAAAGTCCTTTTTGAATGACAAGTTTGAATTGATCAAAGAAGAAAATTCTTTGTGACAATTATACCATTGGTAGTCTATCTTCGGAGCTGATGAATCATATAAGAACAAACATTAGACCTCTCTAATCAGCATCACTATGATAACTCATTGATGGAAAATACCCCGGACAATGCATTTTTTGATCAAGGAACCGAGGATAAACCACAATGTCTTTGTCACATTGCCAAAATTCTCAAGTTGTCATATTCTCCACATAGAGCGTGGGGAACCATCTATCACATATTTCACAAACTATGCATGCAAAGCAGCCCTAAAAGTCGATTGTGTGTATCAAGGGAGTTGCATCTTTTAGTACTAACAGAGTAAGAGTCTTGTACACCAGGAAGGCACTTCATAGATCACATTTGGCATAGGATTTCTCTTCTTGCTCCTACTATGTGTTACAACGTTTAAGAACATGATTTAGAAGCAAGACCCATGCTAAAGCACTGCAAGAAATGGCATTGTCTTGAGACATTCTTCAAGCGTGGGTCCGAATTGACATATTGCTGCGAGAATTGGTGTCATACCGTTAAAGCAAAATAATAGCACCCATCATCAAGAAGGCACATATGATTTGCAAACATATAGAACACAAACGGAGGTTGTACTACCATAGCAATCAACCCCTCCGCCAATGGAAAGCGGGAAATATGTCGAAATTGAATGTACTATTAGTGCAAACATTTGATTGCATACAACATGGCCAATATTGAAAAGCTTCTTTACTTACCGCGTACATTCGGATCGACATATCTTCCCTCTTGTCGCAATCCTTTCTTTAAATTTAGCTCTTGAGTCTTTGACAGACTTGAAAGTGCATACTCGGCAAAATAAAAAATGCATGAGCTTTGTATTGCAGACTTTGCTATTTGTATAACGGACTTTTACACTTATTATCCCACACTTATTTGTTTTTTGTTTTATACATATTTCTTGTATGGTCTCCTGCACTGGTTGAGTTTATGCACATTCTTGTTCTTGCTATTACAAGAAGAACATAGAACCTACACGGGAATGGCGTGGAATCTACAGCTTATATCCAAAGATGGATAAGGAACAACAAGGCCAATGCTCTGGCAAATTGCTACATACAAACCTTAGTACGCTTCTTGATGCTGGTTACATGTATTATCAGACATGCTTTGAACATACACATAAAACCACATACAAAAATGAACTCTTTGACAATGAACTTCAGTGTGTTGAAGATAAACTTTTCTGAGATAAAAGCACTCACCTTTGAATACCATATTATCACATTGCTAAAGAGCAAAGATGCTTTTCTGCACTATGCTGCACAACAAAGATTATAGTTCATATAGCAGATAGCTAGAAGGAATTTGAGAGACCATACAAATGCGCCTTGCGAGCCAGGATTCAAAAATAAACTTCCTTCATACCACTAATAACTAGGAAACCTGTCTCAGAAATCCTGGTAAGCAGATGAACAGACTACAGCAAACAAAAATCAGAAACAAACATAATTTAAGGTGCTACAAAATGAGTGACATGTCAGTCCATCGCTGCAAAGAAGCCTCACGAACTTGCCATATGCCCTCAAGGAAAGATGCAAGTATTCGTGAGATGCGAAAAAAACTATTTATACATTTCGAAGATCCGGCTCCTTCAATCCATGACGATCTCTTATGGCTACATACGTTGGACAGGCGATAAGAAAATGATGTTCATCTTCAACTTCTTGTGAGACGCAAACTTCACATGTTCTCTGATCCCTAGGAATCTGACGTCGTCGTCTATACTCAATTCATAGATGATGGGAGCTAACCCTCATGATCCAACAAATTGATTGTTACTAGGTAAATGATCAAGGAGATACTGCTGCGGTGTGTAGGTGACCATAGGATTAATCTTTCTTTTATAGAATTCCATTTTTCCTTGCCCATTTGCCCATATTTTATCAGTAACTCTCATCATGACCCATTCCTTGATCCCTTCTGGTTTTGTAGGCATATCTACCATTGAGATGCCCCAACGGTTCAGCCATGCAACTCCCTTATGATACCAACCATGCTCACGGCTTGCTTCTAATACCTTATATCGCAATCTTCTGGCGTTAGAGATTGAACTCTAAACACATATCAAATAAATTGCCAAAGAGCCTCCGCCTCTAAAGGCAACATTCTCGCTTCTGCTAGAAGCGATGGACTCCAACCATTGGTTGCATGAGTGCTTTGTAAATCAGAATGTCTGGTTTTCTATACGAACGCATCAAAACTTTTTCCTTGCCAATCCAAATAACATTTTCACAAAAGTTTCTTTTTTTTTTATCATTTTTCCATCAATGCAACATTCTTGAAACATATAGAAAGCACAAAACAAGCAAAATTATAAATCAGAAAAGCATACCAGTATCTAATTATTGTTCATTGCAACATTATGGTGCCTCTCCATACTATCTATCTATCTATCTATCTATCTATCTATCTATCTATCTATCATACTATTTATCCGCCTCAGTTCTCATAGAAGAAGAGACCCATCCAAATTCATGTGCGCTTGCATGTGCTGGCGCTCAGTAATACTGACCTCAATCTCCACCTCTTTCCATTCCATATGGATATGGCCTTCTCCAATGTTGCAAACAACCTCCCCAACCGCATCCTGAGCAAGCTGCATCCTGAGCAAGCGGGCTGAAGCTGCCACAGATTCAACAAGCATGTTTATATTCACAATGCTTGAGACCACTTCCAAGCAATCTGCACTCGCTCCGCATTCGAAAAGAAAACCACATGAGGACTAGATGCAGCAAGGCTGTGCAGAGGGGGCAGACATGGCTCTTCATCACTACCTATGTCAATAATGCCAATCCCAATCTGTGGCCTTGCACCCATCACTCCGATAGGCTTGTGCTAGCAGCAACCCCAGTTTGCATGCCCACAGCAGCCCTATTCTTCATTCCTATCCTCCCCTCCACAAAGTTCTCGTCCATGTCCTCCAAGGAGTGCCACATGGGGTATTTTAATGGTGTATTATGGTGGAGTCAACTGGCATCGCCAATATACCGTAATGCTAACCGGGCAAAAAATTCTTGGTTTTTGTTGATCCGATTAACAAAACATGAAACTATGTATAGCAACATGAAACTATGTATAGCAAACCATGTGGCATCTTCAATATATGGCAATGCTAATCTTGCAGAAAATCTTTTGTTACTTACAAAATATGAAATTTTGTATAGCAACTGAAGAACACCATATCCTAAACTCAAGACTTCCAACCATAATATTGTAATGACTTGTCTGTGATTACAAGTTTGCAGCTCCCGACTAATGCCTGTGTAGTTTCCAGTGCAACGGATCGCAATGTTGCACTGAAGACTCTGGTGTTGGCCCCGATGGCTTGAATTCATGGTGGTTTTTGACGATGGCGATGGCACCTTGGGTACTATCCTCTAGGCCTAACATGGCAGGGGTGACCCTATGTGATCCTAAAGCATCATTTCCCATACTAGGGTTCTAGAGTATGTTGTAACATGGTGGGGTGGTGGTGCTCCAGAACGCAATGGACGATGAAGAAGAAAAAGTATGGTAGATCTAAATGAGCAGTAATAGAGCAATGTTTGTGTGATGTGCATGTCTCATAAAATAGTTGGACATTATAAATGCTTCTCCTTTTTCTCTACTTCTTTATCTTTCACTAAACGAATGATCTTAGGAGCAATCGCCTACGTCACCATGCCCCTAAACTGCCATGCCCAGGGTCACGGGTTCGACGCTTCGTTGTGAAAGTGACCATGATCATTGTAATGCTCGTGGTGAAGGACCCACTTCAGCCATGTACTGTAGTGGGGACGAACCACATCTGGGTGTGTTTCTCCCATGATCTTCGTGAGGTCCCCGTGCATGTTAAAAATAAGGAAAATTTATAAAAATACCCCTATATTTATGCAAAATTGTAAAAATGCCCCTGTTTTTGGGATAAGTTTGATGGAAATGACTGTAACTTTTTTATGATGATCAAAATGAGAGTATATCCTTCAGATCCATTGTAATGCAACGATATCTTCCTATCAGAGCTAGAATCACTTGAACCGGAGTTCGAAATCTTAAGTTAGACTCAAGTCATAGACATGGAAAGTATGCCTTTAAATGGCGGCGATTTGACCATAATCCCAACCATCGGTTGGTTTTCATTATCGTCCGGTGTTGCATTGCGATCTCGATCATCAAAAGTTGGAACTATTGCGAAAATAAATGTTGGATCTCATCACACGACAAATATTGTGCAACCACATTCCATATCGCATGGGTAGCAATACTGGAGCAAAGCTCGCAGATGAGAGCTCCATGCTTCTAGGATCGCCATTTGAGGATCCTAAAGCAAAGGAGGAGATGGACGACCTAGATTTGGCACGGCATCCGGCGGTCGAGATGCCTTGTGATGAAACATGCGACCTCCATATTGCAACCGTGCCGCGCGGACCATCGAGATCAATTTCATGGGTAGCTTATGGAGCCGCGATTATTGTGCTCCAAACATCCGTACTGGGGTTGATTCATATCCAAAAGTTTGTTGGCTTGACCTTTTACATCCGTGTGACAACCATCTTTGTACACACACGAGTATAATCTGCGAATGATCATCACCATTTGGACACGGTTCTCTATGCTTTGGCGCCATCCGAGGGATACTAGGGGTTAGTTTCGCTGTATAATTCCCGATTACAGCGGATCGGCAATGTTGCACTCAAGACTCCGGTGTTGGGCAGGATGGCTTGGATTCATAGTGGTTTTTACGATGGCAATGGTGCGTTGGGTACTATCATCTAGGCCTAACATGGCAGGGATGATCCTATGTGATCCTAAAGCATTGTTTCCCATACTAGAGTTCTAGAGTGTGTTGTAACATGGTGGAATAGTCGTGCTCCAGAACGCAATGGACGATATCCCAAAAATCAGATGCATCATGCTGCAATCTCGTCCGCAAGTATACGACGTGGAAGCCAGAACATTGTACCAAAACTAAATATGGATGACGAAGGACCGAGTAAACAACAGTCGTTGGGGGAAAGGGGGGGAGGTACCACCTGCCAGGAGACTTTTGCTCCAGAATCTACGAATTAAGGGTAAAGTTAACTTGTGCCCTTATATTATTAAGAAGAAAAAGGATGGTCGCATCTAAATGAGTAGTAATAAAGCAATGTTCGTGCATGTCTCATAGAACAGTTGGACATTATAAATGCTTCTCCTTTTTCTCCACTTCTTTATCTTTCACTAAACCCTCAGTACTGAGCCCTCAGTAGTCATTATCTAAGCTTGTCTAGTATCATCATTACTGCAAAGGTTTTTCCCTTGAAAACCTTTCGAGGCAGGGGTTTTTTAATCCTAGTAGTAATGATTGTACTAGCCCATTGTATGGGTCCCATGACCTATTGGTCTTCGTGGACGTTAAAAAAACTATTCTATTCTATTCTACTAAACGAATGATCTTAGGAGTAATCGCCTATGTCACCATGCCTCTAAACTGCCATGCTCAGAGTCACGGGTTCGACGCTTCGTTGTGAAAGTGACCATGATCATTGTAATGTTCGTGGTGAAGGACCCACTTCAGCCATGTACTGTAGTGGGGATGAGCCACATCTGGGTGTGTTTTCTCCCATAATCTTCGTGAACTCCCCGTGGATGTTAAAAATAAGGAAAATTTATAAAAATACCCCTATATTTATGTATGAAAATGCCCCTGTTTTTGGGATAGGTTTGATGGAAATGACCGTAAATTTTTTATGATGATCAGAATGAGAATATATCCTTCAGATCCATTGTAGGTACAATGATATCTTCCTATTAGAGCTAGAAATCACTTGAATCAGAGTTTGAAATCTTAAGTTATGGTCTCTTAAATCCTTACAAATTTTTGTGTATTAAAAGTAACGGGTGGACTTCGTTATTCGGCCCCCCTGCCATCGGAAATCAATCGGAACTATTTTTCTCCCTGTTTTTCAATGGTTGAAGTCATTTTCGGCGATGTTTTTGGTCCTTTTTTGCTGTTTTTTGCAGTTTTTCTGTTTTTTGGCTTGTTTTCCGATGAGGGGGGTCGAATAACGAAGGTCTTCCAAAGTAACATAACTTGTGATTCCCAACTCTGATTCATGTGATTCTAGCTTTGTTAGGAAGTTATCGTTGTCATCTACAATCCATCTCAATGATGTATTCTTATTCGGATCATCACAAAAGAGTTACGGTCATTTCCATCAGAACGATCCCAAAAACAAGGGCATTTTCATAATTTTGCATAAATATAGCGGTGTCTTTATAATTTGCCTAAAAAAATTTTATCTATCCATCTAATAGTATTATCTAATTAAAGGTCTTAGGAGTTTAATAAGATGCATCCATGGACTAAGGGGTCTGATGGCATAAATGTAACAAAATTGATCTTCAAATAAACAATATAAAAGAGCGAATAATCTTATTCGAGAGCACTTTATAACCAACAGAATAATTATTTGCTCAAGTCAAAGTGGAATGGGAATTAACAAATCGCCGGTTGGCAACGTATCTCTCCTCTTCTTCTCGTCTTTGGGGCAATGTTTCCCATCTTCACCATTTGCAACAACCAAATTTCACAAAGAAATCATCCTCGCCTACTCAGGTACTCTAAAACTTGAGCCGACTTTGTTGGAGAACCCGGTGCGAGTTTAGAATCCCTCTTTGCTTGCACGCGTTCTTGTAGTAGTTGCTATCAAACCGGAGAGGAGTGGAAAGATCCGAGGGTAATGTCACATTGCCATTGCCACCTTGAGGGCATACTTGCTTAAGCTGAGCCAAAAATTGGGCATCCATGTTGGGATCTGCCTTCCTTGTATTTTGGAAATTGTAGAGACGTTGAGTTATACTAGCACACCTTGCCCTGCCAATGGTGTGGGATCCAGAGAGCACAATCATATCTTGGGCAGACAAGCCCTTTCTGCCAAATTTTGTTATAAGTTGAGAAAATGTGGAGTTGGGCGCAGGAATATCCCTATTAGCTGTAGCCAAACTTGCACTTTTGCTGTCTTTGCGCCCCAAAATGACCTCCCATGATGGACCACCAGTCTGCAAAAGCTTAAATTAATCACAAGAACAAAGTATTAAATTGCAAATAAATACTCACCAATACAACACTATCTCGGGCGGCAATGGCCAGGATATCGGCACATGACACTATATGAGGGCATTCGTGCTCCAATGCGGTTTTGACAGTGTCCACCACTTCAAACCCTGCAAGGGAGTTTCTATTTGGATTGGCTGTCTTTTCTCCTTTTCTCGATGGTGTGTCATCCAACAAAACGGACCCATCACAACCCTACAAGAATGAGAAACGAGTCAAATCCCAAAATGGTGAAACAACAACAGCAATGGCATCCCATACATTTACAAAACAGTCGTGGAAATGCATCCTAAGAAGAAAGGCCGCAGTGCGAGGCTCTCGTTTGATTGCATTGGTAAGCACATTGCGCACAATGAGCTCGCTAGCTTAGGCGGCTTTGCTCATAGAAGCCGATCCACAAGATTACCTAGCACGAGGCCGAGAAGTGAGGAACACGAGAACAAGCACAAGTCCAAATTTGGAAGCCATGCTAGAAATCAACTAGATGGGTTAGAGAAACGCAACAATGTATGCAATTGGAACGAAGCTTAAGGGTTAAATAGGTGGAGCAAACAACATTAAGAATGTCGAAAAGAAGAATGCATGATGCAAGGAAGCGTAATGGGTAGAGGTATGGTGGTCTAGTCTATGGACTAACATTTGAAAACATACCCAAATCGAGTAATGGTGCAGCATAGCATTTGACTAAACATATTCTATTTTGATAATACTATACTAGAAAATATCCGTTGATGCAGTCTACGCGCTCAGGATTCTTCCCAATGCTCGGGTCCGTGGCATTAGATCATTTTGGTCTCACATTCCGATGAAATACAACAAACATATTGCGAGATTCGCATCCCTTTGCAAGGTATGAACTCATGAAGCAGGGTCGTTTGGCTGTTTTCCTTCACGTTTTGTTGTTCATGCTATGTTTTCATCCAGCTTGAGAGTTTGTTGTTAGTTTCTTAGCAAAGTGAAACTGTCGTCCAAGCAAAAAAGAATCGAATTGAACCGTAAATGTAACTGTAACTGAGTGCAATAGGAGTGTTGGTTTGATTCGATCTGCCCTAAGATTTGGGTAGCCTATATCCCACAGGCAAGATCAACCCATAGAGAACAAGAGAGATTATAAAGACGGAGGGGTGGCCACAAGAACCATACTTACCTGGGCGGGGTTTATCAGTGATCAACAAGGCTGATGGCCTACAGCAGTTTGTGCCATTGCACCAGGGCATGGATTGTTGTAGCATCTCCCTAAGGGGAGAGTGCACGTCATAATTTGTGGTAGTGGGGGCTCGCGTTCGCGCGGCCCCTTAATCAATTAATTTTGGAATTATGTTTTGCTGTAGTTTGTTCATCTGCTTACCAGGATTTCCTAGTTATTAGTGGTATGAAGGAAGTTTATTTTTGAATCCTGGCTCTGGCAAGGCAGACGGTATGGTCTCTGAAATTCTTTCTAGCTATCTGCTATATGAACTATAATCTTTGCTGTGCAGCATAGTGCAGAAAAGCATCTTTGGCTCTTTAGCAATATATTATGATAATATGGTATTCAACGGTGAGTGCTTTTATCTCAGAAAAGTTTATCTGCAACACACTGAAGTTCATTGTCAAAGAGTTCATTTTTGTATGTGGTTTTATGTGTAAGCATGTTTGATAATACATGTAACCAGCATCAAGAAGCGTACTAAGATTCGTGTGTAGCAATTTGCCAGAGCATTGGCCTTGCTGTTCCTTATCCATCTTTGGATATAAGCTGTAGATTCCACGCCATTCCCGTGTAGGTTCTATGCTGTTCTTGTAATAGCAAGAACAAGAATGTGCATAAACTCAACCAGTGCAGGAGACCATACAAGAAATATGTATAAAACAAAAAACAAACAAGTGTGGGATAATAAGTGTAAAAGTCCGTTATACAAATAGCAAAAAAGCTCATGCATTTTTATTTTGCCCAGAAGTATGCACTTTCAAGTCTGTCAAAGACTCGAAGAGCTAAATTTAAAGAAAGGGCTGCAGCACGAGGAAGATATGTCAGATCTGAATGTACGTGGTAAGTAAAGAAGCTTTTCAATATTGGCCATGCTATATGCAATCAAATGTTTGCACTAATAGTACATTCAATTTCGACATGTTTCCTGCTTTCCATTGGCAGAGGGGTTGATTGTTATGGTAGTACAACCTCTGTTCTTGTTCTATATGTTTGCAGTCATATGTGCCTTCTTGATGATGGGTGCTATTATTTTGCTTTAACAATGGGTATGACACCAATTCTGCAGCAATATATCGATCAGAAGAATGTCTGAAGACAATGCCGTTTCTTGCAGGTGCTTTAGCATGGGTCTTGCTTCTAAATCATGTTCCTAAACGTTGTAACACATAGTAGGAGCAAGAAGAGAAATCCTATGCCAAATGTGATCTATGAAGTGCCTTTCTGCTGTACAAGACTCTTACTCTGTTAGTGCTGAAAGATGCAACTCCCTTGATACATCTGTCCACTTTTAGGGCTGCTGCATGCATAGTTTGTGAAATATGTGAGAGATGGTTCCCTGCTCTATGTGGAGAATATGACAACTTGACAAGTAATTTTAGAATTTTGTCAATCTGACAGTACATTGTGGTTTATCTGGTTCCTTGATCAAAAAAGCATGGATTGTCGGGGTACTTTCCATCAATGAGTTATCTTAGTGATGCTGAATAGAGAGGTCTAATGCTGTTCTTATATGATTCATCGGCTCCAGATGATAGACTACCAATGGTATAATTGTCACAGCAAATTTTCTTCTTTGATCAATTCAAACTTGTCATTCAAAAGCACTTTGGGCCTCTCCTTGCCTTTGCCTCCCATTAAAGGGTTTCTCATTCAAACCAGTCTACCCATCTTAGGATTTTGCTTAAAGTCAAAGGAATACTTATATCTGATCCAAGGAACAGCGTGTTTGTAGAACTGTTGGGAGCAATTTCCCATCCTTCAGTCTTCCTTCCATTGAATAAATGGGATTAATGTTGTGGAGAAGGTTCAATTAGGACTTAGAATATTTGTTATCTAAATTTTACTTTAATAATGTCCACACTTTGAAGTGGATGCTTGTGGATTTAAAAGTGATAACGTCCTTTTCTAAAATACTGTTCTACTTCAGCTTGTTCAAGCTGAGGGGCTATGGAACGTAATGTTCTAACTCAGATAATCCCTCAGGTTCTAAGGCACTCTTTTTTGGAAAAAACTTGTTGAGCCCTCTAAAAAAGTAGGCATTAAAAAAATGGCTTGTTCTCATCTTCAGTGATGTACCGAAATGGTAAATGAATTAACAATGGTCCTTCATATTTCACATTGAATAGCAAGTGGTCTCAGCAATTAACATATTTTATTTTGTTCTTATATACATGCATTTTCAACCTTTAGATTGTTGAATATTCAAAAACATATATCCCATCAGTGCATCCTAGCCCTACACCTCAAATGCTTAGGTGGCTCTATATTTTAATCCTTTGCAAACATTTCATATGCAATGTTGACTCTCAAAATAGCATTTGCTTCCTATTAGCAACTAGTTAGCAAGTATATGCCATAATAGGCTCTGTACAAGATTAGGTTGCCTAAAATATCACCTACAGCATGGTCCACAAGATTTATAGACTTGAAAAGTCCCCGCCATTATTTCTCCTGGTGCAAAAAGGCAGCGCCTACAACATGAGTGTTCACTGATTGTACGCCACAAAATTCAAACCTCCCAAGTTCTACCTCCATTGTGTTAGCTTGACACCTCCAAGTACAAATATACAGAAGGTACAAGCTGGGGGATTCGAATCCCCTGCACATAGTGCAGGTCCAAGCAACTTGTTTGCCCTTAAGAAGCAGGGGCTATTCCCATGCATATGCAGATACAATGACAGATTCCTTTTTCCCATTCATTTTTTTGGTTTTCCAAAGCTTTCTTCTAGAAACAAGCCAATGCCTCAATACCATTCAATCAGAATATCTGGTTTTCTATATGAACGCATCAAAACTTTTTTCTTGTCGATCCAAATAATATTTTCACAAAAGTTTATTATTTTCTTATCATTTTTCCATCAACGCAACATTCTTGAAACATATAGAAAGCACAAGCAAAACAATAAATCAGAAAAGCATACCAATATCTAATTATTGTTGGTGCCTTTCCATAGAAATTACCCGCCTCAGTTCTCGCAAAGGAAGAGACAGGTCCAAATTCATGGCTTCGATGTCTTTGGCCTTCGATATCTGACCTCAACCTCCACCTCTTTCCATCCCATATGGGATATGACCTCCTCCAATGTTGCAAACAACCTCCCGGTCGCCAGATCCCCGCAAAAAGCGCATCACGAGCAAGCGGGCTGAAGCTGCCGCAGATTCAACAAGCATGTTTATATTCACAATGCTTGAGACCACTTCTAGGCAATCTGCACTCGCTCTGCATTCGAAGAGAAAACCACATGAGGACTAGATGCAGCAAGGCTGTGCGGAGGGGACATACATGGCTCTTCATCACTACCTATGTCAATAACACCAATCCCAATTTGTGGCCTCACACCCATCACTCCGATAGGCTTGTGCTAGCAGCAGCCCCAGTTTGCATGCCCACAACAGCCCTATTCTATCCTCCCCTCTACAAAGCTCTCGTCCATGTCCTCCAACGAGTGCCATGTGGGGTACAGTGATGACTTTATCATCCTCTAGCTGCTTCTAAACTATAGAAATGGTGGCGATTGTTTCCTATTTTTCCAAGATTTTTATAGAAACGAATTTAGTAGAATTGGATGCTTTACCATAAGATTGAGGTTTTTACTATAAAATGTCCATTAATTTGGCAAATCTACTATAATTGGGATGCAATATTATCAAATTTTGGCGATTTTATGAAGTTCTTTAGCGTATGCATCCTAGTAAACCATCGAATCCAGATTTTAAAAAATGGTAAAATATAGCAACTTTACGAAGTTTCACACCTTAAAGTCATCACTGGTGGGGTATTATAATGGTGTATTTTGATGGGGTCAAGTGGCATCGCCAATATAAGGTAATGCTAATTGGGAAGAAAATTCTTGGTTCTTGTTGATCCGATTAACAAAACATGAAAATATGTCTAGCAACTAAAGAATGCCATAGTCCTGAGCTCAAAACGACTTCCCAACCATGATATTGTAATAACTTGTCTGTGATTCACCGGTTATTGAATCTTAAATCATGGACTAGGAATAAAATACACATTTAAGTAGATACATTAGATTTGTAATCAAAATATTATAAGTCAATAATTTGAATGTCACCAATATCATAGTTGGGTTATCAATATAATGATTGGGTCATCCTTTCATCTAGTGGTGTATTTTGGTGGTGCCATGTGGCATCTTCAATATACGGCAATGTTAATCTTGCAGAAATTCTTTTGTTACTTAACAAAATATGAAAATTTTTATTATAGCCTGAACTCAAGACTTCCAACCATGATATTGTAATGACTTGCCTGTGATTTACAGGTTTGCAGCTCCCAACTAATGCCTGTCATTGCCTAACCAGGAATCGCGTTCCATGTAGTTTACCATTATACAAGACATTTACCTAATAGCTTATACAAGACATTTCTCATCAAATCTAGTTACCTTCAGCTTGACATACAACCTTCAGCTCTAATCTGGTCACCGATTTTGAAGTAAGCAACAAACTGCCAGAATCTGATCATGCTTACCTGAAGGTGATTTTGTTAGGCACTATCAATGAACAACAATCCAACAAGACTTTCAAACCCAAGTTAAAACTGGAGTACACTAAGAGAGACGTTTTTCAACAAATCGTCTCAATTAGGCTTGCTCAGGTCAAGTGGACAGGGAACTTGGATCTTGATGCTAATCTGCTGACAGATCTCCTCAACCATGCCGCAAGTGAATCCTTTGGATTCACTAAGCAGAGAAAACCAGGGCATCATTGCAATAGCTGGTGGGACGATGATTGTCGGAAAGCCCGGGCAACTCTGCCTAAAGGATGCAGACTTAAGCCAAAGTGGTATAAGGACCTGATCAGAAGAAAAAAGCGCATATTCCTTAAGATAAGACAAGATTCATTGGGGCACTGGTTTATGCAGTATCCAAAGATGTTCTGGTCTAAGTTGCTTACCAAAACTGCGCAGGATATGGTGAACATAAATGACATGTTAGTGATGGTAAAATCAATATATCAGCATGATGGTGCAGGATCGATGAGGAAAATCAGCATAGACGCACCCATGTTCTCGAAGAGGATGTTTGAAGCCCTTTCACTCATGAAGAACGGTAAAGCCTTTGACCTGCAAGGATTGAGCATTGAACTCTTGAAATGGGGAGGGGATAATTTGATCCCAGTAGTCACACACCAATTGAATAAAGCGATCATCCAGGGCATACCACACAACCAAGTCGGGTGGGAAGCCAACGACGGCAGGCCAAAGACCCGACCAAGTCGGATGTGTAGCCAACCACCACCGAGTCGTGTGGGAGCCAACCACCACCAAGTCGTGTGGGGAGCCAAACACCACCAAGTCGGTTGGGTAGCCAAACTAACCGACAGAGCCACCAAGTCGGGTGGGCAGCCAACCAGCCGAACCAAACACCACCGAGTCGGGTCGGCAGCCGACCACCACCGAGTCGAGTGGGCAGCCAACTAACCGAACCAAACACCACCAAGCCTGGTGGGCAGCCAAATGCCACCGAGCCGGGTGGGGAGCCAACCGCCACCGAGTCGGACAACGGCGAGCAACTAACTGAGCCACAAACGCCACCAAGCTGGGTGGGCCGCCAACCAACGGAGCCAAGCTTGGTGAGAAAACAGAATAATTCCAATCCACAAGTCTGGCAGCAAACTAGAAGCCAAGAACTATCGTACAATCATGGTGGGCAACATGTTTTCCAAGCTATTAGGCAGTTTGTTGGAGTGAAATTTGAGCAGGTGGGCCGAAGAGAATGGCAAAAGGGCCCTATCTCAAGCAGGTTTTAGGCAGAATTACAACACTCTAGACCATGCTCTAACTCTAAGAAAGTCGTATTTAATTAAAGTGGGACAAATCTTGAATTTTGGGACTCGGACTGAAAATGGGACTCACACACCATAAAAGAAATTTCTGAATTGATTGCTTGAATAGAATTACACATGACACACATAGAATTGGGTTACTTGTTTTCCTCATAAATTTTACAAACCACTAGTTGAGAAAGTTTTCAAACTTCTCAATATTATGCACCCTCATACAATGATATAGCATGGAGGTTGCTCATGGCCTTGTCCATCTCCTTTCTTGGGATCTTGTGTGTGTTGTCTTTTGCAATGTGAGAACTTGGATATGACCATACCACACACTCCACCAATTCCCTCCTTTGAGGGTCAGCATAATTTGGCCTCCACTTCTTCTCCCGGCCGGTGGTGTATTGCTCCTTCAAGTTGCCCTTCTTGTGCCTCCCAATGGGCTCCCAATATTGAATTTGGAATCCGGGGCCTTAACTCCTCTCCATCGAGGGCATAGTGGTGGTCACATCAGAGAGTGCCACCCCTAACCATATTGGACGATCCTCATCATCAGGCCTTACTAGCACAAAGTATCCTTCCTTGATGTCCTCAAAGGGATCCCACTCAGGAAGATCAAACCACTTCGGCTTTGAGGCCTTACTTCCCACAAACCACTTGGGACCCAAGTGAGCATTCTTAGACGTGCTTGCACCTTGAGAACCCTCCCATCTTGACTCTGGCAAGAACCCGTCTCTTAGCTCCCTCCCACATGGCTGTTCAGTTTCTAAGCATGTTACAACTTTCTCCCAGTACTTGATTAGGGAGTCCATTTGATTTTTCTTAAGAGTGGAGGTGTGCTTTCCATTTCGAACATCATCAGTGCGTTATGTAATCCTTGATGCCCTTCACCCGGTTGGCTAGAGTCTTTGACTGTCTTGAAGGGAGGTAGTGGTTTTGGCTGCCCTTTAGGAATGAGAACTTCACCAGCAACACCCCTTTGCCACAACTCGATACCTTGTACAGGCATCCACAACTTGTCACCTAGTCTCCACTTATATTGCATGATTGGTATTCCATCCCTAACCCAAAACTTGAATTGAAGTGGCTTTGTGTGTCTGTCAACTGGTCCTTGCCATCTAGCAAGTATCCTTCTACAAATGATTTCCAATCTGCAACCTCATCCATCAAAGAAAGCCATTGGGTTGGGGTCAATGCAGCTCTCAAACACATCCATTAGTTCAGGGAGAGTGGTCACGTTTTCTCTCTTGAGCTTGGTGGAGAAAGTTCCAAAGAATCCATCAATATCATCATGCGTATGCCCAACCATCATGAATCCCACTTTCACAACTTTGAATACTCCCCTTGCTTTGTCAAGTATGACATTGCCCCAAACATCCATCTATTCTTGTTTTCTTTCCAGCGGTTGTCCAGCTGAACACATAGCTCCTCAGGCAATGATTTCTCTAGTAAGGGAAATCATCCCAAGTCCTCCTTGATTCACTAGGCACCTTGGATGTGAGCTTTTTTATCCGCCTTTGGTAACAAAGCGGTTGATCATCCATCAAAGCCTCAAAAATGGGTCTTTGAAGGGGAATACCTCCTCCCTTCTATCGATCCTTTCTCTAGTGTTCTCAAGCACTTGAAAATAGAGCTCACATGGAAGTTTGGATCATCTCTCCATAGATCAAGCACAAAATGACCATATGTTCCAGTTCCATGACCATGTGTTAATACACCCGCCGGACTTACTTTCATCGAAAAGCGTTTTGACAACGCTTGGGTAAAGGATCTAGCTTTGGCAAGAAAGTCTTGTGTTGGTCCATCTTATCATGAATTATACACAAAAATTTGTCCGTTTGCATCTCGAGAAAATGTTCTCCTCTGCCAATACAACTGTCTACATGATATTTGGTCTCTTTGGTGATCTGCAAATTGCTCCCTAATTGCCATTCTTTCTTTCTCTATTGCAGTTGATGCAAGTGTATCCTTGAGTTGAATGCAAGTGTTGCACTTTGAGAATGGCATGTGTTGTAGGACACTCACGCGTCAGAAGTGAGTGCTCCATAACTTGCTGAAATGTGATTGAGAAAGAGGCCTACCTCCAAGTGGTTTCTAGGATGGAGTTGACCTCCTTAAGGCACTCCTTTTGGATATAGTGTTGTGGCAACACTCTTGCACCACTCGCACACCGTGCTCGTTCACCTTCGACTTGTGGGGCATAGATTGAGACATGTATCTCACAAAGCTCTCAAGACCGCAATGGCCTTTAGAGTATTTGCTCTAGGTTTCAAAGTGAGTGCATTACCATGTTGGAACAAAGTGTGCCCTTTTCTAACTGCTCCCGAAGATCAGTAAAATGAAGACTTGCTCACCCCAAGAATCCATCTCAATGCTCTCATACATACCTTCATTCCCCTCAATTGATATAGCGGTAGATCCGTGTTTTCATCATATTTGGAATTCCTACACAAGGAGTAAATGAAATTAATCCTATCTTTTTGAAGCAATTTGCCCAATGTATTGGGACCTTATCGCACGAGGTCATCCACATTGTAATGCCTTTGTGCAATCTAGGTTGCAACACTCTTGTCCCCTAATTGCCTCAGGTTTTCTTTGGTTGGTGCCATACTTTCCATCCTTTCTAAATATTTGTCACTTCTAGGCCTCTTGGGCACCTTTGGCTGCCTTTTATGAAAGACATAAGCGTCTCTTCCTTGTGATCAAAGGATGCTCATCGACCACCAAATCTTCCACATGGCCTTGGGTGGGCCTTGGGGTGTGTAGTTCAAGTAGGGCATTCTAGAGTATCACCATTCTTGTGTGTAATAAATCTAATTGGCCATCTCAACCGAGCTTGGGACTCCGGCAGACCCCGAGCACACAATGCAATCACTAGAGCTTCCACAGGACATGATAGTATCAACCCGATAAGAAGCTTCACAATGCCAACTCCAAGATGTTCATCTCCCAAACCTCTCATCATTCACACTATCAAATGGATCAAGCTGCAGTTATTATGCCCCTCTGCAAATACCATCTGGTTGCAAGGGTGCAACAAAAGGCAACCCATCCTCCTCCATTGGAGCCTAGGGCAATGGCCTCCTTTGGACTTCCCTGGCTCCATTTTACTCATCTCACATGCTCCCTGAATGAAAAAGCTCACATTAAAACCATATAGCCCCAAACACCACAAATATGACCATATGAACCATATAAAACCATACAAACATATTAAATATAACCATATTAAATCATACAACCATATTAACTAAAATCATATAACCATATTAAAGCATACAACCACACTCATTCTAAACCATATGTGAACATTGTAACCATATATACCATTGATACTATTCAACCATTGAAACCTTATTAAATACATAAGACAACATATATAAACATATAACTAACCCTTTCATATCTTGGCATGGCCACGTGGCGCCTCTTCAGAGGCTGAAACCGTGGCCACGTCAGCAATCCGCACTGCCACGTCATGGAGGGCATGGCCCACACGTGACAGAAGTATATTATTGCACTTTTACGAGGTTCGAGGGTGCAGCCAGAATTAACTGCACCCTCTTCCTCTCCCAAACCATTCTTCCTCCCCTGTTTTTCTCTCGGTCGGTCTTCGAGCTCCTGTTTCCTTAGCGCCCGCTTTCTGCGTCGGCGATCGATCAAACCGAAAGCGATTCCAGCGCCATCTTATGACAGCGGCGGCCTTGGTCGATCGGGGCGCTTCGGCGCCGAAGTTCTGTAGCGGGTTCATTGTTCGGCGTTACCGCGTTACTCGAGAAGAAAGTGAGGCCCTTTTTTGTCTTTGCTTTTAGTTTTTACGTAAGTCTTTTAGTGCATTTTTTCTTATATTACATTTGTTAGAGGCTCTTATTAATCCCTGATACAATTTACAGCCCGACAAATCCTTATTCACGCTTTGTCAACGACTATACCCACATGGAATCGAAGTCGGAAGCCTCCTCCTCATCCAGCAAATCTTCCAGGTATGTTTTTGTAATATCATACCCTTTTTAATCTCATTTTTTCTGTCTTTGTTCTCCACTTTTTCTGCATCGTTTCTCCACTTTTTCTCTGTTTTCTCATTAATCTTAATAATCTTTGTATTGTTTTCTGTTTTTGTTATCTTTTTCTTGCTTGTGGTTGAATTGAATACATTGTACATGCACAAGTGAGAATAGTGGTTATAGTAGCAAGCAACCGAGAGAGAAATCATCGAGACGGGTGTTAGGAAGTAAGATATTGCAGAGCATTAATGTAGGAAAATAACTAGGAATGTCTTTCTCCCAAAGAAGAATTCGAATAGGAATTGCTTCACAGAATCTCCATTTCTAACTCACAAAGAAATCCGCTGCGGGGAGACATGCGAGAAGGGAGTGGCGAGTTGAGAATACTTCCGACTTGCAACAAATCCAAGGAAGTACAGGCCTTCTTTCGACTTCGCTGAGTGAGAACTTCTCGACTCATGAGGCGAGAAGAGGGAGTGTACACTACGGACTGTTGGCAGGTGTTGAGGGATTCTCGACTTCGCTCGATGGATTGCCTGACTACCCAATGTCTTCACATTCTTTAGAACCTCGCTGCAGCCTTCTCGACTCGTGAGTCGAGAATGTGATACCGCCAATGGCTCTTTGTGCGTCGCGAGTGCCTCCACCCGGATCGAGCCACTCTCCTTGAACCATGCTCATGAATATTGCGAAGAGGGCCGGGCTCGGCCGGGTGGAGGCCTCGGCCGACCAACCACCGAGTGCTGGCCGCTTTCGATTTCGTGAGTCGAGAAAACGCAGGCTCTAGTGCACTCGAGCTGGCCTGCAGACAGTCTCAACCACTCTCCTTCTATCTTCCTCGGACATTGCGAAGGGAAGTGGTTTTGTCTGCAGGCCAACTCTTAGCAACCCAATTCTCCTGTGTGTGGTCGCAGTGGCCTCTACCCAATCAAAGACCGTCTCCTTCGAACCATCTTCGTCGAATATTGCGAAGGGGATGGGCTCTGATTGGGTGGAGGCCTCGGCGACTAACCACAGAGTTGCTGGCTGCTTTCTCGACTCGTGAGTCGAGAAAACGCAGGCTCAAGTGCACTCTAGAGCTGGCCTGCAGACAGTCTTAAACACTCTCCTTCTATCTTCCTCGGACATTGCGAAGGGAAGTGTTTTTTTACCGTCTGTGAGGCCAGCTCTTAGCAACCCAATTCTCTCCGTGTGTGGTCGAGAATGCATGCATTCCACGAGCTTTGTCAGATGCATTCTCGGCTCGCGAGTCGGGAATGCCTTACCCAACCGGCACTCCATGTGTACTAACCGGAGTTCTGGATGGCCAAGGCATTCTCGACTTGCGAGTCGAGAATGTAGACAGGAAGCCAAGCATTCTCGACTCGCAAGTCGAGAATCCCTTAGACCAATTCTCTCGTGTTCCGGGTAGCGGTGGCCTCGACCCGGTCGAGTCACTCTCCTTGAACCATCTTCGCCGAATAGTGCGAAGGGGAGGGGCTCGGACTGGGTGGGGAGGCCTCTACAACCAACCGCGGGGAAAACCACAGAGGAAGCCAAGGCTTGCATTCTCTACAAGTCTTGCACTTTCTATTCTCTGCATTTTTAGTCCCAAGTGCCTCTAGCCACATGCGAGCCACTCTCCTTGAACCATCTTCCTCGAATAAAATATTAAGAGGAGTGGTTCGGACAGTGGTGGAGGCCCCTCCGACTAACTACAAGAGGATGCATTTGAACCGCATCTCACGGGCCTTAGTCCTAGCACGATCTATGTACAACATTCCAAGTAAATGGTCCATGGAAAAAGCAGAGACCTAAAAGCGAACTGTTCTTTACCCCGATCCAATGTTTCCTTTGCGAGCATCTCTCAACCTAGAGTAAATCATCTCGAAGCTGAGAAATTTGGACAAGGAAACTTGAATCGTCGAGCTTATCGGCAGCTCCATTATTTAAACACATACGGCATGTTCTACGTTTAAATAACATAGGCATCTCTCGAAACTCACCTCTTCACGCAGTAATTCCTTGGGCCATCAGTATCCACGGATCCCGCA
The DNA here is from genome assembly GCA_021234155.1 of Isoetes taiwanensis. NCBI lineage: Eukaryota > Viridiplantae > Streptophyta > Lycopodiopsida > Isoetales > Isoetaceae > Isoetes > Isoetes taiwanensis. Next base: position 306,364 of record JAJEKV010000261.1, read on the forward strand.
GCCTCACCCGAGTCTTTGCTTCTTCCGGCGGTCTCTTCAAGAGTGTATTCGCATCTATTACTTCGTATCACTGCGATTCTCGCGTATCCCCTTTCCATGGCGCGGTGTAGAGTTCGATTGTTCGGCGGCTCCTCTCCGCTTCCTACCTTAGCTCTGCGTGCTCATCGATCAATTCAAGCGCTTTTGCAATAGGACGCGCGGTCGGGGAAAAACACACATATGCAAGGCTGTTAGCAGCTTACCGTCAGTGGCGCCATTCGAAGTCGCCACGGTCGATGATCCCCTCCGACCTCGAAGTTCCCCAATGCCGCGAGGAAGATAAACTACGCTCCACTCACTTAGTCCCTTGATGTGATTCAATTTGAAATAGTGTTTGTGGGGCTAAAGCCGGCCGTCTTTGTACCCTTAGCCCGCTTTTTTTTCATAAATGATTGCATGTCCTTAACTTCAAATTAAAGAACACGCCCGATCTTTTTTACATGCAGTCCTAAAACTCACAACGCCAGCGGAGGAAACTTAATTTACTGAGTCGTCCAGAAGAGGATGAGGGCATATAGAAATGACCGCCCAAGAAGCGAGGGTAGGAGGGGATGCTTCGCCAGCGGCAAAGAAGAAGAAGAAGACAAACACCCAGGTGAGCTCGAGGTTTTTCTTTTGTCGGAATACCTTAACCGATCCATCCGTTCTTCTTGCGGATTCACCTCGGACTCACCGGGTGATCAGCGGGCGAACTCCATTCTTCGTCATCGAGGGACCGGAGACGAGAGCTTCTTGAAACAAATGGCAGATTCTTGGTGGTATGTCGAGGTATCGACAAGTGGGAAGGAGAAAGATCTGTTTCTACACCAAAGGGACAAGAAGAGCTCGGAGACAAGTACAAGAAAATCGGTGTTGTGCTCTCCGATCTCTGCGCCAGATTCAAGCATTTAACACTACATGTCGAGGACTGCCGTAAGAGTAAGTTCTATCGCACAAAAAATTGGCGTTTCAAATTATTCTCACTCTTCCATGAGCAAGGCTAAGGGCTAAAAAAAAAAAAAAGGCCGGCGCCTTTAAATTGTCGAGAACCTTGGGTGGAAGGATCTGGAAGGGATGAAGGAGGCCGGAACCCTAACATCCGGGAGCTTGGTATGGAGATTTCGAGTCGGGGAAAAGCTGTTCAATACGGGGGAGCTTCACTTCTCTGCGTCTTTGAAGACTCTACAACACTCTGCTAGTGGGGAATGTTGTGGTTCATACACAAAAAGTCCACCAAAAACAAAGATGGGGATGATGACACCACCGGGAGGAGTCGGATGGCGAAGGAGGCGAAGATATGGTCGACTCCCCAAACCTCGATCCGGATGATCAGATCGGGATTTCTCGAGAGGGGAATGTAAAATGGAGCGTCTAGCTTCGGTATTATCCGTTGGGAATATCACACAGGCCGCTGGCTTTGGACATTAGGCGGCGAAGGTTTGCACGGGAGATGCCGTCTTGTTCAACCCGTGGAATTTAATCCAAGCACACATCTTTGGAGATTCTCAACCGATGGTGCGACATCCCATTGCGCATCCAATGCCCGCGGATGTCATACCTTTTATCGGCAAGTGAGTTGTTGTTTGGAAGTCCGAGGAAGATCTCGAAGGGAAAAGACGCGTCGGGTTACGGGTTGAGGCGGTCAGCATTGAGTTAGGGCGCTCAAGTATTGCGAGGCGGAGAAGGAGGTGCCGCAGCGATCAAGGATAGATATGCCAAGCGAGAGTGCAGAGTTCTTTTTCGGCCGGAGACGCAAAGAACTCAACCGCCAGCGGATTAGCCACCGCGAGAACACAATAGCGCCGAAAGTGCCCGCCACGTAAGGTAAATAACTCTCTGAATCTTTCCATTCTCGACTCGCGAGTCGAGAAAGCCCTGCCATCCTAACATTTGCCGATTATCACTGGGGTTTCTCGACTCGCGAGTCGAGAAAGCCCGGAGAAACACAGAAAATCAAAGGATGTGGAGCTTTCTCGACTCGCGAGTCGAGAAAACCCTTAGCCAGTAAAAGAAAATTAGACATTGAATGGGACTTTCTCGACTCGCGAGTCGAGAAAGCCCTGCCATCCTAACATTTGCCGATTATCACTGGGGTTTCTCGACTCGCGAGTCGAGAAAGGCAGGGTAATGCAGAAAATCAAAGGATGCAGAGCTTTCTCGACTCGCGAGTCGAGAAAACCCAGAGAAGTAAAAGAAAATTAGACATTCAAGGGACTTTCTCGACTCGCGAGTCGAGAAAACCCGGGGCTACATTTTACTGTTTATTCCTGGGTGTTTGTAGATACTTTCATGCTCTGACATTGGTACATTGTCTGAATGCAGCCCTTATCCTGACCAGATCATACACGCTAGGCAACAGTGGAAAGCATTGGGTTGTCCTCAGCGTCCTAAAGGAAACAGGGCTCCCTCGGATAAGTGGAAGACCTTTGAGAAACTATGCAGATATGTTCTGCTGGAGGGACAGGAAGATGACGAGGGAGAGGAAGAAGAGGAGAAGAAGAAGAGAACACCAAGGAAAGGCAGGGAGTCTCTCGGACCAATACGACCTCATTCTTAGCATCGAGGCTGTGCGGGAGAAATGGACTGAAATATGGGCTCAATGGACAAGAGGCAAGTCGAAGGACAAGAATGGAGAATTTCCAAGCAGCCCGACCCCAAGTTGTTTGACAAGCAGTTCATGAAGAGGATACTGGGGCCTCACGGACAAAGAAACGCTTGACCTACAAGGCAAAATCTTGAGGGAACAATCCTGGCCGAGGAAGACCAGAGTTCTAAATTGCGGGGCCTAAAGGATTATGCCACAGTCCTAAAAGCGACGGCGTGCGTTAGAAGAAGGCATCACGGAAGTTACGCGAACGTTGCATCTAATGAATACCATGATTTTGATTATTACAAGGAAAAGGCTGCCCTTGATGAGGAAGACATGAAGGAATTGAACCGTCTATGTCAACCCTACATCAACACCAAGCTGAAGCGTAGCGTCAAAACCCTTCCTTTCCGAACGCGTGCTATGGCAATTCGAAAAAGGAAGCTTGGATTCGGGTAGTCCCATTTAAGGCGCACGATAGATCCCCCCATTTCTGGTTACTTTGGGACACAAGGGATTTGGTGGTCTCGAACTGGCACCTGGACCCGTGGCACTATTTGCCATCAATATGATCGAAGACCCCACCCTTTTTATGACAAAGCTGACATAGAGCAGTGGTACAAGACGATGTTCGGACATGACCGACTGGATACTTTCAGGTTCCCTTGTCTTTTGCATGCCGGGCAATCAAACAACCATTGTCTCCCAATGGGCAGCTGATATTAACTTCACCAACAAGATCATGCACTCCATATAACGAACTTGATCATGAGTGCAGACTTGGCTTGCCGAAGGCACCAAGCTTTGCCAACATAGTTTTGGTTTTGATTTCAAGATCGGCGGTCGACCTGGATAAGTGGTGGTCTAGCGAGCATCATTATCTCGACAAGTTCATGATCTCTCAAGAGCAGATGGAACCCTGGAAGGGGGGCAGGTTTATGGAGGATGTTCCATCGATGGACAAGGTCAGCAAGGATGGTGCGACCGGTCCTATACATAGAATTCCTATCCGGCCAAGAGTTATCAAGTACTTCATAACCAGCTTGGTCGAGGAAGATCAAATTGTATGCGAGTGGTACATGAATGGCCTGTTCTCTCAGGGGGCTATGCTGTTTGGAATGAAACCTATATCCGTGGTTGGAAATAAGGACATGGTTGAAACCATTCAGTCATACTTGGATCTGCTTCATGAGCATTTCAAGGGAGGAAGACAAATGGAAGCAAAGAAAGACGGCGAGGACGAGGGAGACAAACCTGACGGAGACGAGGATGTCGAAGGATTGGACCAGAATGCTGCCGAAAACATTATTGAAAACCTGAGATTGAGGTGAGTTTACTTTGCTCTAACGGTGTTTCTCGACTCGCGAGTCGAGAAAACTCGTTTCCTTTCAATACCTTTTCTTGTCATTCTCGACTTCGCGAATCGAAAACTTCGTTTTCTTTTCGGCGGATGTCATCATTTCGAGTGGAATTCGAGCTCAACGAGTCCGGATCATTGTCAATGGATTCCAACGGTTCCACGTCGCGAGGAGAATGAGAATGAAAATCCGAGCAAGACACCGCTCCACGCCCGAAAAGAACACGAAAAGTTAATGATCCCGCATTTGGATCCCGATGAACCGGAAATATGGTCAGAGCCAAACTCCAACTGGGATCCAGCTGGTCCCACCAAGCTTGTAATATTTGACGTCAATGGAGTATTAGCTGCGGTATACCACGACAAAAGACGCCCCCGAGATTAACACCTCGCAGATCGGTGAAAGCAGAGCATAAAATAGTGTATCCGAGGCCCGTGAGCTAAGGAAATTATTGATTGGTGCCCGCACGGGATTCGAAGTGGGCATATGGTCTTGTATGGCAAAGAAAAATATTGTCAATGTTCTTGGTGTTCTCGGCATTTCAGTTTTGAAGTTCAAGTTCGTTTTGGGGAAACGAAAGGGTCGAAAGCATGTGAAGGACCTCGATCCAAACCATCACAAAGGGAAGCCTATAATGGTGAAAAAGGCCGGCGGTGTTTATGAGCAATTCCAGGACTTTGGCAAACACAACACGCTGATCATAGACGACTCCGCCTACAAGTGCTATCATAACGCAGCAAAATACAATCATTGCTAAGCCATATCGACCTGAAGAATATGAGACAGATAGGTGGTTGTCCTTCGGACTACATCCGTCTTGGCGGAATCCCTCTTTGCCATTCTTGTCGCCGATGTGCTTACGAACTATCCGAGCCTCACGGAACCCGATCCAGAGAGCAAGCCGATCATGAAAGCTATGGACGACAAATACTTTGGTGAACAAGAAGAGTGACCCCTGCTTTCAGATAGTCAAATTGTGTGAATATTGTAATCGAACGTGAACACATGTATTGACCATTTTGTAATGAATATACTTGTATATTGAGTTTTCGATGCCTTTCTCGACTCACCAGTCGAGAAAGGCATGCTCGTCGTGTTGGATGAAATGCTTGTACAATCTATTATGATAATGCTTGTACATTGGGTTTCCTGGGACTTTCTCGACTCGCGAGTCGAGAAAGGCATGCTAGTTGTCTCGTTGACAAAAGCATTTGTATGCTTCCGTGTGTGATTGGATGCAACCATATTCTAATGAGAATGGTTGTACTTTGACTTTTATGGGCCTTTCTCGACTCGCGAGTCGAGAAAGACACTACTTCCCACGTCATTGGATGCAGTTGTATGGAATGAATGTTCTCCGTTGTAATTTGATTTCAACGTTCTTTTCTACGTTTTGACTAATGACACCGTAATTGTTAATCATACTCTCCTTGCTCCAGGTGGTTCAGGCACAGATCCGACACCAGCACAGATCCCGCTCAGGCATCACAGAGACCGCTCCAGGCGGCACGGATCCCGCTCAAGGCGGAAGAAATACCGTTCAGCGCACGATCCGTCCACGCTACACTCTTGCCCGGCCTTTGGGACAAGGTTGCTCGCGAATTCGAGAGGTTGCTCGCTACACCACGGGAATAAAGAACGCCCGAAGTAAGAACAAAGAGAAAGTCCGGGAAGCTCAAGGCATATTGCAAGCATTGCATAACATCCACCGGAGGTTGGGGAAGGAGCATATTCGATGAAAGGTCGGGGAGGCGAAAGTGGAGAAGTCGGGTGGACAGGTCGGGCCGGTAGCTCGAGGAGGCACCTCCACGTGAGGCATTCCACACTCTTCAAGGTTGCCCCAAGGCTTCTGAGGCGGCATGAAGAAGCGCCACAAGTTAATCCCCTAAGGTGGACCACCTACCAAGATGATGTGATTTGTAGTGACAAAGAAGACCGCCATGGTCTCTGCGTCCGATGTAAAATACATTGTATCTGTTCAATTTATTAATAAAAATTCTTTTTCAACTACATCTTTGGTTTCAAACTTTAATGAATTTCCTTTGTTTCAGTTGCATTGTTTTTGTTCTCGACTCGCGAACCTGGGAAAACTGCAGCACAGCTCGGATTCAGAGTTTTATTCAAAAATTCGAATTAAGGATAGTTTTCGGGTCGGGGTGCTACTTTTTATGTAAATTAACCGGGTTCCGAAAAAAAATGGGAATGGAATGAGTCCCACTTTAATTAAATACGACTTAAGAGTCTTGTCAGAAAAAGCTAAAGCATCCAAGAAAGCTTTATATATGGCTTTCATCGATTTCTCCAAAGCCTTTGATACCATGCCAAGAGATGGCCTGGACATGAGAATGGAAAGGCTACAGGTCCCAGACACCTTATGGGGCGCAGTGGCTTGCCTGTACGAGGAGGTGATTATCAAACTGGGAACGGGTGTATCAGACCAGGTGCATAGCACTATCATACGGCAGGGCTGCCCTTTGTCACCTACCTTATTCGGACTCTATATTGATGAACTTGAGGACTGGCTTCTGAGTAGAGGTATGCCGGGAACTCGGTTAGGAAATTTTGTGATCCAACTTACGATGTGATTCTTCTTGCAGATAGAGCTGAAGTATTGCAAAGTCATCTAGATGTGTTATTGCAATTCTGTGAGGAGCGAGGGATGCAGGTCAATTTGGGAAAATCCAAAGTGATGATATATGGGACTGTCAAAAGACTAGATCTGTTCTACAACAGAGCTAAATTAGAAACAGTGGATTGTCACAAGTACCTGGGTTTAGAATTCTGTCCAAATTACAGATGGAAAGAATGCATAAGGAAAAGGATTGCTGGAGGAAAGGCGGATTTGTATGGAATGTTGAGAAAATGCCACAGGTTATGTCTCACGGATTAGGGATTGAAGGAAATGTTGTTTAAGACATTGGTGCAGACTGTGGTCTTATATGGAGCACCAATATGGGGACCAACCATCTCGAGAGATAGCTGGGACCAAATAGAAGTGGTTGTGAAGACCTTTTTGATGGAAGAATTAGGTATCAAATGCCAAACACCTTATGCAATAATGTTGGCTGAAACAGGTCTGATCCCATTGGAAGCGGAGGCCTTATATCAGACCATAAATTTTGTGAATAGACTGAGAAAGCAAGCTGATAGCCGCCTATCAAAGGAGGCGATGGTCCAGTCATTGGATTCGGGCTGGTACAGTGATGTCACAAAATGGGCTGAGAGTTGGGGGATTAAGGCGGATAATTGGCCAGACACAGCTGCAAGAACACGAGATCTGGTGCAATTACTAGCTGTAAATAAACTGTGGGCCAAACCAGGATCTCAGATGAATTACTATAGGGAAGAACTGAATCCTATGGTTATGTATACAGACCAAGCATATTTGGGATCAAAAATACTAATACATACAAAAAAGATTATTGCTAGGTTCTGATCTAGTTCTCATCGTCTTGGAGTGGAGACAGGCCGATGGGCAAAGATTCCAAAGGAAGATTAAAAGTGCTTGTTATGTGATTCAGAAGAAGTAGAAGACTGAGACACATGTCTTCCTCCATTGTTCAGCTTATCAACACCTAAGAGATGTATTTGACATTGACGCTATCAGTTTTCATTCTTTGTTAGATATGTCACCCAATGCCTTGGGTTTATATATGAGGAAGATAGAATCTCATAGATCATTTTTGTTATAAACGAAACAATTGTTGTAACCCACTGCTCCATGACCTCCAAGGTCCAAAAGGGGCATGATTAATTATTATTATTATTATTATTATTATTATTATTATTATTATTATTATTATTATTATTATTATTATTATTATTATTATTATTAGTAGTATTATTATTATTATTATTATTATTATTATTATTATTATTATTATTATTATTATTATTATTATTATTATTATTATTATTATTATTATTATTATTATTATTATTTCGGTTTTTTAAAAGCTTTCTTCTATAAGCAAGCCAATGCCGCAATACCATTCAATCAGAATGTCTGGTTTTCTATATGAACGCATCAAAACTTTTTCCTTGCCAATCCAAATAACATTTTCACAAAAGTTTCTTATTTTTTTTATCATTTTTCCATCAATGCAACATTCTTGAAACATATAGAAAGCACGAAACAAGCAAAATTATAAATCAGAAAAGCATACCAGTAGTTCATTGCAACATTATGGTGCCTCTCCATACTATTTATCCGCCTCTGGTTCTCATAGAAGAAGAGACCCGCCCAAATTCATAATGCGCTTGCATGTGCCGGGTGCTCGATACACCGACCTCAACCTCCACCTCTTTCCAATGTTGCAAACAACCTCCCCAGCCGCATCCTGAGCAAGCTGCATCCTGAGCAAGTGGGCTGAAGCTGCCACAGATTCAACAAGCATGTTTATATTCACAATGCTTGAGACCACTTCCAAGCAATCTGCACTCGCTCCGCATTCGAAAAGAAAACCACATGAGGACTAGATGCAGCAAGGCTGTGTGGAGGGGGCAGACATGGCTCTTCATCACTACCTATGTCAATAATGCCAATCCCAATCCGTGGCCTCGCACCCATCACTCCGATAGGCTTGTGCTAGCAGCAACCCCAGTTTGCATGCCCACAGCAGCCCTATTCTTCATTCCTATCCTCCCCTCCACAAAGTTCTCGTCCATGTCCTCCAAGGAGTGCCACGTGGGGCATTTTAATGGTGTATTATGGTGGAGTCAAGTGGCATCGCCAATATACCGTAATGCTAAACGGGCAAAAAATTCTTGGTTTTTGTTGATCTGATTAACAAAACATGAAAATATGTATAGCAATTAAAGAATGACATAGTCTTGAGCTCAAAACGACTCGCCAACCATGATATTGTAATAACTTGTCTGTGATTCACCGGTTATTGAACCTTAAATCGTGGACTAGGAATAAAATACACATTCAAGTAGGTACGCTAGCTTTGTAATCAAAAGATTATAATGCGATAATTTAAATGTTACCAATATCATGATTGGATCACCCTTTCATCTAATGGTGTATTTTGGTGGTGCCATATGGCATCTTCAATATATGGCAATGCTAATCTTGCAGAAAATCATTTGTTACTTACAAAATATGAAAATTTGTATAGCAACTGAAGAACGCCATATCCTAAACTCAAGACTTCCAACCAGAATATTGTAATGACTTGTCTGTGATTTACAGGTTTTGCAGCTCCCGACTAACGCCTTTGTAGTTTGCAGTGCAACGGATCGCAATGTTGCACTGAAGACTCTGGTGTTGGCCCCGATGGCTTGAATTCATGGTGGTTTTTGACGATGGCAATGGCACCTTGGGTGCTATCCTCTAGGCCTAACATGGCAGGGGTGACCCTATGTGATCCTAAAGCATCATTTCCCATACTAGGGTTCTAGAGTATGTTGTAACATGGCGGAGTAGTGGTGCTCCAGAACGCAATGGACGATGAAGAAGAAAAAGTATGGTCTCATCTAAATGAGCAGTAATAGAGCAATGTTTGTGTGATGTGCATGTCTCATAAAATAGTTGCACATTATAAATGCTTCTCCTTTTTCTCTACTTCTTTATCTTTCACTAAACGAATGATCTTAGGAGCAATCGCCTACGTCACCATGCCCCTAAACTGCCATGCCCAGGGTCACGGGTTCGACGCTTCGTTGTGAAAGTGACCATGATCATTGTAATGCTCGTGGTGAAGGACCCATTTCAGCCATGTACTGTAGTGGGGACGAGCCACATCTAGGTGTGTTTTCTCCCATGATCTGAGGTCCCCGTGGATGTTAAAAATAAGGGAAAATTATAAAAATACCCCTATATTTATGCAAAATTGTAAAAATGCCCCTGTTTTTGGGATAAATTTGATGGAAATGACCGTAACTTTTTTATGATGATCAGAATGAGAATATATCCTTCAGATCCATTGTAATACAACGATATCTTCCTATCAGAGCTAGAATCACTTGAATCGGAGTTCGAAATCTTAAGACACAAGTCATGGGCGTGGAAAGTATGCCTTTAAATGGCGGCGATTTCACCATAATCCCAAGCTTCGGTTGGTCCATTATCGATCGGTGCTGCATTGCAGTCTCGACCATCAAAAGTTGGAACTATTGCAAAAATAAATGTTGGATCTCATCACACGACAAATATTGTGCAACCACATTCCATATCGCATGGGTAGCAATACTGGAGCAAAGCTCGATGATGAGAGCTCCATGCTTCTAGGATCGCCATTTGAGGATCCTAAAGCAAAGAAGGAGATGGACGACCTAGATTTGGCGCGACATCTGACGGTCGAGATGCCTCGTGATGAAACATGACAGCCTCCATATTGCAACCGTGCATGCGGACCATCGAGATCAATTTCATGGGTAGCTTATGGAGCACAGTTATTGTGCTCTAGCATCCGTACCAGGGTTGATTCATATCCAAAAGTTTGTTGGCTTCGGCCTTTTACATCCGTGTGACAACCATTTTTGTATACACGAGTATAATACGTGAATGATCATCTCCATTTGGACAGGTTCTCTATGCTCTGGCGCCTCATCCGAGGGATACCAGGGGTTAGTTTCGCCTGTATAATTCCAACGGATCGCAATGTTGCACTCAAGACTCTGGTGTTGGGCCCGATGGCTTGGATTCATGGTGGTTTTTAACGATGGCAATGGTGCGTTGGGTACTATCATCTAGGCCTAACATGGCAGGGATGATCCTATGTGATCCTAAAGCATTGTTTCCCATACTAGAGTTCTAGAGTGTGTTGTAACATGGTGGAATAGTCGTGCTCCAGAACGCAATGGACGATATCCCAAAAATCAGATGCATCATGCCGCAATCTCGTTCGCAAGTATACGACGTGGAAGCCAGAACATTGTACCAAAACTAAATATGGATAACGAAGGACCGAGTAAACAACAGTCGTTGGGGGAAAAGGAGGGAGGTACCACCTGCCAGGAGACTTTTGCTCCATAATCCACGAATTAAGGGTAAAGTTAACTTGTGCCCTTATATATTATGAAGAAGAAAAATGATAGTCGCATCTAAATGAGTAGTAATAGAGCAATGTGCGTGGGATGTGCATGTCCGATAGAATAGTTGGACATTATAAATGCTTCTCCTTTTTCTCTACTTCTTTATCTTTCACTAAACGAATGATCTTAGGAGTAATCGTCTATGTCACCATGCCTCTAAACTGCCATGGCCAGGGTCACGGGTTCGACGCTTCGTTGTGAAAGTGACTATGATCATTGTAATGTTCGTGGTGAAGGACCCACTTCAGCCATGTACTGTAGTGGGAATGATGAAGGACCCACTTCAGCCATGTACTGTAGTGGGAATGAGCCACATCTAGGTGTGTTTTCTCCCATAATCTTTGTGAACTCCCGTGGATGTTAAAAATAAGGAAAATTTATAAAAATACCCCTATATTTATGCAAAATTATGAAAATGCTCCTGTTTTTGGGATAGGTTTGATGGAAATGACCATTACCTTTTTATGATGATCAGAATGAGAATATATCCTTCAGATCCATTGTAGGTACAATGATATCTTCCTATCAGAGCTAGAAATCACTTGAATCGGAGTTTGAAATCTTAAGTTATGGTCTCTTAAATCCTTACAATTTTTTGTGTACTAAAAGTAACATAACTTGTGATTCCCAACTCTGATTCATGTGATTCTAGCTTTGTTAGGAAGTTATCTTTGTCATCTACAATGTATCTCAGGGATGTATTCTTATTTGGATCATCACAAAAGAGTTACGGTCATTTCCATCAAAATGATCCCAAAAACAGGGGCATTTTCATAATTTTGCATAAATATAGCGATGTCTTTATAATTTGCCTAAAAAATTTTTATCTATCCATCTAATAGTATTATCTAATTAAAGGTCTTAGGAGTTTAATAAGATGCATCCATGGACTAAAGGGTCTGATGGCATAAATGTAATAAAATTGAGCTTAAAATAAACAATATAAAAGAGCGAATAATCTTATTCAAGCACTTTATAACCAACACCGAATAATTATTTGCTCAAGTCAAAGTGGAATGGGAATTAACAAATCGACAGTTGGCACGTATCTCTCCTCTTCTTCTTGTCTTTGGGGCAATATTTCCCATCTTCACCATTGCAGCTGCAAATTTCACAAAGAAATCATCCTCCCCTACTCCGTACTCTAAAACTTCAGAGCCAGCTTGTTGGAGAACCTGGTCTGAGTTTAGAATCCCTCTCTTTGCTTGCACGTTCTTGTAATAGTTACTATCAAACTGGAGAGGAGTGGAAAGATCCAGGGGTAATGTCACATTGCCATTGCCACCTTGAGGGGGGCATCAATGTTGGGATCTGCCTTCCTTGTATTTTGGAAATTGTAGAGACGTTGAGTTATACTAGCACATCTTGCCTTGCCAATGGTGTGGGATCCAGAGAGCACGATCATATCTTGGGCAGACAAGCCCTTTCTGTCAAATTTTGTTATAAGTTGAGAAAATGTGGAGTTGGGCGCAGGAATATCCCTATTAGCTATAGCCAAACTTGCACTTTTGCTGTCTTTGCGCCCCAAAATGACCTCCCATGATGGACCACCAGTCTGCAAAACCTTAAATTAATCACAAGAACAAAGTATTAAATTGCAAATAAATACTCACCAATAACACTATCTCGGGCGGCAATGGCCATGATATCGGCACATGACACTATATGAGGGCATTCATGCTCCAATGCGGTTTTGATAGTGTCCACCACTTCAAACCCTGCAAGGGAGTTTCTATTTGGATTGGCTGTCTTTTCTCCTTTTCTCGATGGTGTGTCATCCAACAAAACGGACCCATCACAACCCTACAAGAATGAGAAACGATGTATAAGAGATAGTCAAATCCCAAAATGGTGAAACAACAACAGCAATGGCATCCCATACATTTACAAAACAGTCGTGGAAATGCATCCTAAGAAGAAAGGCCGCAGTGCGAGGCTCTCGTTTGATTGCATTGGTAAGCACATTGCGCACAATGAGCTCTGCTTGCAGCAGCTTTGCTCATAGAAGCCAGTCACAAGATTACCTAGCACAGACTGAGAAGTGAGGAACACGAGAACAAGCACAAGTCCAAATTTGGAAGCCATGCTAGAAATCAACTAGATGAGTTAGAGAAAGCAACAATGTATGCAATTGGAACGAAGCTTAAGAGTGTTTCCAAATATTCAAGCTTCTTATAATATTGTATGTCAAGGCACAATCTGCATCATTGAACATTGATATTCTACTTAGGAACTTAGATGTTCTTCAGGATCTCTACATTTGTGGCAGTTTAAGTAGCCAAAACATGAATAAACGAGGAGGCTATGACAAATAATACATGAACTGGGTATTTTTAAATTCCTTATCAAATTTATTAGTCAATTTACCCGCTTTTTAAAACTTGTTAGGATGCAAGGATAGTTAATAGTGGACATGCTAGAAAAGTATATAAATTATACCACGATGGACAGGTAGTGGAACATGTGCATAATTACAGATATTTGGGTCTAGAGGTAACAGATACTTATACTTGGAATGTTGCAGTGGAGAAAAGAGTAAATGCAGGCAGAAGAGCACTATTTGGGATGCAGGCAAAGTGTCGCACAATTCAATTTGCAACTGGACTATGCGCCACCATTTGTACAAAGCACTCATGCAACCAGTGGTTGGAGTTAAACTCCAAATACCATATCCAATGCTGCTAGCAGAAGCGAGAATGTTGCCTTTAGAGGCGGAGGCTTGGCAATTTAGTTGATATGTGCTTCGAGTTCAATCTCTAACACCAGACAGATTGCGATATAAGGTATTAGAAGCAAGCCGTGAGCATGGTTGGTATCATAAGGGAGTTGCATGGCTGAACCGTTGGGGCACCTCAATGGTAGATATGCCTACAAAACCAGAAGGGATCAAGGAATGGATCATGATGAGAGTTACTGATAAAATATGGGCAAATGCGCAAGGAAAAATGGTCACCTATACTGATAAAAGAAAGATTAATCCTATGGTCACCTACACACCGCAGCAGTATCTCCTTGATCATTTACCTAGGGCACACCAACAATCGATTTGTCGGATCATGAGGGTTAGCTCCTATCATCTATGAATTGAGTATGGACGACGGCGTCAGATTCCTAGGGATCAGAGAACATGTGAAGTTTGCATCTCACAAGAAGTTGAAGATGAACATCATTTTCTTATCGCCTGTCCAGCGTATGTAGCCATAAGAGATCGTCATGGATTGAAGGAGTCAGATCTTCGAAATGTATATATAGTTTTTTGGTTATGCTCACAGTCACTTGCATCTTTCCTTGATGGGATATGGCAAGTTCGAGAGGCTTCTTTGCAGCGATGGACTAACTTGTCGCTCATTTTGTAGCATCTTTATGTTTGTTTCTGATTTTTCGTCTCCTAGACCGTAGGGTCTCTATGAGAGTGAATAAATTTACATTCACATTTACATGTCGGGGTTCGCTCAAGATCGTATTCCTTAGAATTGTTGTTTTATTGTTGTCTTGCTGCCCTCAAAATTCCTCATTTTGAATAAGCATAAAAATGATTGCGGGTTTCAAGGGGGAAAAATGAATATGGTGGGATAGACGATTGGTCCTATGCCATTGATGTAGAAGAGGAGTAAGATTACAAAAAAAGGATAGGAAAATATCTTCCTTCTCAAGCATGTAAAGGTATTAAGGGTGTTGGTGGTTAGAGGACTGTTCAAAAAGGTTTTGTTCTTCTTTTATGGAGGTTCGAGTCATTGTATTGATAGAATAAGCAACCACTGTAAATCATAGGGTGTTTGATTACAGCTATAGCGCGACCAATAAATTCTAAGTGTATAGGATTTAGAAAGGGGGTAGAAAAATATCTCCCTTCTCAAGCACAAAAAAATATAGTAGAATATCTCCCTATAAAGGTATTAGGGTGTTGGTGCTTAGAAAAAAATAGAATAGAATAGAATTTTTTATCGTCCACGGAGACCAATTGGCCTATGGGACCCAAACAGGAGGCGCAACAAGTGTATTAGCGTCCGGGTTAAAAAACCCCTCCCCGCCCCGAAGGGTTTTTTAGTGGAAAAACCGTGACAGGAATAGGTTTGCTGTCAAACTGTACAAATACAAATATATATCATGGGGGACAGAAATATTTACATGTATCAGGTAAGTGCCCAAAGACTGAGCTGATCTCGGCGATCTATGATCTCTTGAATGTATGATCTCAACCTCCGTACCGAGCTCGTGCTCAGCATCTCATGCAGAGGCTGGCCAGGATGGACCAGCTCAGCATAGCGTATCCGAATGTCATCATATGCCAGACAACTCTGAAGGATGTGGCATTCGTCTTCCACAGCTCCAACCTGGCAGCGGAATAAGCAACCATTATAAATCATAGGGTATTTGATTACAAATACAGTGTGACCAATCATTTCTAAGTGTATTCATAGCGGGTGCGCCCTGACCATATGGGAGCCATAGGATGGCTGAATCCGACGGCCGCATGGAGAATTGGGCACGACGAGTGCGAATAAGCATAAACTAATCAACCATTACACTGTCTGTCTGAAGGACTTTATTGTTCACAGCAGTCGTCATACTATCGTCACTGCCCAAATAATAACATGTTCTATCAAGCTAACATGTTCTAGCAAGCCACATCAGTACTGGCATTAAATTTTAGTTTTGTCAGTTTTTTTAGTGCACAAGGATTTATGTCAAGCATCTCTGGTCTTGCAGGGGTTTGAGTCTTACAGCCTCATCAATTTTATTTCTTCAAGTGCTCTGCAAATATATTAAGAGTTGAAGCTTTTTAGGTGTCCTTGAATTAGGGAAATCCTGCCATCTGGTCAGAAGTTCTACAAGCAGAATTTCTTACCATTTGAAATTTGTTAAAAGAAAGCGAGTTTTGCGGGCATTAAGCTCCACGGCCTATTTTTTGCACAATTTGTTTTAGATGTTGCCTCAAGTCCTGATACATGTTGCAAAGACCATGAATCATCAAGCATCATGCAGTCATTGAAATCTCAGGCCAAAATTCTTCTTCGTGTTAAAGAGGTCCAGCTTCTTCTTCATAAGAGAGTACGATTATGCTGAATTTTCATTCAGAATCACCGTTAGTGGCCTTGGCAAGCAAATTTAAAAAGCCATTGCTTTGAGGTTTATGGCCATCGATCTATTTCTCTAGTTCCAGCTCAATCACACTAAATAGTATTATGTACTGTTGCAGCACATCAGTCGCCATTCTAGCAGAATCATGCAACAATCACAACTTACTATTTGTAGCGGATCACATTTGGATCCACTTGTCTTCTTCACATTGCATCAACCAACCTGTTTTAAGGCTTCAAAAAATTCTCGAACGATTCAGGTATAGCGATTTAAACTTGTGTTTCAGTTGCCAATCTCATTTTTAGGTTATGGATGTTCTAAAATTTTAGGGTCACCCTCATGGCCCCTCTCATGCTTTCATCACGGTCAACAAGCCATGATTAGGTATTGAATAGTCGTGCTCACACTTTTGTACAAGAAGTCATGCTCGCAGGCCTCACGCTTTGCTCCTTGGCATATGAATTTTCCAAAGTTGCACACTCACAAAATACTCGCGCTTTCTTTGCCCATGATCTTTATGGTTGATATTGGAGTACATGAATTGGTACTTATGTTTTAAAGGCCCCCTATCATCGTTGAATTAAGTGGAATTTTTTTTTCTTTCTTTGGAGTGGGGCCCGCCCGGGGGAGGGGAGGGGATGATGATAGTGTTAACCACTTGGTAGTTAACATTGTGCACATGCTAGGTGTTAGTGGTGGTAGACTACACTTGGCATGGTTAGATTAGCATAAGTGTACGATTTAGATTTAATTAGATGTAGGGCTCAGATGTAACCAGGTTTTATCTCATAATTAGAGAGCCTCATTTGGAGCACATTTCCCATATTCTTTGCGCATATTTGTTTCTTTCTTCTTGTTTTATGATCTTGAGCTTGGCAGTCTTGTAGCATCCGTTAGTCATGGGCTGCTGCAAATGCATAAGGATTTATGTCAAGCATCTCTGGTCTTGCAGGGGTTTGAGTCTTATAGCCTCATCAATTTTATTTCTTCAAGCACTCTGAAAATATACTAAGAGTTGAAGCTTGTTAGATGTCCTTGAATTAGGGCAAATCCTGCCATCTGGTCCGAAGTCCCGCAAGCAGAGTTTCTTACCTGCACAAATCAATGTCGACGGCAGATCATTTGAAATCATGCAGTCATTGAAATCTCAGGCCAAAATTCTTCTTCATGTTAAAGAGGTCCAGCTTTATTTGCACTGCACATCTTCTTCAGAAGAAAGTACGATTTTGCTGAAGAGAACTATCCCAAAAACAGGGGCATTTTCATAATTTTGCATAAATAGAGCGGTATTTTTATAATTTGCCTAAAAATAATTTATCTATCCATGTAATAGTGCTATCTAATTAAAGGTCTTAGGAGTTTAATAAGATGTATCCATGGACTAAAAGGTCTGATGGCGTATATGTAATAAAATTGATCTTCAAATAAACAATATAAAAGAGCGAATAATCTTATTCAAGCACTTTATAACCAACACCAAATAATTATTTGCTCAAGTCAAAGTGGAATGGGAATTAGAAATCGACAGTTGGCATCTCCTCTTCTTCCTGTCTTTGGGGCAATGTTTCCCATCTTCACCATTGCAGCTGCAAATTTCATAAAGAAATCATCCTCGCCTACTCCGTACCCTCTCTTTACTTGCACGTTCTTGTAATAGCTGCTATCAAACTGGAGAGGAGCGGAAAGATCCAGAGGTAATGTCACATTGCCATTGCCACCTTGAGGGCATACTTGCTTAAGCTGAGCCAAAAATTGGGCATCAATGTTGGGATCTGCCTTCCTTGTATTTTGGAAATTGTAGAGACGTTGAGTTATACTAGCACACCTTGCCCTGCCAATGGTGTGGGATCCAGAGAGCACGATCATATCTTGGGCAGACAAGCCCTTTCTTCCAAATTTTGTTATAAGTTGAGAAAATGTGGAGTTGGGCGCAGTAATATCCCTATTAGCTATAGCCAAACTTGCACTTTTGCTGTCTTTGCGCCCTAAAATGACCTCCCATGATGGACCACCAGTCTGTAAAAGCTTAAATTAATCACAAGAACAAAGTATTAAATTGCAAATAACTACTCACCAATACAACACTATCTCGAGTGGCAATGGCCAGGATATCGGCACATGACACTATATGAGGGCATTCATGCTCCAATGCAGTTTTGATAGTGTCCAATGCGGTTTTGATTGGCTGTCTTTTCTCCTTTTCTCGATGGTGTGTCATCCAACAAAACGGACCCATCACAACCCTACAAGAATGAGAAAACGATGTATAAGAGATAGTCAAATCCCAAAAATGGTAAAACAACAACAGCAATGGCATCCCATACATTTACAAAACAGTCGTGGAAATGCATCCTAAGAACAAAGGCCGCAATGCGAGGCTCTCGTTTGATTGCATTGGTAAGCACATTGCGCACAATGAGCCCTAAGAAGAAAGGCCGCAGTGCGAGGCTCTCGTTTGATTGCATTGGTAAGCACATTGCGCACAATGAGCTCTGCTTGAGGGCAGCTTTGCTCATAGAAGCCAGTCACAAGATTACCTAGCACAGACTTAGAAGTCGAAATCATGCTAGACTTAGACTTAGACTTAGACTAGACTTAGACTTAGAAGCCATGCTAGAAATCAACTAGATGCAGTCTACGTGCTCAGGATTCTTCCCTATACGTGTCCTCCACTTTTACTTTGCTTAAGGTCCATACTAGACTAATCTTGTACAGACTAGCTAGCTTATCCCACTGCCTTGCGGCAGCCAAAGTGGAGGACACGTATAGGCTTTTAAGTTCTACCACGTCGGGGATCATCATCATATACCCCTAGTAACCTACTCCCAAATATAAATGACATTGACAAAATTTGAACCCATGACCAAATGTACATTTATTTTGGCATTACTAGGCCTATACCAACTCACCACACATCCATTGGGCAAAACTTTTGCCTTACATGCACACTTTGTAGGCAGGATTTAATCCCGCCTTAGGAAGTCTAGGTCCTAGGGGCAACTCTAGGGGAATGGCCTTTTTAGCCTCACCATCCTAGTGCCACCTACCATAGTGCTGCCACCTTGTGGCAGCATGTTAAGAGCAACTTCACAAGAAATCATAAGAAAATCAAGACACATGTGCAAGACATTTTCATTTGGAGCTCATTGTTTAGGTATGAAGACAAATCTTTACACCAAGTTGAAGATCAATGGAGAACATTCAAAGAAGCATTCAAGTTAGCAAAAGGAAGCAAGACTTGAGTCAAAGGTTGAAAAAGAAGTCAAAGAGAAGAAGACCCCTAGTCAAAGATTGGAAGACCCCCCAAAGAGTATGTTGTCTTGCCACCTTTTGAGATTTTTACACTATCTTAGAGTTATTGGCTCAAGAAGGCACTGCTCACATCCATACTCACTCCTCATGCCCTTCCTTCATCTCATTCATCATATTTCCATAGTTCAAAGTCTTTTTCCCTAGGGCAAAATCTCACACACCACATATCCCATACTCATGCACCATGAACATCACACACACACATCATAATCCATTATCATGCACATGACAAGTTTTAAAGAACTCACTCTCTCTCTCTCAAAAAGAAAAAGAGAGAGGAGAGGAGGTCCACAAATCCATTACATCACTAGTTCAAGACCAAAGTATTGGTCAAAGACCGAATCTCAAAAAGCCTAAGTTGATTAGTCGAAAAAATCACTATTTAGTGCCACCTCACCTTCAAAAATCATGCACACATCATCCACATCATCACCAAGTCACCCAACACGTGTCATTCACACTTTGTTACACTTCATCAACATTTTACCTAGGGAAACTTTCTTTGACACCTTGCCCTCCACCTCACCATGCCACATCATCACCATTTGCCAAGTCACCACCCATATGCCACATGACCTTATACACCATGGAAAAAGAGCCAAAAAATGAAGTTGCTTATTTTCAAAATTTATTTTTTCCACCTGAAAGCTCATGAAAAATCATGCAAAATGGTGTTCAAAGATTCTCATTTTGACCACATCTAGCCCTTGTTTTATTGGTTCTTGGGATGCGCGCCTTACCTTGTTTGTGCAAACATTTGGCTTGGTTACCCCCCAAAAATCCATGTCATTTTCTAGCCAACCATGTTTAGCCACGTGAAAATCCACTGAGCCCATTTTTCGTCAAACGCCTGTGGGATATCTCTGTCTTCGTGAAGAACCCTAAAATCATGGCAAGATCCGACGCCTAACTAACCGGCAAATCATGATCAAACCGGCCCGATTTAGCCTTTTGATGCCAAGAATCTCGCTAAGAATGGTTGAAAACTCATTTATTGATGTCATACAAGAGCAAGGCCACGCTAGAGGGGTTCATTTTGAGGAAGAAATCATGGTTACAACAAGTGACCGACTTATAGATCAAGAAAGAATTTGACAAGCAGAAGAGGCAAAATCCGATACGTTTCATCAAGTGTGACGTTCCAGCATAACATATGGTATGAATACGTATATTATACTGACACGTCACTAGTACATGTCGACTCAGACGACATGTACACGGCGACCGTAAAGGGTAGTACCCTAGGGTACGACCTTGTGAACCATTATATTGCACATGTTAAAGCAACATGTGAATATAATCCCTTTTTGCCACGTGGCAATGACCCATTGACCAAAAAGGGACCAGCCCTAAATGCGTGGAGATAAAGGGGCATAAACCCTAAAAGGGAAACCCTTTCAGTTCTCAGCCCCTGAGTCTCGGATTGGAGCAGCAGAGGATGCATTTCCGCCTGAACGGAAGCAGAGAAGTCGGATCTCCCAGGTTGCAGCTCGATCCAAGATCGCCAGACCGAGATCGGCGAAAGATGGACGCTTTCGAGAGGAGTGGGAGCCGCCAAGATGCGGGTGGGTGGTTCATTCAATAGGTAGATCCGAAGTTATCGCCCCTTTTCAAGGGAGTTTAGCATCCATTCTTAGCTATAGGCGACCCCTACAGCCTAAGAATGATAGACACTAACAAAGGAACCTAACCATGTATGATTAGGTAGATTAGAATAGATGTATTCTGTTATGTTCAGTTCTGTTGATGATGTTTTGACATTCTATGCGCCACTCTTGTGTATTGGGAAGGGGGGTAGAGACCCAGAGCCCAAGTAGTTGTATGATCATAGTTAGCCCATTAATTCCCAATTAATGCGCCTCAAGGCATAAGAGCCCGCCGGTCCGTGGGTGGCTGAGCTAGACCGGCCGACAAGGAAGGGCTTGTCTGATCCGATTGATCCCTCAGTGCGTGAGCGGCGGCCGGGGAACATTGTGGGCTAGGCCTAATACCCTGCAATTTGCGTGAGGGCGGGGTATGGGCTCACACACCTCTTGGGTGATCGTCATCTTCTAGGGGTTCAAGTCAGATATGAGCAAGTGGCTCTCTAGCTCAGCGTGATTGGCATGAACCTTCGGGGAGAGTAATCTCCTCCCCCCGCCTCATCGAGAGCTAGGGAGATGCAACCCGGTAGAGTAGCCCCTTTGGCTATGCACCCCGCAGTTATGGTCGCTCCAATACTTTTCAGCCTATCCGCAAAGTATGCAATGAGAGGGGCGGATGGAGTGGACTACCCAACGACCATGTTTCTATGCCGCCCAAATCCATTTGCCATGAATTCATGCCTCATTGTTATCAGGAGACCCAAGCCGTCAGTCTTTCCCCAAGAGTCTGAGCCTGGGTAGGATTTCCCCATGTTATGTTGATGTACTGATGTGTTGTTGCAGCTACTGTGATATGGTGGACCACCCTTCGAGGTGGGTATGTTATTGTTGATTGATGTCATGTGCTCATGTGTGTTTACGCTTCCGCAGCCTAGATCGATCCGAGGGAGCGGGAGGAATGACACGCCCATTCTTCCCCGCCGGGTTCTTGGCCACCGGCAAAGAGCCCGATGTTAGGTGGGCGGGCTCATGTCGGAGAAGATGCTGGTTTGAGGGATGATCTCCAGTTTGTATACGATTGGGGCATCGTATAGGAGCTGGGGCCGTCACAATAGTATCAGAGCCTTGATCTTGGCAGACCAAGATCGAGCACTGACCGTATTCCTATAGGAACTAACTAATCTAGACATTCAGTCTTGGAGATAAAAGCCCAAGCACGAACCTCGAGTAGTGGGAAATTTTTTTTCCCATGAATAGAGTTAATAGCTATCTAGAATGTGGATAATTAGAGAACATAATTTAGATGAAGTAGATTGAAGAAAAGTCACCTAAGAAAGCCTAGTAAATTTTAGTCACTTTTTGGCCGACACCTCCAAGGATGCGCTAGGAGCATGTTAGGTCTAGACCTAATTGGTCTCTCGCGCACGCTTAGAGGGGTCACTCCATAAGAACCCTAGAACTCGGCCTTAGGAGCCCCAAAATTGTAAAATAAAAGATGAAATCCCATTTAAAAAGCTCGAATTAGCTAGATTTGTATGTTAAAACACAAAAAAACATCAAGTAAAAGTCATTTTGGAGCAACACCTCTAAGGGTGCGCCAGGGCATAGTTAGGTCATGACCTAACACCCTTCTCGCGCATGCTTAGAGGGGTCCCCTAAAAGTGACCTCGGAATTTGATAAAAACTTACTCAAATTATAAACGTAATGATAGAATCCCGCTTAGAATGCTTTAATTAGTTGGAAATGCATGTTAATTTGTTTAAATTGGATAAGTTTAAAGCAAAAAGGGCCAACACCTCTAAGGATGCGCCAGGGCATAGTTAGGTCCCCTCCTCGCGCATGCTTAGAGGGGTTCGAGCGAAAAAACAAAGGGTTGAAGAAGACCTAGCTTCGATTCGAGATATGGAGGATTTCATCAACAAACCAAGAAAATAAGCAAGGCAGAGATGGAGGTCGTGCAACACTTCGAAGATTCACTGGTATGCACGCTCCATGCAAAAAGAGTCACGCTTCAACCAAAGGACATGAGACTGGCCAAATACATCAAGAGGACAGATAAATAGAACAGAAGCTACTTTTTGTAACTAACAGGCTTATATGTAAAGTGTGAAAATTTTGAATAATACAGCTATATATTTTTGTTTAAAACATGCATTGGATTAAGTATAGTAGTAGTTAAGGAGCAAATGTGAAATTTTGGGTAAAAAGAGGCCAACACCTCTAAGGGTGCGCCAGGGCATAGTTAGGTCTAGACCTAACACCCCTCCACAAGATGCTTAGAGGGGTCCAAACTAACCTGACCCTTGATCACCCACTTACCCGCCCCAAATGAAGTAAATAAGCAAAAAACCTAGCAGTTCAGAAGAAAATAAGTAGGAATTCACGTCTTTAAACTTGTTTTTGGCATCCATTAGACATAGAAGGACCAACACCTCCAAGGGTGCGCCAGAGGCCACTTAGGTCCCAACCTAACTATGCTCTCGCGCATGCTTAGAGGGGTCCGATTTTTTCAAACCCCATAACTTGAGCTACAGAACTCCAAATCGCCTGAAATTTGTTGCAATAGGACTGTTAGACAGCCTAGAATCCATTTCTGACCTCAAATTAGGCAAGAAATGTCAAACCCCAGCTCAAAATGACCAAAATTGCTCAAACCCTTGAATTGTTTTTCCAAACTGTGGTTTGTTTGTAAATAGAAGCATACCCCATTAGTACCTCACAAGTATTGCTCTCGGCTCAAAGCTGATGCCTTACTCCTAGATAGAAGTGCCCAAGAACACCCCTTTGTTATAGTCATCTAGACCTCAGCATAGCAACCCAAGTCCAACTGTTGGTACATCACCTCTGCTCATGCCAAAGGCATAAACCTTGACCTAATTTTGTGTCCTTCCTAGAAAGGAGCTAGAGTCTAGAGCTGCCCAAGTCACTCCATGTGTAGAGATTGGACTCCCCCAAACCAACTTTGCTAGGACCTTAGAGTATGCCTCAAACATCATGGAGGTTTTGCAAAACAACCCTCATTTCATGCCATACCACACGTCCTAATGTCCATAGACTTGGAGATTATAGATATGTCTCCAGTAATGCTGCTCGAGCATCATGCTTGCTTATAGAGCCCAAAATGTTGTAGGAGAGCCCTTCAAGTGGACCCTTAGACTCTAGAATATCTGGCGTTGCTTTCAAGTAGGGTAGGGCGAGCCACGAGGAAGAGCTAGAGGCGCAACTTCTTGAAGACATCAAGGTCCCGGTGATGTACGAGGCAGTTAAGGAGAGGAGACCGAAAAGGCGGACCCAAGAGAGGGAAGCACAACGACAAACACCTCAACTGACAAACGAGTAGAACAGGACATCACCGGCCTATCATCAATCTTCATCAAATGGGAAGCTACCACGTCGACGAGGTCACATCAGAAAGAGGATCTCGACGCCTTCACCAACTCGACGCACATGAGTTTCAAATGGAAGAATGCAAGGCAAAGCAAAATACAAAAGTCGTGAAGAAGGCGTTAGACATCGATGCCACGCTGGCATCACGAGCTAAGGTCGAGGGCATAATCTTTCATCGAGGAGAGAAGTCATGGCTACACAGAGCCGTATAGAAACCGGAGGGAAGACAACCACGACCTTGCAGCCCAAGAGCTCGCTTAATGTAATGCAACGCCAACAAAAGGAGCAACCAAGCTAGGGCAACCACAACGCACCTAAGGTGACCAGACGAGTTTCCAGCTCCCTTGCACCAGCTAGGAGAACTTTCATCGGTTCCAAAAAGTAGGAGACCATGAGGGGAAGGAGACGATATCGGGGAAGGAACATCTCCAACTTGAAGGCCTATATCGGCATTAGGGGCAAGATCAAGGAGGAGAATATTCCGCTCGAACAAGAATTCGGGACCCGTAAACACCTAGAAACCAAAGGAAGGACGACTTTTACGTCGCCCAAGGAGTGCTTTTGGAGACTTCGAATGGATAGGACCCAAAGGCGGAGGAGACGACCCTAGTTTGCCAGTACAAATCACGCAAAGGCAACCGAAGGAGCTAGGGTAGGTGCAATGGAGATGACCACACTTCCAAGCACATGAGAGGCACCTCTGAATGAAGCAAAGCCCAATCAACAGTAACTTTCGAAATTCAACCTACGGAGGAATGACAATGCACGCCTACCGACCACGCATCTCGTGAGCCGAAGACATTCAAGAACGCCCGACCGCAAGAAGCCGGTGATCAACCGATCAATGGCACCGCGACATCGGCAACCTTGCAACGGCCATTAATCGCATATAGGACGCGTTGAGCTGCCACCGCATTCCTTACTTACCGGACATACACATTAAGGAGGAGTATCTTTTTCAAGGGATCACATCGACGAACACTCTTCGCAGAACTTGGGGTGACGAGCTCGGATCGTACATGAAGCTCAACAATAGTAGCAAAGATCTCAAGGAATCCGGAGCCAACCGAGAACGAAGAAGATGCAAAGAAACCGGAAGGATCAAACGCGATAGGAGGAGGGGAAACCCTAAAGGAGTATAAACATTTAAGTAGATCTCGTAGTTGTTTTGAAAAAGTGGATGAATTAAAATCCCAATGTAAATGCGTATATGTCTATTGTATATCTCGGGTGCTCACAGATATAGTGGAGAAACATATGTTTTACGGATTTAGCGCTTAGATCAGGAAGCTCCTTCACTTCGACTACCAAATGAGGAAGCAAGGAAGCACAACTATAGCCCAAGATCAAAATGGAAGAGCAAGTACGAGGGAGAAACGACCAGAGCCCAAGCAAACCTTCGACTCCAAACACTTCGAGAAGTGCCCTCAAGTAGAAGACCGCTCGTCCACCCAATGTCAGAATAAGGTCATGTCAAGATCATCAG
This sequence comes from Isoetes taiwanensis, assembly GCA_021234155.1. Taxonomy (NCBI): domain Eukaryota; kingdom Viridiplantae; phylum Streptophyta; class Lycopodiopsida; order Isoetales; family Isoetaceae; genus Isoetes; species Isoetes taiwanensis. The sequence goes on from JAJEKV010000261.1 coordinate 332,219, forward strand.
CGCTGCACCAGGACATCGTCAGGGCGCACCACTACCTCTTGTGGCAGCGGCAACACTTGACGAACTTATGACACGAGTGGCCTCAACAATAGAAGGAGGAACGACCCGACATCAACGAGCCAACTAAGAAGCACAAGGCACCCAAAATTAAAACACGATATGGTTTTTCCCATGGTTATGACCAAAAAACCATTCTACAAAACCAATACATGTAAGTGGGTTGATATCATTAAAAACCATATATGGCTAAAGTTTGTGGTTTGCAGTGGGTGTTTACTAAGGTGATTTTTTAACATGTTTAACAGGTATAGTTTAATTTAGCACCATGTGTACGGTTTATGAATGTGGTATTTTTACATTGTATACATATGTGATTTATATATGGTGTTCAATATGGTGGTCCTCTAACATGTTTCGTAGGTATGGTTTATCATAACACTTCATGTGTGTGGTTTAGTAGGTATGGTTTATCATAACACTTCATGTGTGTGGTTGTATGTGGTTTTTAGAGTGTAAACAAATATGGCTAAATGTTGTGAATGTTTTTTGATTCATAAGTCACTATTGGTTGTTTGCATAATATTTCATGTTTAGTGCGTTGAAACCATGAATGGTTTACTAGTAGAATGCATTGGTTCTTAACATCGTTTTAACTGTGGCTAAGATTATAAATCACTAGTGTTTTGCAATTCAAAGCATTCCAAGTTAGCCCTCAAATCAATAGTGTTTTGCAGTTCAAAGCATTCCAAGTTAGCTTGTTAACACCTCGTTATATTGTAGCGTTATATTTATATGTAGTGTTTAATTGATAAATCATCAATACTTAACCATTCATGATCACTAGTGTTTTATTGTTCAAAGCAATACAAATTAGTTTATTATAACTCCTCCTTGTATTCTAGCTTTACATGTAGTGGTTTAGTTAATAAAACATCTAATACTTTCCCAATTCATAATGTGACGTGCCATCCATAGTACTTTGGGCCAAGGGATCGAACCTTGGATCAACCATACCCCATGATATAGCAACATGGCATAATATGATTCCTCCAGAGGGATTCTTTTCCTTTTACATCAAAAAAGGAAATTAAAAAAAAAATGCTATTGTTATTACCTTTCCAAGGTATAAAGAATATTTGGGCGTAATTGATCCTAAAACTAAGGCATCTAGAGCAGCAATTGAACTCTAAAAAAACTCCAAGGTGTTCTATCACACAATTAAGGCTAATAAGAAAAAGGCAAAACAGAGCTTGGAAAATGGATGGAATGCAAGGTAAAATGCTTCATTTTGCTTTATCGCTACTTCAGAAATTTAAAAGAAGATCAAGAGCATGAACCTGGATGGAGTTGGTCTGCAGCTGATGCCCCTCTATTCTCCAGGTTAAAGGGAACATAAAACTTATGTTGGGGACCATCAAAATGGAGATCTCTGAAACAGAGCCAGAAGACATGTACCTAAACAACAAAAGTTCATCGGAACAGAGGACATAACGATCAATCAACGTTTGGTGGATAAAAACTTGCATAATGGTAAATCAGTAGATAAAATGGAGCAAGATACTCTCCCTTTTCTGTTTGCCATGTGCAAGCATTCTGCACCATACCCACCTTGCTTTTACGTTCAGCTTGCTCAAAAGATCATTTGCAAAAGCTTTCTTCGGCACCATAAATCATTATACATTTAACAGGCTTAATCTATAAATGGAGCTTCAGAGGCCATAAGCCTTTGCTATGTAAAGCATATAGAAACTAGCATACAATAATTTACCATTACATATAAAGGTGTTCCAGGCATCTTAAAAACCAGGCTCCTTATTCGTACATGACATAACCCTTCTTGAATCATACAAACCGAAATACAAAACTGCATGATCATTTCTGAAAAAGCTTTAACAGAAAAAATGTGTTGTACAAAATCCAGATTTATTCTATTAATGCTACAATACAGAACATTCATTTTTTGCTATAGTTGAAGCATCAGGAACTACACTAATAGTATGCAGACAAGATTAAATTCACCCTGCAGAAACATACTGTAGAGAGTTCAAATTTACCATATCAAGCATGATAGAACCTTAGTTTTTGTATATGTAAAACATCAAGAACAACACTAGTAGTATGCAGATAGAATTAGACTTCATCCCTTATTGTGTTTGTTCCCATGTTATTAAGAAAAACGTCTGCCAAACCTGGTTAGGAGGGACGTCCTCATGCACACGGTCTTGAAAACTTGTAGCAGAGTTAAATGCGTTGCACCCAGCTCCAGTGTTGTTTGCTCCACTAGCTCTTCCATATATAGCAATTCTAACAGTGATTTCTGTTGACAACCATGTCAGTTTTGCATGCACCTTCTGTTATTGAAACAACTCCTTCAAAACTTGTCCTAGCTTGCTTCCATATCAGCAGAAATATTGCATAACGAAACTACTGCAGTGGCGTTCTTCAACTGAAAGCTTGGCGCTCATAGCACATTCGGTTCTGGTTAATGCATTGAAGCCCAGATTTTTCCCAGCAGGAGAATTAAAAGTGCAATGGCTGCTCATAAAAGAAGCAGTGTTCTTGCATTTGGACAGGAATAATTTACTAAGAGCAAGAGAAGGGGGAGTAAACATGTTGCAAACAAGTGACTATTATATAACTAGAGATCATAAACGGTAGCATTCTAGCCCCAAAACCTTGGTACCTTCCATTTTATATTCAAGGTAAGTGAACGTCAAATCCTGCCAGCAACAGCGATAACAGAGTATTGTAGTGGTCTTGAACTTTGCATCATGTCGTGCTCCATTGAAAGAAATCTTGCTCATATCTACGGCCGCTACAAACTGGCGACCAATTTCGTGTCTAAGAACCCTAACCCTAAGTAATAGTTCTAAAAGCATGCTTGCTTTTAGGTTATACGAATTAAATCATACACCGTCCTTTTCATTCTAGTATAGTGGTATAAAGCATTAAATGCCCTATCTACCATATGTCAAGTTTTCCCCTTTTATAAGGGAACAAATTAATACAATGGTAAACTATAAAGCATTTTCAAAACGTTCTACCTTGCTAAAATAAGAATTCTAAAGTCAATCATTCATCACCGTCATTTCCATTCTAGTTGTAAAGCATTAAATGCCCTATGTACCATATGTCAGGCTTCCCCTTTTTACAAGGAAACGAATTAATACAATGGTCAACTATATAGCTTCCCCTCCTTTTTAAAAAAAATAAAGTTCCAACTTGCTAAAGTAAGAATTCTAAAGTTGATATTAACCATGGGATGGGTACTTATTTCGCCTGGTCCAAATAATTTCTATCACCAACATGCATTTTTAGAGACTACATTATTAGAAGATGTCCACTAGTGGGTTTATTTGGGCACAAGAATAGAGTTTCACAACCATGGGGTCAATCCAAATACATGGCCATTTATAGGAATAGATATGGGTTCCCAAAGCTTATGCCAGTGCTTTCCAGTAGATCCATCAACTCTATAATGTTACCTAACAAGTGATTCATTTTCATATGCCACTCTTCAGAGCATAATGTAATGCAATGGGTAATGGTCTGCCAATCAGATGGAATTTTTCAATGATTGACAGCCAGAGATTTAGAGTGAGGAGATTCGATGTAAGCTATATTCATCTTCTTTTGCTCTTAGGCTTTAAGAATAGGCAATGATTCTCTAATGTTTGCTTTATCAGGTCAATTGTGTAGCAATGCACTTGCTAAACTGGCTACTTTGTTTGAGTTAAATTATTTTATCATGCTTAGACTTTGGTTACACATGTTGTATGGACTAGCATTTGAGTATAAGTGCCAGTTCCAAATCTTCATGAAATATCTACAGCATATGATCGTTTGAAATCAAATTGTATTGTGTTTAACTTTTTTGTTTCTTGCTTTGGTATAGGACCTTCTTTCATAATTGTATATGTCTTTTGGCATCTTGACACAATATGCCAACGTCCACTAGCAAGGGCAAGGCTGTTAGATTGTTCATGGAATCGAATTAGGTTTCTTCTGATTCGTTAGACGATGCTTCTTAGTTGCATTTTTCTATGGAGTTACATAGGCGATACACAGAAATTGATGCAAGCATGTTTATGGGTCGAATGTTTATGGGTCTTTGATGTTAACCTATGTAATGGTGGCCACAAGACCATCTCAAACTAATAAGCGGGTTCAAAGTTCCATTTTAACATAAACTTCAATATTATTGCATAGAGCATTGAAATGTACATGTCCATAACTTCAAGGCTGCTTAATATGTGTTTACCCCCTTCACACATGTCTTCTTCAATTCGAATGAAACGTTTATTCAATTTAAAATGGCCGCCCATCTACAAAACTCTGAAGCAATGACTTGCTAGATTTCCAACTTCTACAATAACAAACAATAGACAAAAATAAAAAAAGCAGTTGATTAAAGAAAGGAAAATGAAAGAAACGTAGATATGAGAAACAATTTTTTAGAAATAAACATTATTGATTTGCACCTTTACGATTGCCTTTGTATTGGATCCCATAGGCAATTTATGTAGTATGGATAATAAAAAATCAATTCAATTACTAAAAAAATCATCTCCAGAAAATCATCTCGAGAATAATTTCCATCTTTCAAAGACCATTATAGCATAACATTTTACTTCTTAATATATACTGGACGTGGATATTAACTTGGTATTGAGAATTTGAAAACCATGTTAGAAATCTCTGCTAATCAGTATAAGAAGTGTGAATGCAAAACCATATATAGTTCTAAAAAACCACTATATCTATTCCTAATGGTTTGATAGCGGCTAATTATGATAATTGTTTTTTGGGTGCTTTATGAATAACCACTATGGATAGCCACATCCTTTTAGGTGATACCTATGAATAGTGACCATGACAATCAACTCGGTATCGAAAACCATTCTACAAACCACAACCATTTTATAACCTAATTATTAAGATAGTAAACTAGCATGAATAACCACCATGGCATTTAAATTGGTATAAAAACCCATGCTATAAACCACTTCAACTTCTCTAAGCCACGTGAGAATAGAAAACCAGCATAAACAACCATTGCCATATTTAAAGTGTTGTTGAAAAACCATGCTACAAACTTTTGTTGATTTAATAAGTCATGCTATGTTAGAAAACCAATAAAAATAGTCACCATTGATGTTAGAAACCATGTAATAAACTAATATCGACTTTAGTATACCACATTGTAACACAATATCAACATGAATAACCACGTACTAGTTATGAAAACCACTAAGCTATGTGGTTATTACTAAGAATAGAATTTTTTAACATAAAAAACCACATCTATAGTGGTTTTTCAGTGGTTTATTATAGTGGTTAAATTTTTGGGTGCCTTGTGAAGGCAACATCTCGACAACCATAATTCCACCTTGTGGTAATATAGGGTGATGCGCTATGACACGTGTATTAGATGGAGATGCACTTACGAAAGGCACTGCGACGAGGAGATATGCCTTCAACAATTAGGTGATGGCTTCGTCAGGTACTCCTACCAGTAATTAGAAGAGAAGAAGCCGATCATATCTCCGACATGTGGCACGTCAAACGCCCAAGGTAGAAGCATTCGACACCTTAACAACAAGGATAGCAACTGAAGCACCTTCGGCAAAAAGAGAGTTCAAGATAATAGCCAGGCTATTCAACGACAAGAGTATATCTAAGGCAGGTACTTCTTCAACTCAAGGGTCAAGCTACGCAGATATAAGGATCCATCATCCCGACAATATAGCCAGCAGGGAGGAGAACCATGAAGCTTTACTTGATAGAGAGACCAGACATGCATAGGGGACAAAGGTCGAACCGAAAAGCGGAGAAGTGCTAGCAACCGACTTCTTCCACGAGCTCCCTAGAGGCAACAGGGAGGATCAAACCGACGGGCACAATCAAAACCACCGGAGGGTACCTCAAGACAAGAAGACAAGATAGCACCGAGGAACGTGACAATGTCAAGCCATGTGACCGAGGGGATCGAACAAGGAAGATTGGAAGCTTGATGGAGAAGCAATTAGGTGAGGCGAGGCGAGCCGATAACTTGCACGCGGACTTGCATGCAACTTGGTGAACCGAAGGATGGACGATTCAAAGAACAAGCTGCAGAAGAGAACAACTCCGGAGGAGTATAGCCAAAGGAAGCGCCAAGACGACCTCAAGAGACGCCTCCACATAGCTTCAAGTATCATGAAGGGGGGAACAATTACCGAGAACGAGGATCGAAGCGGTGAAATGTCGAAGCATCAACGACCAAAGACACCTTTAGTTAGAATGTGATGCAAAGCGTGTTGTGCCATAGCCGACAAACATCGGAGGGCCCAAGTATATCAACAAGTTACCCAGTACGGTGACGTACAAATAGAAGGATATAGATCGTCAACACCATTGCTTTAGGGAGGAACACCGGATGACATTACCAAGGAGTAGGTGTGCAACTCGAAGGAGGCACAAGGGGGACTTAATAGCTCTAGTAGTAATTGTAATTATGTAAGCTATATGCTTTGCATATATAGTTCCCTTTGTTATTCCTTCCCTCCCATAGCGTAACAAATCAAAGGAAGAGATGTCAGGCAATTTGCAGGGGTGAAGCAATCAACATCCTCAACACTCTTCAGGCAACAAGAGGACTCGACGTATGAGACGTCGATGGAGTCGAAGAAACAATATCGGATACAGAGTCGTCCTTTAGCTGCCAAGACAAAAAGTTCAAGATGAAAGATCTTTTTTCAAGCGGCACCACCTTCCGGGCTTTTGAAAAGCGGCATGGAAGATTTCAAGTGATCAACTACACCATCAAGCCACCAAAGAATGAGAGGCTTCTAACGAACAAAGTCAACCTCTACATCAAAGGGGAGCCACCGCCAAGGAGACCGGAAGTATCGGCGACTCGGAAGAACGTACCTTGCTACTTCAAGCAGGCAACGAGTGGATGAGCTTCTAGCAAGCTCAGGGATCTAAGGCCATGGGGCCTAGTAGGTTAAATGTACGGACGACAACATCCATATTGGGATTAGAAGGCATTGCCGGATATTCTCGCTGAAAGGATTGCCCCAATATTGAGCTAAGCGTCAAGGATTGGGAAGGAAACGCATAGGAGTGACTAAAATTATACACGATTGTTAACAGTCATCCAACGTATTGAAACCACTTGGTGAGATTGATCTCCTCGCTAAGAAGGAATCATTACTAGGATAATTGTTGACCATGTATAAATCTAGCACCTCCAAAAGAATAATCCAACCGAAAGAAAAGAAGTAATCTAACAAGTCCGGCCAACTTGTTACGATGGCATCAATTCAATTGGTAGGAATATTCTAAGAGTTTAAATAACTAAGAAAGGGGGAATCTCTAGAATATAAAAGAATAATACATGTAAGGTACATCTAAAATAAGAATTATAGTAATAAAATAGTCTTTTGAGACAAAAGGAATTGTCGCCATGACAAAACCTTGTGGTTTAGAATCCTTCTAACCAAGTAGGTAACCCATAACTATATTGAAATAAATGATAACATAATATGTGCATCCATCTTAGATGGTTATATATGTTAGCTAAGGCTAGTAAAGTAATGCGCTAAGTAAGAAGCGTATAACCTCTTAAGGGGAGAGAATAGATATGACGTTGTGTACAACGTCATTGAAGGGGTGCAGGACCATTTCCTTTTCGAAGAAAGTGGGAGGGCTCAATTTTTTTGATTGAACGTACTTGCATCGAATTGACCGACCCGTAGAATAGAGTTCACTCCGGCAATGGCCGAAGCGAATAGAGCGTAAGATAGATAGATACCTTAGTGCTCAGGAGGCCTTCAACGTGCGAGACTGACGTAGTAGCTAACTACACCAATGAAGTGTATGGGAGCAATGCAACGACCAAGTCATCTCCAAAATTACTCGACGCCGGCTCAATGGGTGGATGCGTTCTAGCCTTAGGTAAGGTGTGCGCATGCATTATAAGCTTTAATGTGCCTTATAGATAAGTTAAATATAGATCCTAATAACTGGATAGAAATTGTTGTACGTATATGTATCATAGGGAAATAAGTTAAATAACAACGGTAATGTGAGGTAGCATGTTAATTAATCCTTCGCAAGGATGCAATTCCTTCCAAGGATAGCTATATGACCTCGGGTCCTTATAAATATAAATAGAAAATAGAATTCAGATATACTTAAGTGTATCTTAGGGATATACTTCCAAGGGTAATACAGGACCCAAGGAAGAGAATAAGAAGCACATCTAATTCTTGTGTATGATAATTAAAACCTTGTCTATGTAACAATAGGTCTAAACCAGGGTTATTGTTAAAATAATCGCGATCTAAAAGTCCTTAAATATTGCAAAGCTTAGAGTAAATATAATTGTACTATCGGAAGTAATGTATCCGATACTATGATAATGTTAATTCATAAATATTACCTTAGGGTAATTATGTTAATCGCATGCATTAAAAGAGCCGCCAGAAATCATGCGGGTTTCAAGTTAATCCCACGATGCGACCTATGCTAGGTATGGGTTGCATGCGTTGTTATTCGATGATGAGACCACTACGGTGATCTCTAGGACGTGGTGGAATATCAATGTAGGCATGGCCGCGGTTCCGCTTGGATGAGTAGAAGGTAGATTAAAAAGTCTACTTCCGTCCCACGGAAGTAGACGACCTCGAGAGATAAGAGGTCATTCAGGAATGCATTGATAGGAAAGCACCTCTAGTCAATGCCTACCAGGGGAAGGATCCTTCACGCCCAAATACAGGGAGGACGCCATCCTTCACGCCAAAGGCCACTAAAGGGTGTAGGCATGAGTGTCATCCTAGGCATTATAGGGCGCTGTCTCCACGGCCACGATGGAAGAAGCATCCTCTTCCTACGCCGGGAGATTAGTCATGCATCCATTTAGTTAATTAGATGGGTGGTTACTTTATAACCATAATTTTGTTAATAATTAAAATGGTATTAATGTAGTGTCGACCTGCGGGCCAATAGAGCGCTCCGGAGGGCAAGGAGGTCGAGCTACGAAGACTTGCAACACAAGTTTTGTTGGAATGTGTTGCAAGGAATGAAGAGTACCTTGAAGGATAATTGTATATGAAATTATTAAATCTTGATAAACTTAAATGTCGTATTAAGTAAGCCTAATAAGTACTGCTTTAATAGAGTTATGAATTGATAAGTTATTGGGATAATGCAATGTCCTCGTAATGTTTTAAAAATATTACCTTAGAGTAATTCTAATAATTGTGTAAGTATAATAGTAATAAATTGTATGCATCAAGTTGGTTGCAGGACAGGAAGATCCCAAGGTGGGGAGACCCCCGATCTCGCTGGACAAAGATCAATTCAAAGGTGGGGAGAATGTGACGTTCCAAAGATAACATATGGTATGAATACGTATATTATCCGACCGTCGTCACTAGTACATGTCGACTCAGACGACATGTACACGGCGACCGTAAAGGGTAGTACCCTAGGGTACGACCTTGTGAACCATTATATTGCACATGTTAAAGCAACATGTGAATATAATCCCTTTTTGCCACGTGGCAATGACCCATTGACCAAAAAGGGACCAGCCCTAAATGCGTGGAGATAAAGGGGCATAAACCCTAAAAGGGAAACCCTTCCGGTTCTCAGCCCGAGTCTCGGATTGGAGCAAAGAGGATGCATTTCACTGAGCGGAAGGCAGAGAAGTCGGATCTCCGTAGCTCGATCCAAGATCGCCAGACCGGAGATCAGCAGAAATATGGACGCTTTGAGAGGAGTGGGAGCCGCCAAGATGCGGGTGGGTGGTTGATTCAATAGGTAGATCCGAAGTTATCAGGCCTCTTTCAAGAAGTTTAGCATCCATTCTTAGCTATAGGTGACCCCTATAGCCTAAGAATGATAGACACTAACAAAGGAACCTAACCATGTATGATTAGGTAGATTAGAATAGATGTATTCGCTTATGTTCGATTCTGTTGATGATGTTTTGATATTCTATGCGCCACTCTTGTGTATTGGGAAGGGGGTAGAGACCCGAGCCCAAGTAGTTGTATGATCATAGTTAGCCCATTAATTCCCACCACGCGGCATGTGCATAAGAGCCCCTTTCGGCCGTGGGTGGTGAACTGGAGCTAGAGGCCGACAAGGAAGGGCTTGTGCGATCCGCAGTTGATCCCTCGATGCGTAGCGGCGGCGGGGAATATTGTGGGCTAGGCCTAATACCACGGGCACTAGCGTGAGGGCGGGGGTATGGGCTCGACACCTCTTGGGTGATGCGTCATCTTCTAGGGGTTCAAGTCGTGATACAGCAAAGTGGCTCTCTAGCTCACTGTGATTGGCATGAACCTTCCGGGGAGAGTAATCTCCTCCCGCCTCATCGGGAGCTAGGGAGATGCAACCCAAATAGTAGCCCCTTTGGCTATGCACTGGCGAGGGGCTCCAATACTTTTCAAACGCAAAGTATGCAGGAGGGGCGGATGGAGTGGACTACCCAAGCGACCATGTTTCTATGCCACCCAAATCCATTTGCCATGAATGCAATGCCTGGCGTTGTTATCCGGAGACCCAAGCCGGGTCAGTCTTTCCCAAGAGTCGAGCACGGGTAGGATTTCCCCATGTTATGTTGATGTACCGATGTGTTGTTGCGCCCATTGTGATATGGTGGACCACCCTTCGAGGTGGGTATGTTATTGTTGATTGATGTCATGTGCTCATGTGTGTTTACGCTTCCGCAGCTAGATCGATCCCGAGGGAGACGGGATGAATGACACGTCCATTCTTCCCCGTCGGGTTCTTGGCCACCAGCAAGAGCCCAATGTTAGGTGGACGGGCTCATGTCAGCGAGAAGATGCTGGTTTGAGGGATGATCTCCAGTTTGTATACGATCGGGGCATCGTATAGGAGCTGGGGCCGTCACATCAAGAACCGACCAGAAACTATCGGATTTAAAGGATCAATAAGGTTTCAGAATTTTTCGAGCACCCCAGTGCCTTGAGTGATCAAATCCAGCATATTACTGTTGGGAATGACGTCTATTTGCCCTGTACTGCCTCCTTGTGTCAGATTTCCTGAAGATCTGATGCAATAAAGTCTTATATCATCCTTTGAAGTCATGTATTACCTTTGTTTCACATATTTCATGAATTTCTCCATGTTAAATCACTGGGAAATTTTCTCATTGTAATCCTTGAAAGCCCCTTTGAATGAAAATTTGAAGTTGGTGAAGCGTGTGTCTTGTATTGTACTGAAGTTCGAATGTTGGTGGCTCCACCTATGCTGTAACAGTGCTTAAGTCTCAACAACAAAAGCAATTACGGTTTGTATAAGTTGTCTTAGCTAAAAACCAAATCTAAAGTGCATATTCAATACTGCATTGTCAAGTCAGTGATAAATTCTTCAAAAAACCAAAAAAAAGTTTAGTCAAATAGCATCCTACATTAGATTTCATTTACCTAAAGCCTGTAATCATCTCTAGGAAGCCAACTCCTTTACCTGAAAGCCAAAAAGTCGTGTTAAGCCACAACTCAAAGCCTGATCTTTAGCTCTGCTACAGATTGTCACAAAAAATCTACAAAAAATGGCATTTGTGCTTACCACTGCATATTTTCTGTAGTTTCAACATGATGACGTGTCCTATAGGTTAGGCTGAAAGTGTCAAAGAAAGAAACTAAAAAAAATCCCTCATATTTTCTCATCTGCAAATTTTAGCTCTCTGCCAGGGTTATTGACCAAAAATTGACCCAGTCAGGAAGCGATTTTTCACCTACCTCTGGTCAACCATTTGCCTCTGACTTTTGCAAGAATCTTCTAGAGTCTTTTGAGGACCAATTGCAGTTGTTCCCATCAAAAAACAATCATCCCATCCCATTTGGCAATCAGTTTTTGGCAGATAGTTTTTTCTTGTTTAGGGACAGCTTGTTCACAAGCTAGTTTGAGCTGATTTGTGCAGGAATTTGGCCCCAGATTGATTGCCTCAAGCAACCTGGAGATTCTCAACCACTGAGTTGAAGGTTTGCCAGGTACACCTTCAACATCTTGGAGGTTCTACCGAGATCACATCACCTGGATCTTGGAACTCATGGCTCCTAGGAGAATCGTTGATACTGCTGAACATACTGAGTCACCAGAAAATCCGAATCATCCTCAATACCACATGTTACACTGCCAAATGGTTCAGGCATGCCTTGCACATATTTTGAGCTAAATATTCCTACTCTTGTTCCTACTTTTGACCCAAGCATCAATGCCAATAACTTTCTGAAAACCTTTGAAGAATATTATCAAGAATGTGGCTACAAGAAAGGGAGTAAGTTTGCTGAATTTAAGAAATGCTTTAAGAATGAGGAAGTTAGAGCTTGGTTAGAGTATGCGATTAGTGATGATGCCAACACTTGGGAGGAAATTATCAAGAAATTCTTAGCCAAGTCTGGTAAACTTCTTGAACCACAAGATTTGGTCTTTGAGCTGCAGAACTTTCATATCAAAAATGGTGAAACAATTCACCAATATGTTGAGAGGTTTAATTGCTATCTTACCAAGTGCCAAGTGCACAAGGTATCTAACCACACTTTACATTTGGTTGCCTCTTTTATCAGGGGATTAAGCAGCAGACCTCGAGTCCACAGAAAAATGCTGAAGCTGCAGAGGCAAGAAGGATTTGACACCATACACAAAGCTTTTACAAGATCCATTGAAGCCTCTGAAATGTTAGCCTACCTCCCCGATGACTTACAAGCTTCAAATGACCCTTTTTTTTCCTGATTATGATCAAGAGTACATAGGATCTGCCCCTGTGCCTGTCTATGTCATTCAAAAGGAGAAGAAGAAACCTAAGATTGATGATACAAACTGTTCTGAGTCAGACATGAGAGCAGATCTCAACAAAGTCACCGAGGCCTTGGCTGAGGTCACCAAACAACTCATGGAAATGAAGGCCAGCCAACCAGAAAGGAGAGTTTACCCAGCCTGTGCTTACTGCACCAGAAATACCCATTCTTCAGATTATTGCTGGTATAGGACATGCTTAAAATGTGGTAAAAAAGGGCACTATGGTAAGGAATGCCCTCTTTGTACTTTCTGCAAAGCTATAGAACACTATGAAGATAAATGTAGTGTCAAGGAATATTTTGCTAGGCAAGAAAAGGCTAAGGCCAGTGAGCCAAGTGCATCTGTTAAGTTTTTGCAGGATGAAAGGTGTTTTCCAAGACCTGAGCCTAGTGCCTCCATCAGATACTTGCAGGAAGAAAGCAATTCACTGCACCATGAAGTTGAAAGCTTTCAAAGAGAAGAAGAAATCATGGCTGTGCACACAAGAGGAGCCCTCAATGCCAAAGGCAAGGAAGCAGAGTTTGAGTCTCGTGGGCCAGAAATACAAAAACAAAAGCAAGTTGATAATCAGGTTGTACCTGCCCCTCCTAACCAAAAATTTCTTGCTCAAGAATGCCAAAGTTAGTGTAGATCTGTTGATCCTTGCTAAGAATTGCTCCTTCTTATAGAGAAAAAGTTGTGGGACATGTCTAAAGAAGAGCAGGTAAACCTCACCAGAGAAGAGCAAGTTGTTTTTACCAATCATATAGCTAAGCAAATGCTAAAACAAGAAGAGCATGACCCTGGTGCTCTCACCTGCACAGCAAGAGTTGGTAATCAGATCCTAAACAAGGTATTATTAGATGGGGGATCACCTTTGAATGTCATGCCACATCATATTATGAAACTAAGTGGGTTGGAAGTGGACAAAAGGGCCCCTATGATCCTAAAATCCTTCTCCAACTCAAGTGTGACGTCCCCTACTCATATACGGTGCACTCACCGTATACAAACAGGAGTTCATCCCCCATACCAGCTCCATACTGATACAGGGCCCTCCACATATCACTGCAACCGTGATGAGTTCCAGTGGGAAGAATGAAGGGGTCATTTTACCCTGTCTCCCTCAGGGCCTACCTAGCTGCGGAAGCGTAAACATACATGTCAGTACACATCATCCTCACATATCCACCTCGAAGGGTGGCTCATCCACATCTGCATAGACAAAGATCAACACATCACATAGGGGTTCCTACCCAAGGCTCAGACTCCAGGGGATGACTGACGGCTTGGGTCTCCAGAGTTCATTGCAGACAGAATTCATGACAATGGATTTGGCTGGCATGAGAACATGGCATAGGGTTGTCCACTCCATCCGCCCCTCCTGTGCACACTTTGCAGAGTAGGTTGAAGAGTGTTGGGACCTGACTGTAGCCCGCCGGATGCATAGCCAAAGGGGCTACTCCTGGGTTGCATCTCCCAAGTTCCGATGGGGCAGGTAGGGATCACTCCCTCCAGAGATCTCCATGCTGACTTAGGGTGACTAGAGGACCACTGGCCCTTATTCGACTTGAACCCACTGGAGAGTGACGCATCACCCCACGGGTGTCGAGCCCATGCCTTACCCACACTCAGTGGCAAGCCATTAGACCTAGTCCACAGTGATCCCCAGTAGACTTTACACACCAGGGGGATCGTTCAAGAGTCAGAACACGAACCTCCTTCTGAGCCAGTCTGGCCCCTTCACCCACAACCAGGCGTGGTTCTTGTACACAGGCCGAATAGTAGTAATGCACTAAAGGGACTAGCTAGGAGCATCAACTACTAAGCTGTAGGTCTCTACCCCCCTTCCCAATGCAATGAGTCCACAAAGCATCATTATAGAACTAAAGAATAATATCTAATCTACATCATAGAAGTTATGTTCTTTAGTTAGGGCTCGCTATCTGGGGTTCTATGTGGCTGTTATGGGCAATTCAATAGGCTAAACATGCTAACTCTATGCCCGGAAGGCGGATTAGGCCATTGAATTGACGAAATACCTGGTCCTTGGCTTGTTCCTCTTGATCCGAATGCGTTCATGTCACTGTCTTGCTTGAAGATATGGTCGGAAAGGGAATCTGACGAGCTAGAGCGCACGGGCAGTTCTTGGGAGTCGGAATTGACTCTTGAGGCGCGCGAACTGGAGCTCGGAAGGTTCGTGGACGAAAAGGGAAGAATTAGGGTTTGGTTGCCTTACATAGGCTATCAGTTAGGTTTAGGATTTCCATGACCCTTGGTATGCCTCTTTAAAGGTTAATGGTCTAAAAAGCGCACATTAATAAGTGTGCACACCCTTGCAAGTTGCCCCCTAGGCGCCACTTGCTTGGTTACACGTCGGCGTACATGTCGATTGGAGTGGCGTGTACGCGTGACGGTGCAGTACAGTATACGTCTTGATGGTATACGTCTTGAGACCGTATATCGTACTGGAACGTCACATTCTCCCCACATTAAAATGATGTTGTCCACAGCATCGTGGGTCTCCCCACCTTGGGATCTTCCTAACCTGCAATCAACTTGATGCATACAATATACTATTATCATACTTACACATTTATTAGGATTACCTTAAGGTAATATTTTTAGAACATTATTACACCATTACTTAATCAAATAACTTATCAATTCATACGTCATTACAACAAGTTACCCATTAGTTTCACTTATCGCAATGTTATAGTTTATCAAAATTTTAATATACACAATCATCCTTTGAGGTACTCTTTATTCCTTGCAACACATTCTAACAAAATTTGTGTTGTAAGTCTTCGTAGCTCGACCTCCTTGCCCTCCGGAGCGCTCTATTGGCCTGCAGGTTGACACTACGTTAGTACCATTTTAATTATAAATTTGGTTATAAGGGAACCACCCCAACTATCTACATGAATGCATAGCTAATCTCCTGGCATAGGAAGAGGATGCTTTTTCCATCGTGGCCGTGGAGACAGCGCCCTATAATGCCTATATGGCGCTCATGCCTACACCTTTAGTTGCCTAGCGTGGAGGATGGGGTCCCTAGCGTGAAGGATAGGGTCCTCCCCGTAGGCATTGACTAGAGGTGCTTTTCCTATCAATGCATTCCTGAATGACCTCTTATCTCTCGAGGTCGTCTACTTCCGTGGGACAGAAGTAGACTTTCCAAGCGGAACCGCGGTCATGCCTACCTTGACATTACACCACGTCCTAGAGATGACATTACACCACGTCCTAGAGATCACCGTAGTGGTCTCATCATCGGTAACAACGCATGCAACCCATATCTAACATAGGTTGCATGCGTAGATTATTCTTAACTACACAAGACATTAATCTACACAAATCGACATGCCTGAGCCGATTTCTTCGGAGATGACCTTGCCGTCCCATTGCTCCATAAACTGTGGGTACTGCTTTGTTAGATCCCTCTTAAGTACCCATGTCGCATCTTCCACCGGCAAGTGTTTCCACTTGACCAAATATTGGAGAAACTCCGATCTCCTTGTTTTCTTGAATGCTTTATCAAGAATCAGTTCTGGAACTATTTCTATCTGCTCCTCTGTCATTTCCAACAACGTTGGAGTGTCCAAGACTTCATCTGGGTTGGGAGTGTGCTTCTTCAGCAAACTCACATGGAAGACTTTGTGGATCTTTAAGTGTGCTGGCATGTCTAACTTGTAGGATTGGTTACCTACTCTTTGGATTATTCTGAAGGGTCCAGCCCACCTTGGAGCAAGCTTCTTACAATTTTCGATGCGGAGCTTCGCCTGCTTCACTTTGATCTTGAGCCATACATTATCTCCAACTTGGAACTCTCTGACTGTCCGATGTTTGTCGGCGATGCTCTTTTGTCGACTCCTTGCTGCAAGAAGATATCCTCGAACTTCTTCCACAAGCTGCTGCATGTCGCCCAACATTTGCTGCGAAACTTCTACTTTTGACACGGGGTTGTGCCAAGTGTCTGGAGTTAGGCATTGGTAGCCGTAATTAATCATGAACGGCAAACATTTGGGATGATTCCTGCTTGGTGCTATTATATGCAAACTCCACCAAGTGAATAAACTCTTCCCACATACCTTGCTTGTTCCAGACATAGTTTCGTAGCATATCCTCCAATATTCTGTTGGTCCGCTCCATTTGCCCATCCGTCTGAGGATGATAGGCCGTGCTCATGGATAGCTTCGTCTGAATCGTTGCAAAGAGGTCCTGCCAAAAGGCACTGATGATCTTCGGATCTCGGTCGGAGATGATTTCCCTTGGCATGCCATGGAGCCCGAAGATTTCTTTGGTGAAGAGCTTTGCCGTGTCCATAGCTGTGTCCGTGGTCCTGCAAGGCACAAAATGGGCCATCTTCGACAACTTGTCGACCACGACCATCAAGGCATCCTTCCCTCTTACTGTCCTTGGAAGCCCTGTTATGAAGTCCATGCTGACGACCTCCCACTTAGCGTTTGGCACCGCTAATGGTTCCAATGCCCCTGGAATTCGAAGCTGCTCTGCTTTCCTCTGCTGGCATAGCTGACATTCCTTGATGTGGCGAGCTACCTGCTTCTACATTCCTGGCCAATAATAGCTATTGCGCACTTTGAAATATGTCTTCATGAATCCTGCGTGGCCAGCTATTGGGCTGTTGTGGGTGTCGTGGAGGATCAACTTCCTCACCCCTGATGATTCAGGCACGCACAGCTTGTTCTTACGATAGAGAAGGTTACCTTCCTTCTTAAAATTTTTGAAGGTTTCTCTCTCCTTATCTGTCTTAACTTCCTTGCACAAGCTTGCTCATACTTCCTTGAAGTCCGCATCCGTTGGCAAGGTTTCTTCAATCTTCTTCCCGAATTCACTGGAGAGCGTCGAAATTGCGTTGCAATGTACTCTAGTTGTCAGAGGATGCCTTGAAAGTGCATCTGCTACTACATTGAGCTTCCCCGATTTGTAGACTATATCAAAGTCATACTCTTCGAGGAACTCCATCCACCTTCGCTGTCTCAGGTTAAGGTGTGGTTGCGTGAATATATATTGGAGGCTCTGATGATCCGTATCCAACTGGAACTTCCTTCCCAAGAGGTAGTGCCTCCAAATTCTCAACGCCCTGACAACTGCAAGCAATTCCTGATCGTGCGTCTGGTAACGCGTTTCGGCGTCGTTCATCTTCCTGGAGTCATACGCTATTACCCGCTCTTCCTGCATGAGCACTGCACCTGTGGCTATCTTACTTGCGTCTGTCGCCACTAACTTGTCCTTTTCTGGGTCTGGCAGGGTCAAGACGGGGGCGGTTGTCAAAGCTCCCTTCAACAATTCAAACCCTGCTTGGGCTTTCTTGAGCCAATGATCTGCCCAATTTTTCACCTTTTCCGCCTTCGTCAAGTCTGTTAGTGGGGCTGCTATCTTTGTGAAGTTTTTCACAAACTTCCTGTAGTACCCTGCTAGGCCAAGAAACTTTTGACCTCGTGGACGTTCTTCGGTGCTGGCCATTGAATCACTGCTTCAATCTTGGCGGGGTCCGTCGAGATTCCTTCTGCTGAAATTACATGACCCAGGTATTCCACCTTCTCTGTTGCGAAGTGGCACTTCGACAACTTGGTGTACAACTGATGCCTTCTCAACTTCTCGAGCACCCTTCTTACATGTTGTACATGCTCTTCAAGGGATCTGCTATACACGAGGATGTCATCAAAGAACACTATCACGAAGGTGTCCAAGAACTCCCTGAAGATGTCGTTCATGAGTCTCATGAACCTTGCATTTGATAACCCAAATGGCATTACCGTGAACTCGTAATGCCCATACCTGGTCCTGAAGGCCGTTTTGTGGACGTCTTCTTCCTTTATCCTGATCTGATGATAACCTGACCTTAGGTCAATCTTGGAGAAGATTTTTGCCCCTTGGAGTTGATCCACCAAGTCGTCCGATCTGGGGAGCGCGTACTTATTCTTGATGGTGTGCTCATTCAGCTGCATGTAATCTATGCACATCCTCAAGCTGCCATCCTTCTTCTTGACAAAGAGAATGGGTGCTCCAAATGGTGAGACGCTAGGTCTAATGAAGCCTAGGTCGAGCAACTCCTGCAATTGCTTCTTTAGCTCCGTCAGTTCCTGCGTCATCATTCTGTACGGAGCCTTGCTCGTCGGCTTGGTTCCTGGTTCGAGTGCTATCTCACACTCGACTCCCCTGTAAGGAGGAAGCTGCTCGATCTCATCTGGGAAGAGATCGTGGAACTCCGTGATCAACTTAGCTATTTGCTTGGGCAACTTGCTGAGCACCTTGTCTTCTTTGCTTTCCTCTGACTCGGGCTCTTCAATCTCAAGTTTGAAGATATATGCTACTTGTTCGCTCTTGATAGACTTGAGCAGCTGCTTAATAGACATACACTGCATGATGGGAGCAACTTCTTTACCTGTGATCTCAATGATTTTGCCGTCGGGCGTTGTGAGGGTCACCTTCCGCTTTCCACAATCTATGATGGCCCCTGCTGGCCCAAGATACTCCATTCCTATTATCAAGTCGTACTTGCCGATGCCCATTACTTCTGCCCCCATCGGGATATTAATTCCTGGCAAGTCGATGTCGAAGTTTATCCTCTTGCCCGCCGTATGTCTTACTGCTCCACTTGCTAAGATTACGGGCCTCGGCTTGGACTTCAATGGTTTCAACTTCAACATATCAACCATTCTTGGGGATGCAAAGTTGTGGCTACTTCCCGAGTCTATCAGGACTATGAAAGACTTGGCCTTGGCCTTCCCTACTGTGGAAATTACTTTATACTGGTTCTCTGCTTGTTCTGTATCTATGGCAGCGAAAATGTGACACTCACCCTGAATGTAGTCGTTAATGTGCCGCCTCGCCGTCATCGTCGACAGAGTGTCCCATCCACCCAACTCAGCTTAGAAGGCCAAGGCCATGACGGCGAAAGGGGCAGTTGGCCCTGGTGGCTTTGGCCGGAAGCATCTCAAACAAAGCTGCTTCTCTATGCACTCCTGTCTCTTCTCCTTGGGCATTGCTTGTAAGGACCGCACTGCTTTTGAGTAGTTCGACCCTTCCTGCTTGTCCCTGAAGGATACCGCTTCCTCTCTCTTTGCCGCTTCCGGGTTTGCCACTATATGGGGATTTAGCCGACTTGGGCCGCTTTTGCTCTGGGGCTATAACTCCTGTTGCCTTGTTTTATCCCCGCAATATTGCCGCTACGCCTCGTTGTTCGAGGCCCGTTCCTTGCAAACTTATTGCCTTGGATTCTGCTTCTGATACCGTTTTGGGGTCTATGGCCCTTACAAGCTTACGGATCTCTTCGTTCAATCCTTCAATATAGCTCTCCACTGCGTGCTTTTCACTCAACTTCGGCACATAAAGCCTTAGTCTCATGAATTCCTCGGTGTATTTCTGGACTGTTTTGTACCCTTGCTGCAACCTGTAGAACTGCTGCATCATGTTGGACTTGTGTTCCCTTGGGACGTAATGGCACTTGAAAGCTTTAGCAAACTTTTTAAATCTGCACCCGTCTCTGCTTAACCCATGGGCCTTGGCATAACCCTTCCACCAGATGCGTGCTGCTCCCTTCAGGTTGGCTGTTGCCACCCTGCCTTTGTCCTTGTCTTTCATCCCATAGGCGTTGCCATACTCACTCATCTCATCGAGCCACGCCTCTACTTCCAAGCCTGACCTGTTCTCGCCTGAGAATTGTTCAAGCTTCCTAGCCTTCCATACATTTCCCAATGCTGAGTCTACCTTCTTCTGGTAGTCTAGGGCCTTAATGTCTTTCTGCCTGCTGTCTCTACGGTCTTGCACCTGTTCAGCCTCTTTCTCGGACTCAGAGTCCGAGACCGAGCTCGAGTCAGAGGTATCTATGCTAGGAGACCTCCTTCTCTTACTCCTCTTCTTATCTTTTCCTGACTTTCGAGGTGTTGTTTGCGGCCCGACTGATGCTTGCGCCGCTAGCAGAGCTTTTATTTGTTGAAGCTCTGATTTCATTTGCGACATTTCTTCTTCAGGGGTTAGAGGGCCGTATTCCTCGAACAGGTTCCTTGCAATTGGTTGCATGTCCGGGGTTTCTTCATCTCTGTTGGCTCTCCTGTCTTGTTCGACTGTTCTTTGTTCCCTAGCTGCATACACAATTGACCATCGCCTTACGGTTAGATTCATTTGCTTTATTGCATTCATGTATTTGCCGATATAGTTTTGGGACCAAATACAATCAACAAAACATTTTAATATTGGCAACAAAATATATTTATTATATCATATTTCAATTACAATGCTACCGGGATTAAGAATCTAACTATTCTTGAAATCGCCAGGTGGGATGGGTTATCCTCAGAAATTTCTTGACTTGGGCCGTTCCTACTGGCGTCCCAAGTTCCGAGGGTTGGTTGACGCCCATACCTGCCTGTAAGGGTTGTCACCTAATTCCTCTACTCTGCGGTCGAGGAGGTGTGGGCGCGATTCTTGCTAATCTTCCCTGCCGTCGGTAGGGCACAGCGAAGTCGAAGATGTCCAATGCCATTGCTCTCTTGACTAAGACGGCATAGTCGATGTTTGCAGCCAGTCGAGCATGCATGCCAAAGCCAGAGAGTGCGATGAGCATAAACACTCCTTCTTCTCCCCTGGGGCTAAATTTGCTATTCTCCCATCCAACAGCAGGGGAAGATAGTACCTCAGCGACCTGTCATTGTGCGTCGTTGATGACTTCTAAATAGCCCCCTCGGCCGCCAGCTCTATGTCTCCCGGCGTATTCATCGACCTCTACCTCCGTGATTTCTCGCGTAATCCCACGATTGTCGATGAAACTTCGCTGATAATCCTCCTCCTCTTACATGCGTAGGAGCTGGAGCCGAAGAGCTTCGGCATCAAAATGCTCGTGGGTCCGCCACGGATCCCCATCCGTTCTTGGATGGCATATAACTCCTCCTCGGATGGCGTTCAGGCTTCCATTATTTGCCCGATGTTCTTTGTAGGCTTGGAGGTCCCAAGTCGACTCCCCTCGTATGGGTGTCGGCTTCTCTCACTTGAAGCGGGAAATCGAGACTCCCCTGACGATGAAATCATCTAGGTCCGTTGCCGTCGTAGTTGTTGCAAAGAACTTCGTCTGAAGTCGGAACTCTCTCCCCGCATTGTGGAGGTTTCGATGTCACCGAGGGAGCAGATACTCCTCGCCATCAATGATGATGGGGGCTAGGCTTGTGATACCTAGCCCGAGTGGGGGAGCGACTCTGAGGGTCTGCCGGCTTCGCTCGAAGTTGGGTAACTCTTCTTCCGCTAGCCGCTGTTCTTCTGCTGGATCGAGCTCCACATATTCTTCATCTTCCGATTCCTCTTCTTCTGTTCTTCCTTCTTGCTCCTGCTGGTACTGCAAAAGGAGCTGGTCTGCTGCTGAGGATGCTATGGGGTCCACCTCCATGGGGGAAATAGAGGTTTCCCCCATTGGGTTTTCGGCACGGTGGGAAAGGAAAATGACTAAGGCGGCTGTGTAGGAAAAATACTTGGTCTTGTCAACTGTTAGGACCATGTAATCTGGTAACCTCTGTGCCTTGTTGGTCAAGTACTTGGCAATGTTCGGGACATCACCCAAGGCTGCTTGAAGGGATGGGCGGGGAACAAAATAGCCTGTACACGGGGGAACTTGCACTAGAGACTGCCATACCCTAGCTTGGAACTCAGTTAACACTTGCCTATATGCTGGCGTTGCATGCAGAGTTGCTTGGACATCAATCTCTTTTTGGAAAAGTTGAAAGATGTTATTGACATTGGTCTCAGCTGCATGGGCACTGGCACTGTACCATCGCCTGAAGTCAGCAGTTGCCATTGCTCTAGGGAAGATGGAACTAACAAACGGATGTAGAAGCGCCTCTGGGAGCTGGAAAATCGCCTAAAGGGTCGAGAGCAGACTTGTAGGGTGTCAAGTGAGAAATGGGGGTCTATTTATAGACAAGGGAAAAACCCTAATTTTTGGGTGACCTAGAAATTTATTGGAGTTGGGCAATTCTGACCTATTAGGAGGTCCAAATGGGGATTTGAGGCTACTTTGGGTGTTTGAGCGTCCTGGAACTACCTAATGAACCTATTGCAACAAACTGGAGGTCAATTGGATATGGCATTGTGGAGAAAATGCTAGGAGGTCTTGGTTTTGCTCTTGGCGCGACGTGTGAGACATCGATTCTATTTTGGTTAAACTTGTCCAATTTGGGTGATATAAGGGTCTAATCCTGCTAGACTCATCGAGTTAGACAGAATTGACCCTTTGTTTCGTCAATTTGGAGGTGTTTTGGGCTAATTTGGGCATGGTCTCACACGTTGCTCCCAGCTCAAAACCTGGAGTCTTGGTTTTGCTCCTGGCGCGACGTGTGAGACATCCTCTTAAATTGGTCTAAAATGTCTGATTTAACTAAAACAAAAGCTGGCACTTGTTAACTCAACTTAATTACATAAGATTACACATATCATTTATTCAAAAACTCTTTATATTAACAAAATTTTCATCATGTACAAAATTTTTACTGGCGTTCTCCCTTAATATAACTGGCGAGATGCATGTCTTTCTTCATTAGCGTGACTCGCTTAGCATGTACTGTGCAGGCTGTAGAATCTTCGAAGTGCTGCACTATCTTTTGCTCGGCCGCTTCCTGTAACGCCAGCAACATCTCATCGGTTACTCTCATCCCAGTGTTAAACTCCTGCATCACTTCCCTAACTAATCGGGCGAACGGTGCACGGGGGATTAGGAACCCGAAGCTGCATTGAAAATGCCTAATTTCCCGCAGTGCTTTCCTCTCGCTCTCCTTTCTGCCGGCTCTCTTTTTGGCTGGTGGTCTAGGAGGCTTGGGGTTCTCTGGCGGCGGCCTTAGAGTCTGCTTCTTCGTCGGATGTCCACCTTTGATAGTTCTTACTCTGTTTTGCTGGTAATAGGAGTTGTAATCCTCCCATTTCTTCATGTACGCATTGTGCTCCCTCATCTTCCTCTCGTAGACCTTGATGGGGTCTATCACATACGCCTCTCGGGCTGGCCGCGGTGCTTTGTTTCTATCCCACGTCGGGTATGGTGGGGGCTTCTGTGCCTGCTCGGGCTGCTCCGGGTCGGGTACTGCCTGCTCATTGACAGGATCATTCGAAGGACCTGCCTCTTTATCATGGGGGTTAAAATCCTCATCCTCCGAGTCATCCGAGGAGGATGGGGGCTTATCTGCTGGCCATTCTTGGATAACTACCTTGGTTCATGGGGCTTTCTTGAGTTTCCTCTTGCCTACCTCCACGAACTTCCCCTTCTTCTTCTTCAGCTCTTCGGCTGCCTTCGCCTCCTCCTCGTCCCTCTTCCTCTTCTTTTCTGCTCTCTTCTTCTCTCGACGGCGTTCTTTTGCTTCATGTCGCTTGATCCACGCCTCGAGTTCTTCTTCTTCGGCTGGCTCGAGCGTCGGCTCCCTCTGTTCTTCATTTTGCTCGACCACCTGAAACCTGATCTTGCTCCTCCTTCTGTCTCCTTTCCTCCTCCATTTCTTCGAAGACCTTGTGCATCACGTCTCCTTCCTCGTTGTCGAGGACTTCCGTCCCCGCATCGGAGTGTGCTTCCTCTTCGACCTCTGTCTCATCCCCTTCTTGGTTGGTGGGGTTGTCGGGGTGCTCTTCAGACTCTGTCCCTTCACTAGATGAAGGATGGCCTCCTTTGTGAAAAAGGCGCTCCCGAAGCATTTCTTGGAGTAGGGCACTGGGAGTTGTGTCCCCGGGAGGAACTCTAGCAGTTTGTTTCGTCCTGGCCATGTTTGACGGCTCGTCGATCCGATGTCGGGCACCAAAAATCGCCGTAGGGAGCTGGAGCAGATTTCTAAAGAGGATCTTTTTATGTTCCAATTCTCTTAACTGTTACTAGCTTAGCATTTACTACAAAAATAAGAAAAAAATTTCCCATTTTCCGAGGTTTGAGGATCCTATCAAGTTAGTACTACTGGGAGCATGGTCAGTGCTTTGCTCTTGGTCTCCAAGAACATTGCTCTGATACCACTGTGACGTCCCCTACTCATATACGGTGCACTCACCGTATACAAACAGGAGTTCATCCCCCATACCAGCTCCATACTGATACAGGGCCCTCCACATATCACTGCAACCGTGATGAGTTCCAGTGGGAAGAATGAAGGGGTCATTTTACCCTGTCTCCCTCAGGGCCTACCTAGCTGCGGAAGCGTAAACATACATGTCAGTACACATCATCCTCACATATCCACCTCCAAGGGTGGCTCATCCACATCTGCATAGACAAAGATCAGCACATCACATAGGGGTTCCTACCCAAGGCTCAGACTCCAGGGGATGACTGACGGCTTGGGTCTCCAGAGTTCATTGCAGACAGAATTCATGACAATGGATTTGGCTGGCATGAGAACATGGCATAGGGTTGTCCGCTCCATCCGCCCCTCCTGTGCACACTTTGCAGAGTAGGTTGAAGAGTGTTGGGACCTGACTGTAGCCCGCCGGATGCATAGCCAAAGGGGCTACTCCTGGGTTGCATCTCCCCAGTTCCGATTGGGCAGGTAGGGATCACTCCCTCCAGAGATCTCCATGCTGACTCAGGGTGACTAGAGGACCACTGGCCCTTATTCGACTTGAACCCACTGGAGAGTGACGCATCACCCCACGGGTGTCGAGCCCATGCCTCCACACTCAGTGGCAAGCCATTAGACCTAGTCCACAGTGATCCCCGGTAGACTTTACACACCAGGGGGATCGTTCAAGAGTCAGAACACGAACCTCCTTCTGAGCCAGTCTGGCCCCTTCACCCATAACCAGGTGTGGTTCTTGTACACAGGCCGAATACTAGTAATGCACTAAAGGGACTAGCTAGGAGCATCAACTACTAAGCTGTAGGTCTCTACCCCCTTCCCAATACAATGAGTCCACAGAGATCATCCATCCATCACATCATTATAGAACTAAAGAATAATATCTAATCTACATCATAGAAGTTATGTTCTTTAGTTAGGGCTCGCTATCTGGGGTTCTATGTGGCTGTTATGGGCAATTCAATAGGCTAAACATGCTAACTCTATGCCCGGAAGGCGGATTAGGCTATTGAATTGATGAAATACCTGGTCCTTGGCTTGCTCCTCTTGATCCGAATGCGTCCATGTCACTGTCTTGCTTGGAGATACGGTCGAAAAGGGAATCTGACGAGCTAGAGCGCACGGGCAGTTCTTGGGAGTCGGAATTGACTCTTGAGGTGCGCGAACTGGAGCTCGGAAGGTTCGCGGACGAAAAGGGAAGAATTAGGGTTTGGTTGCCTTACATAGGCTATCAGTTAGGTTTAGGGTTTCCATGACCCTTGGTATGCCTCGTCTAAAGTGCGCACATTAATAAGTGTGCGCACCCTTGCAAGTTGCCCCCTAGGCGCCACTTGCTTGGTTACACGTCGGCGTACACGTCGATTGGAGTGGCGTGTATGCGTGACGGTGCAGTACGGTATACGTCTTGAGACCGTATATCGTACTAGAACGTCACATCAAGAATCAATCCTGTAGGCATGGTGAGTGATGTAGCAATTGATATTGAAGGAATCAAGGTAGCTGCTAATTTTGTTGTGGTGGCATTTGAGGGAGCTAATGAAAAGTCAGAAATTTATGACTTATTATTAGGGAGAAGATGGCTATCAACTGTGGATGCAAGGCCAGTTTGGTCAAAAGGAGAATGTACCATCTCGGATGGGAGAACTGTTACACTTTTCAACAAACTAGGTGAGTATGAGTCTTACCACTTTATTCAAGAGGAGATGTTGATTCCAAGGCAAATTGGAGAATACTTTATCGAGACTAGAGGAGGGAATGCACCTTGTAACTCACAAAGAAATCTTGTAAAAGAAAATCTGCCTTTGGAGGTGCACAAAGGTATGCAAAAGGAAGTGAGTGCTTACATGTGGTTTGATGGGGGTGTGTCAAAAAGGCTAAGCATAGCTTCATCTACTGCAATCATAAAGGACAAAGACAACAGATTGCTAGCCAAGGTAGGGAGAATCTATCAGAATCTAACTTCAAATATGGCAGAATATAAGGCACTAATTGCAGGTCTTCAAGAAGCTAACCATTTGGGTGTCACTAACCATGTTATCTTTGGAGATTCACAACTCATATGCAGGCAGATTGAAGGACAATATCAGACAAAACATGAAGAAATGGTAAAACTCAAGGATCAAGCATTGGAGGCACTAGCAAAGTTCACAACCTGGGAATTGCAGCACATACCTAGAGAGCTTAATTCTGAGGCAGACTCCCTATGCAGAGATGTGCTATTGGAGCATCTAGCTGAGGGAGCCATCAAGGAGGAAGATCTGGAGGATGAGGAGCTTCAGCAACTCTATCCAATCTTGGTAATCAATGCAAGCTCTGAAAAAGAGGTAAGGGAAGTCAAGGTGAAAAAAAAACAATGAAGATAGGGTTTTATATGTAGGAGACATGTTCAAAGAAGAGGAGAGGGAAGCATTTGTAAGTTTTTTTAACACTTGGAATGATGTTTTTGCTTGGGATTATAAGGAATTGTTGGGAGTAGATAAGAGTGTTTGTGAGTTTGAGATTAAGATAAAAGAAAAATCAAAACCAGTTGTGCAAAAACTTAGAAGAATTAATAGTTCTTTGTTAGATCTCATTAGGGAAGAACTCTTCAAAATGAAAGATGCTGGAGTCATAAAGGAAATAATTAACACTGACTGGTTGTCTTGCATTGTGCCTGTTGAGAAAAAAAACAAAACCATTAGGATATGCATTGATTACAGGGATTTGAACAAAGCAACAATAAAGGACTGCTATCCTTTGCCTTTTCTTGAGGAAGTGTTGCAGGCAGTTGCAGGAAAGGAGGTTTATTCATTCTTGGATGGCTTCTCGGGTTTTAACCAGATCAGTATCAAAGAAGAAGATCAAGCCAAGACATTTTTTGTCACACCTTGGGGGACTTTTGCCATGAAGAGAATGCCTTTTGGGCTTATGAATGCATCTGCCACATTTCAAAGAGCAATGGACACCATTTTCAAGGATATGGCTCCTAACCTTGCTTTGATGCAGGGAGACAACATTGTGACATTTTCCAGCAAAATATGGTCTGATACTGAAATGAGGTATGCTAGGCTTGAGAAGAGTGCAGCAGCTTTGATGTATTTATTTGACAAACAGGGACACCCGATCCAAAATAGCAAGACTCAAGTGTACATGAAGCAAAATTCACTGCCCCTACTCTTTGCAAAGAAGCCACATAAAGCCAAACTATGCAGGTGGGCTTGCAAAGTGCAAGATTATGATATAGACAGTCAGGTAACTCACAAATCTAAGGATCCTAGCTCTTATCTTACTGATGTTTTGTTTAAGTATGAAGACTTGGAGGATCTAGACAGCACTCACATAGAGGCTACAATTAACCTACTTGAGGAGGAAGACTGGCAGCAAGCCATTAGAGAGTTTCTTGAAAAGGAAGAACTGCCAAAGAATCAAAGCCCGAGCCAGAACAGGAGATTCAAAGACAAGGTCAAGAAGTTTAGGCTAATTAGTGATGTTTTGTGCAGGGTGAACAAAGAAGGTGTCTTGCTAAGATGTGTGGACAAGTTTGAAGCAGAATTGGTGTTAAAAGCCTGCCATGAGGGTGTATGTGGAGGTCACTTTGCTGCTGACACAACTGCCAAAAAGATACTCAGATCAGGTTACTATTGGCTTTCAATCTTCAAGGACTGCTTTGAGAACATTAGAAGTTGCCACAAATGCCAAATCTTTGGAAAAAGAATCCTCCAGCCTGCTCCTCTGACAGCCATAATATCTCCAGGACCCTTTCAAGTCTGGGATTTTCAACTTTATAGGGCCTATAGACCCTCCTTCTTCTGCTCAGCATGAGTTTATACTGGTAGCCACTGATTATTTCACAAAATGGGCAGAAGCAGTACCACTGAGACAAGCCAATGCCCTGACAACAGCCAGATTCCTTCATGAAAATATCTGTGCCGGATTTGGCATCCCCTTGAAGCTAATATCAGACAGAGGTTCATAATTTGTCAATGAAGTGATTGAGCAGCTACTCTGCACCCTCAAGATCAAACACACAAAGAGTTCAGCATATTATCCCCAAGGAAATGGTCAGGCAGAGTCAACAAACAAGGTACTTAAGTCAATTCTACAAAAAACAGTAAGCATATCCAAAAAAACTGGCATTTGAGATTAACTGATGCATTATGGGCCTACAGAACCACCATAAAACATGCTACTAAGCATACTCCATTTAGTTTGGTTTATGGCATTGAAGCTGTCCTACCTATAGAGTTAGAGTTGCCTTCTTTAAGAATGGCACATATTATTAACCTCAAAATGGAAGATGCTTTGCAAGACATGTTCATTAGGTTGATGCAACTTGAAGAGCACAGGTATAATGCTGAAAATGCAGTCTTGAAAGGTTGCAGGGAAGTTTGAGAATTTGTGGGAAGGACCCTATGAGATCATTGGTGAGGCTGGCAGGGAATCTTATTGACTCAAGGACCTCACTGATGGCCAAGAACTGCCAAATCCTTTCAATATCCTTCACTTAAAGAGGTACTGGCAACAGCATGTTGCCTTGAGTCTATTTGAATAGTCCTACTTACAGAAAGTAGGTAGCTGTTGGTTAGATCAGACTTAACTAGGCCTAGATTTACTTTTTTATGCAAATAGCACTTTCCTTACTTCCGAATCATGTTTACTTCTCAGAAAAATAGCAAAAAGAGCTTCAAACATGCTTAAACTAATGGCAGGTCACACACATCACCATGCAGGTTCACCCTTCAAAACACTCACAAACACATAGTCTGCTCAAAGTTGGCCAAAATCCATTACAAGCCCTTTCCCCATCTCCATTTCCTTCAAAACCAAGTCAAAAGACTGCCACCATATCTCCATATGGCAGTCATATTCCTAACAGATTTATCATTTTGTCATGCAGGTTCATCACTTGATTCATTCATATTCATCTGACCACTTAAACAACTTTTCTTCCACTACCCTTGCTCCCTATGCACACAAGCCTTCTCCCTAAGTATTGCCAACCATTCTCCCACATTGGCAAGCTCATTTGAAGAACACCATCTCCACTTCACACTCCCTCTGTTTGTTTAGCATGATGCTGCCACCTTGTGGCAGCATGTAAGAGCAACTTCACAAGAAATCATAAGAAAATCAAGACACATGTGCAAGACATTTCCATTTGGAGCTCATTGTTTAGGTATGAAGACAAATCTTTACACCAAGTTGAAGACCAATGGAGAACATTCAAAAAAGCATTCAAGTTAGCAAAAGGAAGCAAGACTTGAGTCAAAGATTGAACTGAAGTCAAAGAGAAGAAGACCCCTAGTCAAAGATTGGAAGACCCCCAAAGAGTATGTTGTCTTGCCACCTTTTGAGATTTTTACACTATCTTAGAGTTATTGGCTCAAGAAGGCATTGCTCACATCCATACTCACTCCTCATGCCCTTCCTTCATCTCATTCATCATATTTCCATAGCTCAAAGTCTTTTTCCCCTAGGGCAAAATCTCACACACCACATATCCCATACTCATGCACCATGAACATCACACACACACATCATAATCCATTATCATGCATATGACAAGTTTTAAAGAACTCACTCTCTCTCTAAAAAAGAAAAAGAGAGAGGAGAGAAGGTCCACAAATCCATCACATCACTAGTTCAAGACCAAAGTATTGGTCAAAGACCAAGTCTCAAGAAGCCTTAGTTGATTAGTCGAAAAAATCACTATTTAGTGCCACCTCACCTTCAAAAATCATGCACACATCATCCACATCATCACCAAGTCACCGAACACGTGTCATTCACACTGTTACACTTCATCAAGATTTTACCTAGGGAAAATTTCTTTGACACCTTGCCCTCCACCTCACCATGCCACATCATCACCATTTGCCAAGTCACCACCCATATGCCACATGACCTTGTACACCATGGAAAAAGGGCCAAAAAATGAAGTTGCTTATTTTCAAAATTTGTTTTTTCCATGTATGGCAGGAGGTCTTGTGGAATAATTTTAGAAACTTTGATATATTGATTGAAGAGGAATAACAGATTGGATGGCAGGGCAGAAAGTGGTTTATTTACTCAAGTACTGAAGCTTGAACGGATTTCTAAGCGCCCTGGCGCTATTTCAAGAACTGCTATGCTTGAATAGCCACTCAAGTACTAAAGCTTGGGTGTTTTTTATTGGTACTGATATGCCAAATACCAGGTACTATCCAAGACTGATTTGGATCGCTCGAATACTGCCATGTTCGAGTTGCTTAGAATTCCATGCCTTTTCTGATAATGCCTACATTATTTGGTGCTCAGCAGCGAGCAAGGACCCCGTCACTTCTTTCGCTCCTCATTGTTTCTAAATGTTCTATTCTGGCCTTCTAAGATTATTTGAATCTTTCGGGAACTTTCTTTCCTTGTATCTTCTTGCATAATCTGGTTACCAAGTTGGAGGATTTATACACTTAATGTATATCAGCTTTTGAGCAGATAATAAGTTTCTACACATAGAGGATGAAGATGTCGAGATTACTCCTGTAGTAATCCTCTATGTGCAATGAAGCATTGTACTCTTTACTTCATATATAATATAAAAATCTCGTTCTTTCAAAAAAAAAAAAAAATTTGTTTTTTCCACCTGAAAGCTCATGAAAAATCATGCAAAATGGTGGTCAAAGATTCTCATTTTGACCACATCTAGCCCTTGTTTTAGTGGTTCTTGGGATGTGTGCCTTACCTTATTTGTGCAAACATTTGGCTTGGTTACCCCCCAAAAATCCATGTCATTTTCTAGCCAACCATGTTTAGCCACGTGAAAATCCGCTGAGCCCATTTTTCGTCAAACGCCTGTGGGATATCTCTGGTCTTTGTGAAGAACCCTAAAATCATGGCAAGCTCCGAGAATGCAGCCTAACTAACCGGCAAATCATGATCAAACCGACCCAATTTAGCCTTTTGATGCCAAGAATCTCGCTAAGAATGGTTGAAAACTCATTTATTGATGTCAGACAAGAGCAAGGCCACGCTAGAGGGGTTTATTTGAAAAAGGGGATATCATTTTGAGGAAGAAATCATGGTTACAACACCTCAACCGACTGACTTACAGATCAAGAAAGAATTTGACAAGCAAAAGAGGCAAAATCCGATCCACTTCATCAAGAACCGACCAGAAACTATCGGATTTAAGGGACCAATAAGGTTTCGAAATTTTTCGAGCACCCCAGTGTCTTGAGTGATCAAATCCAGCATATTACTGTTGGGAATGACCTCTATTTGCTCTGTACTGCCTCCTTGTGTCAGATTTCCTGAAGATCTGATGCAATAAAGTCTTATATCATCCTTTGAAGTCATGTATTACCTTTGTTTCACATATTTCATGAATTTCTCCATGTTAAATCACTGGGAAATTTTCTCATTGTAATCCTTGAAAGCCCCTTTGAATGAAAATTTGAAGTTGGTGAAGCGTGTGTCTTGTATTGTACTGAAGTCCACCTATGCTGTAGCAGTGCTTGAGTCTCAACAACAAAAGCAATTACGGTTTGTATAAGTTGTCTTAGCTAAAAACCAAATCTAAAGTGCATATTCAATACTGCATTGTCAAGTCAGTGATAAATTCTTCAAAAAACCAAAAAAAAATTTAGTAAAATAGCATCCTACATTAGATTTCATTTATCTAAAGCCTGTAATCATTCTAGGAAGCCAATTCCTTTACCTGAAAGGCAAAAAGTCGTGTTAAGCCACAACTCAAAGCCTGATCTTTAGCTCTGCTACAGATTGTCACAAAAAATCTACAAAAAATGGCATTTGTGCTTACCACTGCATACTTTCTGTAGTTTCAACATGATGACATGTCCTATAGGTTAGGCTGAAAGTGTCAAAGAAAGAAACTCAAACAAATCCCTCATATTTTCTCATCTGCAAATTTTAGC
Organism: Isoetes taiwanensis; assembly: GCA_021234155.1. Lineage (NCBI taxonomy): Eukaryota > Viridiplantae > Streptophyta > Lycopodiopsida > Isoetales > Isoetaceae > Isoetes > Isoetes taiwanensis. Next base: position 364,962 of record JAJEKV010000261.1, read on the forward strand.
TCTCTACCAGGGTTATTGACCAAAAATTGACCCAGTCAGGAAGCGATTTTTCACCTACCTCTGGTCAACCATTTGCCTCTAACTTTTGCAAGAATCTTCTAGAGTCTTTTGAGGACCAATTGCAGTTGTTCCCATCAAAAAACAATCATCCCATCCCATTTGGCGATCAGTTTTTGGCAGACAGTTTTTTCTTGTTTAGGGACAGCTTGTTCACAAGCTAGTTTGAGTTGATTTGTGCAGGAATTTGGCCCCAAATTGGTTGCCTCAAGCAACCTGGAGGTTCTCAACCACTGAGTTGAAGGTTTGCCAGGTACACCTTCAACACATAGTCCCATTGTTTTTTTATTACTTTGTTTAAGGTCCATACTAGACTAATCTTGTACAGACTAGCTAGCTTATCCCACTGCTTTGCGGCAGCCAAAGTGGAGGACACGTATAGGCTTTTAAGTTCTACCACGTCGGGGATCATCATCGTATACCCCTAGTAACCAACTCCCAAATATTTAAATGACATTGACAAGGTTTGAACCCATGACCAAATGTATATTTATTTTGGCATTACTAGGCTTATACCAGCTCACCACACATCCGTTGGGCAAAACTTTTGCCTTACATGCACACTTTGTAGGCAGGATTTAATCCCGCCTTAGGAAGTCTAGGCCCTGGGGCATGGCTTTTTTAGCCTCACCATCCTAGTGCCACCTACCATAGTCCCATTGTTTTTTTATTACTTTGTTTAAGGTCCATACTAGACTAATCTTGTACAGACTAGCTAGCTTATCCTAGCCTTGCGGCAGCCAAAGTGGAGGACACGTATAGGCTTTTAAGTTCTACCACGTTAGGGATCATCATCGTATACCCCTACTAACCAACTCCCAAATATAAATGACATTGGCAAGGTTTCAAAGACTCGAAGAGCTAAATTCAAAGAAAGGGCTGCAGCACGAGGAAGATATGTCAGATCTGAATGTACGTGGTAAGTAAAGAAGCTTTTCAATATTGGCCATGCTATATGCAATCAAATGTTTGCGCTAATAGTACATTCAATTTCGACATGTTTCCTGCTTTCCATTGGCAGAGAGGTTGATTGCTATGGTAGTACAACCTCTGTTCTTGTTCTATATGTTTGCAGTCATATGTGCCTTCTTGATGATGGGTGCTATTATTTTGCTTTCAATGGGTATGACACCAATTTTGCAGCAATATATCGATCAGAAGAATGTCTGGAGACAATGCCGTTTCTTGCAGGTGCTTTAGCATGGGTCTTGCTTCTAAATCATGTTCCTAAACGTTGTAACACATAGTAGGAGCAAGAAGAGAAATCCTATCTATGAAGTGCATTTCTGGTGTACAAGACTCTTACTCTGTTAGTGCTGAAAGATGCAACTCCCTTGATACATCTGTTCACTTTTAAGTAATTTTAGAATTTTGTCAATCTGACAGTACATTGTGGTTTATCTGGTTCCTTGATAAAAAAACGCAGATTGTCGGGGGTACTTTCCATCATTGAGTTATCTGAGTGATGCTGATTAGAGAGGTCTAATGCTGTTCTTATATGATTCATCAGCTCCAGAAGATAGACTACCAATGGTATAATTGTCACAGCAAATTTTCTTCTTTGATCAATTCGAACTTGTTATTCAAAAGGACTTTGGGCCTCTCCTTGCCTTTGCCATCCCATTAAAAGGTTTCTCATTCAAACTAGTCTAGGCATCTTAGAATTTTGCTTAAAGTCAAGGGAATACTTATATCTGATCCAAGGAACAACGTGTTTGTAGAATTGTTGGGAGCAATTTCCCATCCTTCAGTCTTCCTTCCATTAAATAAATGGGATTAATGTTGTTAAAAAGGTTCAATTAGGACTTAGAATGTTTGTTATCTCAATTTTACTTTAATAATGCCCACACTTTGAAGTGGATGCGTGTGGATTTAAAAGCAATAACGTCCTTTCCTAAAATACTGTTCTAATTCAGCTTGTTCAAGCTGAGGGGCTATGGAACGTAATGTTCTAACTCAGATAATCCCTCAGGTTCTAAGGCGCTCTTTTTTGGAAAAAACTTGTTGAGCTAAAAATGGCTTGTTCTCATCTTTAGTGATGTACTGAAATGGTAAATGAATTAACAATGGTCCTTCATATTTCACATTGAATAGCAAGTGGTCTCACCAATTAACAAATTTTATCTTGTTCTTATATACATGCATTTTCAACCTTTAGATTGGGGAATATTCTAAAACATATATCCCATCAGTGCATCCTAGCCCTACACCTCAAATGCTTAGGTGGCTCTATATTTTAATCCTTTCCAAATATTTCATATAATGTTGACTATCAAAATAGCACTTGCTTCCTATTAGCAACTAATTAGCAAGTATATGCCATAATTGGCTCTGTACAAGATTAGAAAGCCTAAAATATCATCTAAGCATGGTCCACAAGATTTATAGACTTGAAAAGTCCCTGCCATTATTTCTCCTGCTGCAAAAAGGCAGCGCCTACAACATGAGTGTTGACTGATTGTACGCCACAAAATTCAAACCTCCGAAGTTCTGCCTCCATTGTGTTAGCCTGACACCTCCAAGTACAAATATACAGAAGGTACAAGCTGGGGGATTCAAATCCCACATAGTGCAGGTCCAAGCAAATTGTTTGCCCTTAAGGGGCAGGGTTCCCATGCACATGCAGATACAATCATATATTCATTTTTCCCATTCATTTTTTTGGTTTTCCAAAGCTTTCTTCTACAAGCAAGCCAATGCCTGAATACCATTCAATCAGAATATCTGGTTTTCTATATGAACGCATCAAAACTTTTTTTTGCCGATCCAAATAACATTTTCACAAAAGTTTCTTATTTTTTTTTATCATTTTCCATCAGTGCAACATTCTTGAAACATATAGAAAGCACAAAAAAGTCGTATTTAATTAAAGTGGGACTCATTCCATTCCCATTTTTTTTCGGAACCCGGTTAATTTACATAAAAAGTAGCACCCCGACCCGAAAACTATCCTTAATTCGAATTTTTGAATAAAACTCTGAATCCGAGCTGTGCTGCAGTTTTCCCAGGTTCGCGAGTCGAGAACAAAAACAATGCAACTGAAACAAAGGAAATTCATTAAAGTTTGAAACCAAAGATGTAGTTGAAAAAGAATTTTTATTAATAAATTGAACAGATACAATGTATTTTACATCGGACGCAGAGACCATGGCGGTCTTGCTGTCACTACAGTCACATCATCTTGGTAGGTGGTCCACCTTAGGGGATTAACTTGTGGCGCTTCTTCATGCCGCCTCAGAAGCCTTGGGGGCAACTCAAGAGTGTGGAATGCCTCACGTGGAGGTGCCTCCGGAGCTACCTACCGACCTGTCCACCCGACTTCTCCACTCGCCTCCCCGACCTTTCATCGAATATGCTCCTTCCCCAACCTCCGTGGATGTTATGCAATGCTTGCAATATGCCTTGAGCTTCCCGGACTTTCTCTTTGTTCTTCGCCGTTCTTTATTCCCGAGGGGTGTAGCGAGCAACCTCTCAATTCGCGAAAGCAACCTTGTCCCAAAGGCCGGGCAAGAGTGTAGCGTGACCGGGATCTGTGCCAGAACGGTATTTCTTCCGCCTTGAGCGGGATCCGTGCCGCCTGGAGCGGTCTCTGTGATGCCTGAGCGGGATCTGTGCTGGTGTCGGATCTGTGCCTGAACCACCTGGAGCAAGGAGAGTATGATTAACAATTACGGTGTCATTAGTCAAAACGTAGAAAAGAACGTTGAAATCAAATTACAATGGAGAACATTCATTCCATACAACTGCATCCAATGACGTGGGAAGTAGTGTCTTTCGACTTCGCGAGTCGAGAAAGGCCCATAAAAAATCAAAGTACAACCATTCTCATTAGAATATGGTTGCATCCAATCACACACGGAAGCATACAAATGCTTTTTGTCAACGAGACACCTAGCATGCCTTTTCGACCATGCGAAGTCGAAAGTCCCAGAAACCCAATGTACAAGCATTATCATAATAGATTGTACAAGCATTTCATCAACACGATGCGAGCATGCCTTTCTCGACTCGCGTGAGTCGAGAAAGGCATCGAAACTCAATATACAAGTATATTCATTACAAAATGGTCAATACATGTGTTCACGTTCGATTACAATATTCACACAATTTGACTATCTGAAAGCAGGGGTCACTCTTCTTGTTCACCAAAGTATTTGTCGTCCATAGCTTTCATGATCGGCTTGCTCTCTGGATCGGGTTCCGTGAGGCTCGGATAGTTCGTAAGCACATCGGCGACAAGAATGGCAAAGAGGGATTCCGCCAAGACAGGACAGAGTCCGAAGGACAACCACCTATCCATCTCATATTCTTCAGGTCGATATGGCTTAGCAATGATTGTATTTTGGCGGCGTTATGATAGCACTTGTAGGCGAGTCGTCTATGATCGGCGTGTTGTGTTTGCCAAAGTCCCGAATTGCTCATAAACACCGGTCCAAACCTTTTCACCATTATAGGCTTCCCTTTGTGATGGCTGGATCGAGGTCCTTCACATGCTCGACCCTTTTCGTTTCCCCAAACGAACTTGAACTTCAAAACTGAAATGCCGAGAACACCAAGAACATTGACAATATTTTTCTTTGCCATACAAGACCATATGCCCACTTGAATCCCGTGCGGGCACCGGGGCCAATAATTTCCTTAGCTCGGGCCTCGGATACACTATTTTATGCTCTTTTTTTCACCGATCTCGCGAGGTGTTAATCTCGGGACGTCTTTTGTCGTGGTATACCGCAGCTAATACTCCATTGACGTCAAATATTACAAGCTTGGTGGGACCAGCTGGATCCCAGTTGGAGTTTGGCTCTGACCATATTTCCGGTTCATCGGGATCCAAATGCGGGATCATTAACTTTTCAGGTTCTTTCGGCCGGCCGGAGCAAAGTGTCTTGCTCGATTTTCATTCTCATTCTCCTCGCGACGCGGAACCGTTGGAATCCATTGACAATGATCCCGGACTCGTTGAGCTCGAATTCTGAAATGATGACATCCGGCCGAAGGAACGAGTTTTCTCGACTCGCGAGTCGAGAATGACAAGAAAAGGTATTGAAAGGAAACGAGTTTTCTCGACTCGCGAGTCGAGAAACACCGTTAGAGCAAAGTAAACTCACCTCAATCTCAGGTTTTCAATAATGTTTTCGGCAAAGATTCTCGTCCAATCCTTTCGACATCCTCGTCTCCACGTTTGTCTCCCTCGTCCCCTCGCCGCCTTTATCGCTTCCATTTGTCTTCCTCCCCTTGAAATGCTCATGAAGGCATCCAAGTATGACTGAATGGTTTCAACCATGTCCTTATTTCCAACCACGGATATAGGTTTCATTCCAAACAGCATAGCCCCCTGAGAGAACAGGCCATTCATGTACCACTCGCATACAATTTGATCTTCCTCGACCAAGCTGGTTATGAAGTACTTGATAACTCTTGGCCGGATAGGAATTCTATGTATAGGACCGGTCGCACCATCCTTGCTGACCTTGTCCATCGATGGAACATCCTCCATAAACCTGCCCCCCTTCCAGGGTTCCATCTGCTCTTGAGAGATCATGAACTTGTCGAGATAATGATGCTCGCTAGACCACCACTTATCCAGGTCGACCGCCGATCTTGAAATCAAAACCAAAACTATGTTGGCAAAGCTTGGTGCCTTCGGCAAGCCAAGTCTGCACTCATGATCAAGTTCATATATGGAGTGCATGATCTTGTTGGTGAAGTTAATATCAGCTGCCCATTGGGAGACAAAGCAGTTGTTTGATTGCCCGGCATGCAAAAGACAAGGAAACTGAAAGTATCCAGGTCGGTCATGTCCAGACACGTCTTGTACCACCGCTTCTATGTCGCCTTTTGTCATAAAAGGGTGGGGTCTTCGATCATATTGATGGCAAATAGTGCCACGGGTCCAGTGCCGCCTGCACCACCAAATCCCTTGTGTCCCAAAGTAACTTAAATGGGGGAGCTATCGTCACATTTTAAATGGGACCACCCCCGAATCCAAGCTTCCTTTTCGTAATTGCCATAGCACGCGTTCAGGGAAAGGAAGGGTTTTGACGCTACAGCTTCAGCTTGGTGTTGATGTAGGGTTGACATAGACGGTTCAATTCCTTCATGTCTTCCTCATCAAGGGCAGCCTTTTCCTTGTAATAATCAAAATCATGGTATTCATTAGATGCAACGTTGCGTAACTCCGTGATGCCTTCTTCTAACGCTTATTTGTCGCTTTTAGGACTGTGGCATAATCCTTTGCGCCCCGCAATTTAGAACTCCTGGTCTTCCTCGGCCAGGATTGTTCCCTCCAAGATTTTTGCCTTGTAGGTCAAGCGTTTCTTTGTCCGTGAGGCCCCGTAGATCCTCTTCATGAACCGCTTGTCAAAACAACTTGGGAATTCGGACCCGCTTGGAAATTCTCCATTGCTGTCCTTCACTTGCCTCTTGTCCATTGAGCCCATATTTCAGTCCATTTCTCCCGGACCGCCTCGGTGCTAAGAATGAGGTCGTATTGGTCCGAGAGAGAGACTCCCCGCCTTCCTTGGTGTTCTCTTCTTCTTCTCCTCTTCTTCCTCTCCCTCGTCATCTTCTGTCCCTCCAGCAGAACATATCGCATAGTTTCTCAAAGGTCTTCCACTTATCCAGGGAGCCCTGTTTCCTTTAGGGCTGAGGACAACCCAATGCTTTCCCTTTGTTGCCTGGCGTGTATGATCCGGTCGGGGATAAGGGGCTGCATTCAGACAATGTACCAATGTCGAGCATGAAAGTATCTACAAACACCCGGGAATAAGCGGTAAAATGTAGCCCGGGTTTTCCGGCTGAAGAGTCGAAAGTCCCTTGAATGTCTAATTTTCTTTTTACTTCTCTGGGTTTTTCGACTTCGCGAAGTGAAAGCTCTACATCCTTTGATTTTACGCATTACCTCGCCTTTCATTCAAGCGAGTCGAGAAACCCAAATGATAATCGGCAAATGTTAAGATGGCGAGGGCTTTTTCGACTTCAGCGAATGAGAAAGTCCCATTCAATGTCTAATTTTCTTTTACTGGCTGGGGTTTCGACTTCGCGAAGTCGAGAAAGCTCCACATCTTTGATTTTACGTGTTACTCGGGCTTTCTGCGACTGTAGTCGAGAAACCCCTGATAATCGGCAAATGTTAGGATGGCGGGGGGCTTTCTCGACTTCATGAGTCGAGAATGGAAAGATTCGAGAGTTATTTACCTTACGTAGCTGGCACTTCGCTGCTATTGTGTTCGGCGTTAATAATGCTGGCGGTTCGGTTGCTGGCGTCTCCGCCGAAAGAACTCTGCACTCTCGCTTGGCATATCTATCCTTGATCCTTTGCGGCACCTCCTTCTCCGTCTGCAATACTTGAGCCGCCCTAACTGAATGCTGACCGTCTACAACCCAGAACCGGACGTCTTTTCCTTCGGATCTTCCTCGGACTTCCGGTGAACAACTCACTGTCGATTCGCTAAAAGATATGACATCCGCAGGCATTGGATGCAGCGGGGATGTCGCACCATCGAGTTCGGAATCTCCGGCATGTGTGCTTTGGATTAAATTTCTGTGGTTGAACAAGGCGGCATCTCCCGTGCAAACCTTCACCGTCTAATGTCCAAAAGCAAAGGCTTGTGTGATATTCCCTAACGGATAATACTTGAGCTAGGCGCTCCATTTTTCGTGCCCCTCTCTGAGAAATCCTGATCTGATCATCTGGATCGAGGTTTGGGGAGTCGACCATATCTTCGTCTCCTTCGTCATCTGACTCCTCCCGTGTGGTGTCATCATCCCCATCTTTGTTTTTTGGTGGACTTTTTTGTGTATGAACCACAACATTCCCCACTGCAGAGTGTTGTAGAGTCTTGAAAGACAAGAGAAGTGAAGCTCCCCGTATTGAACAGTTTTTCCCTGACTCTGGAAATCTCCATACCAAGCTCCCTGGATGTTAGGGTTCCGGCCTCCTTCATCCCTTCCAGATCCTTCCACCCAAGGTTCTGACAATTTAAAGGCGCCGGCCTTTTTTCGGTGCCCTTAGCCTTGCTCATGGAAGAGTGAGAATAATTTGAAACTGCCAATTTTTTGGTGCGATAGAACTTACTCTTTCCGCAGTCCTCGACATGTAGTGTTAAATGCTTGAATCGGCGCAGAGGCGGAGAGCACAACACCAATTTTCTTGTACTTGTCTCGGGGAGCTCTTCTTGTCCCTTTGGTGTAGAAAGCAGATCTTTCTCCTTCCCACTTGTCGATACCTCGACATACCACCAAGAATACGCATTTGTTTCAAAAGAAGTCTCGGTCCCTCGATGGCGAAGAATGGAGTTGGCCCGATGATCACCGGTGAGTCCGAGGTGAATCTTTGCAAGAAGAAACGGATGGATCGAGTTAAGGTATTCGGACAAAAGAAAAACCTCGAGCTCACGGGGTGTTTGTCTTCTTCTTCTTGTCGCTACGGCGAAAGCATTATCCTCCGCCCAAGCTTCTTGGGCCGGAGTCATTTCTATATGCCCTCTCATCCCTCTTCCGGACGACTCAGAATTAAGTTTCCTCGTAGCGTTGTGAGTTTTAGGACTGCATGTAAAAAAGGATCGGGCGTGTTCTTTAATTTGAAGTTAAGGACATGCAATCATTTATGAAAAAAAGCGGGCTAAGGGTACAGCACGGTCGGCTTTAGCCCGCCCAAACACTATTTCGAAATTGAATCACATCAAGGGACTAAGTGAGTGGAGCGTAGTTTATCTTCCCTGCGGCATTGGGGAACTCGAGGTCGAGGGGATCATCGATCGCGACTTCCGGAATGGCGCCCTTGACGCTGTAAGTCGCTAACGGCGCTTTGTATATGTGTGTTTTTCCCGACCGCAAGGCGATCCTATTGCAAGCAGATTGAATTGATCGATGAGCACGGAGCTAAGGTAGGAAGCGGAGAGGAGCCACACCGAACCGAACTCTACATCGGGCGCCATGGAAAGGGGATACGAGAATCGCAGTGATACGAGTAATAGATGCGAATACACTCTTGAAGAGACCGACAGAAGAAGCAAAGACTCTGGGTGAGGCTGCGGGATCCGTGATACAGTGGCCCAAGGAATTACTGCGTGAAGAGGTGAGTTTCAGAGATGCCTATGTTATTTCGCTTGTAGAACATGCCGTATGTGTTTAAATAATGGAACTGCTGATAAGCTCGACGGATTCAGTGTTTCCTTGTCCAGCATTTCTCAGCTTCGAGAGATGATTTACTCTCTAGGTTGAGAGATGCTCGGCAAGGAAACATTGGATCGGGGGTAAAGAACAGTTCCGTTTTAGGTCTGTTTTTCCATGGACTGTTTACTTGGAATGTTGTACATAGATCAGGCTAGGACTAAGGCCCAGGAGATGCGGTTCAAATGCATCCTCTTGTAGTTAGTCGGAGGGGCCTCCACCCTGTCCGAACCACTCCTCTTCGCAATATTCGAGGAAGATGGTTCGAAGGAGAGTGGCTCAGACAGGCTAGAGGCACTTGGGACTAAAAACAGGAGAATAGAAAGTGCAGTACTTGTAGAGAATGCAAGCCTTGGCTTCCTCTGTGGTTTCCCTGTGGTTAGTTGTAGAGGCCTCCACCCAGTCCGAGCCCCTCCCCTTCGCACTATTCGACGAAGATGGTTCGAAGGAGAGTGACTCTGACTGGGTCGAGGCCACTGCTACCAGACACAGGAGAATTGGCTGGCTAAGGGATTCTCGACTTGCGAGTCGAGAATGCTTGGCTTCCTGTCTACATTCTCGACTCGCAAGTCGAGAATGCCTTGGCCATCCAGAACTCCGGTTAGTACACATGGAGTGCCGGTTGGGTAAGGCATTCCCGACTCGCGAGCCGAGAATGCATACAGCAAGCTCTGTGGAATGCATGCATTCTGCGACCACACACAGGAGAATTGGGTTGCTAAGAGCTGGCCCGCGACAAGAAAACACTTCCTCGCAATGTCCGAGGAAGATAGAAGGAGAGTGTTTAAGACCACCCTCCAGCCAGCTCTAGAGTGCATTTGAGTCAAGGCCGCGACTCACCCAGTCGAAAAGCAGACCAACAACTTCGGTTATTCGCCGAGGCCTCCACCCAATCGGCTCCATCCCTTCGCGAAATATTCGCTAAGATGGTTCAAGGAGACGGCCTTTGATTGGGTAGAGGCCGCTGCGACCAATAATGTGAGAATTGGGTTGCTAGAGTTGGCGCAGACAAATAAAACCACTTCCCTTCTCGCCAATGTCCGAAAGGAAGATAGAAGGAGAGTGGTTGAGACCTGCGAGCCAGCCAGTCGAAAGTGCACTAGGAGTCAAGGCCGACTCACGGAAAGCGGCCAAAGACCTCGCTGGTTAGTCGCTGGGGCCTCCACCCGGTGGGCAGCAATATTCGCAATATTCGATGAGCATGGTTCGAAGGAGAGTGGCTCGACGGGTGGAGGCACTGCCGACCGCACAAAGAGCCATTGGGGGGTATCACATTCTCGACTCACGAAGTCGGAGAAGGTCAGCAACGGGTTCTAAAGAATGTGAAGACATTGGGTAGGCTGTGCAATCGAATCGCGAAGTCGAGAATCCCTCAACCCGCCAACAAATTCCAGTGTACACTCCCTCTTCGCCTCCTTCGAGAAGTTCTCGACTACGAGTCGAGAAGAAGGCCCTGTACTTCCTTATTCGCTAAGTGCCAAGTATTCTCAACTCGCCACTCCCTCTGATGTCTCTGCAGTTGGATTCTTTGTGAGTTAGAAATGGAGATTCGTGGAAGCAATTCCTATTCAATTCTTCTTTGGGAGAAAGACATTCCTAGTTATTTTCTCATTTAATGCTCGCAATATCTTACTTCCTAACACCAGTCTCTCGATGATTTTCTCTCGGTTGCTTGCTACTATAACCACTATTCTCACTTGTGCATGTACAATGTATTCAATTCAACCACAAGCAAGAAAAAGATAACAAAAACAGAAAACAATACAAAGATTATTAAGATTAATGAGAAAACAGAGAAAAAGTGGAGAAACGGTCTGAGAGAAAAGTGGAGAACAAAGATGGAAAAATGAGATTAAAAAAGGGTATGATATTACAAAAACATACCGGAAGATTTGTGGATGAGGAGGAGGCTTCCGACTTCGATTCCATGTGGGTATAGTCACGACAAAGCGTGAATAAGGATTTGGTCCGTCAGAATTGTATCGTGGATTAATAAGAGCCTCTAACAACAGAATATAAGAAAAAAAATGCACTAAAAGACTTACGAAAACTAAAAAAAAAGACAAAAAGGGCCTCACTTTCTTCTCAGAAGCAGAGCTCCAACAATGAACACAACGGCGAGAACCCGGGCGGCTGGAAGGCCCCATCAACCAAAATTGCTTTGTCCATAAGATGGGCTGGAATCGCTCGGTTTGATCGATCACCGACGGTAAAGCGGGCGCCTAAGGAAACGAGGGAGCTCAAGACCGATCGAGGAAAACGGGGAGGAAGAATGGTCGGGGAGAGGAAGAGGGTGCAAGCACCAGGGCCGCACCCTCGAACCTAAAAGTGCAATAATAATATACTTGCATCACGTGTGGGCCATGCCCTCCATGGCGTGGCGGTGCGGATCTTGGCGTGGCCGGGGTTTGACCCACGAAGAGGCGCCACATTGGCCATGCCAAGATATGAAAGGGTTAGTTATATGTTTATATATGTTGTCTTATGTATTTAATAAGGTTTCAATGGTTGAATAGTATCAATGGTATATATGGTTACAATGTTCACATATGGTTTAGAATGAGTGTGGTTGTATGCTTTAATATGGTTATATGATTTTAGTTAATATGGTTGTATGATTTAATATGGTTATATTTAATATGTTTGTATGGTTTTATATGGTTCATATGGTCATATTTGTGGTGTTTGGGGCTATATGGTTTTAATGTGAGCTTTTTTTTCATTGGGGAGCATGTGAGATGAGTAAAATGGAGCCGGGGAAGTCCAAAGGAGGCCATTGCCCTAGGCTCCAATGGAGGAGGATGGGTTGCCTTTTGTTGCACCCTTGCAACCAGATGGTATTTGCAGAGGGCATAATAACTGCAGTTGATCCATTTGATAGTGTGAATGATGAGAGGCTGGGAGATGAACATCTTGGAGTTGGCATTGTGAAGCTTCTTATCGAAGTTGATACTATCATGTCCCAGGGAAGCTCTAGTGATTGCATTGTGTGCTCAGGGCTGCTGGAGTCCCAAGCTCGATTTGAGATGGCCAATTAGATTTATTACACACAAGAATGGTGATACTCTAGAATGCCCTACTGAACTACACACCCCAAGGCCCACCCAAGGCCATGTGGAAGATTTGGTGGTCGATGAGCATCCTTTGATCACAAGGAAGAGACGCTATGTCTTTCAAAAAGGCGACCCAAAGGTGCCCAAGAGGCCTAGAAGTGACAAATATTTAGAAAGGATGGAAAGTATGGCACCAACCAAAGAAAACCTGGAGGCAATTAGGGGACAAGAGTGTTGCAACCTAGATTGCACAGTGCATTACAATGTGGATGACCTCGTGCAGATAAGGTCCCAATACATTGGACAGCTTCAAAAAGATAGGATTAATTTCATTTACTCCTTGTGTAGGAATTCCAGCTATGATGAAAACACAGGGCTACTGCTATATCAATTGAGGGAATGAAGGTATGTATGAGAGCATTGAGATGGATTCTTGGGGTGAGCAAGTCTTCATTTTCTGATCTTCGGGAGCGGGTTAGAAAAGGGCACACTTTGTTCCAACATGGTAATGCACTCACTTTGAAACCTAGAGCAAATACTCTAAAGGCCATTGCGGTCTTGAGAGCTTTGTGAGATACATGTCTCAATCTATGCCCCACAAGTCGAAGGTGAACGAGCACCCGGTGTGAAAAGTGGTGCAAAGAGTGTTGCCACAACACTATATCCAAAAGGAGTGCCTTAAGGAGGTCAACTCCATCCTAGAAACTACCGGAGGTAGGCCTCTTTCTCAATCACATTTCAAGCAAGTTATGGAGCACTCACTTCTGGGGCGTGAGTGTCCTACAACACATGCCATTCTCAAAGTGCAACACTTGCATTCAACTCAAGGATACACTTGCATCAAGCGCAATAGAGAAAGAAAGAATGGCAATTAGGGAGCAATTTGCGAGATCACCAAAGAGACCAAATATCATGTAGACAAATTGTATTGGCGGTGGAGAACATTTTACGAGATGCGGCCGGACAAATTTTTGTGTATAATTCATGATAAGATGGACCAACACAAGACTTTCTTGCCAAAGCTAGATCCTTTACCCAAGCGTTGTCAAAAACGCTTTTCGAGATGAAAGTAAGTCCGGCGGGTGTATTAACACATGGTCATGGAACTGGAACATATGGTCATTTTGTGCTTGATCTATGGAGAGATGATCCAAACTTCCATGTGAGCTCTATTTTCAAGTGCTTGAGAACACTAGAGAAAGGATCGATAGAAGGGAGGAGGTATTCCCCTTCAAGACCCATTTTTGAGGCTTTGATGGATGATCAACCGCTTTGTTACTAAAGGCGGATAAAAAGCTCACATCCAAGGTGCCTAGTGAATCAAGGAGGACTTGGGATGATTTCCCCTTACTAGAGAAATCAGCACCGAGGAGCTATGTGTTCAGTTGGACAACTGTTGGAAAGAAAACAAGAATAGATGGATGTTTGGGGCAATGTCATACTTTGGAAGTGGGAGTATTCAAAGTTGTGAAAGTGGGATTCATGATGGTTGGGCATACGCGATGATGATATTGATGGATTCTTTGGAACTTTCTCCACCAAGCTCAAGAGAGAAAACGTGACCACTCTCCCGAACTAATGGATGTGTTTGAGAGGCTGCATTGACCCCAACCCAATGGCTTTCTTGATGGATGAGGTTGCGATTGGAAATCATTTGTAGAAGGATACTTGCTAGATGGCAAGGACCGTTGATGGGACACACAAAGCCACTTCAATTCAAGTTTTGGGTTAGGGATGGAATACCAATCATGCAATATAAGTGGAGACCGGGTGACAAGTTGTGGATGCCTGTACAAGGTATCGAGTTGTGGCAAAGGGTGTCTCTTTGGTGAAGTTTCTCATTCCTAAAGGGCAGCCAAAACCACTACCTCCCTTCAAGGCAGTCAAAGACTCTAGCCAACCTGGTGAAGGGCATCAAGGATTACATAGCGACTGGGATGATGTTTGAAATGGAAAGCACACCTCCACTCTTAAGAAAAATCAAATGGACTCCCTAATCAAATCTTTGGGAGAAAGTTGTAACATGCTTAGAAACTGAACAGCCATGTGGGAGGGAGCTAAGAGACGGGTTCTTGCCAGAGTCAAGATGGGAGGGTTCTCAAGGTGCAAGCACGTCTAAGAATGCTCACTTGGGTCCCAAGTGGTTTGTGGGAAGTAAGGCCTCAAAGCCGAAGTGGTTTGATCTTCCGAGTGGGATCCCTTTGAGGACATCAAGGAAGGATACTTTGTGCTAGTAAGGCCCGATGATGAGGACTGTCCAATATGGTTAGGGGTGGCACTCTCGATGTGACCACCACTATGCCACGATGGAGAGGAGTTGCGTCCCTGGATTCCAAATTCAATATTGGGAGCCCATTGGGAGGCACAAGAAGGGCAACTTGAAGGAGCAATACACCATTCCACCGGGAGAAGAAGTGGAGGCCAAATTATGCCGACCCTCAAAGGAGGGAATTGGTGGAGTGTGTGGTATGGTCATATCCAAGTTCTCACATTGCAAAAGACAACACACACAAGATCCCAAGAAAGGAGATGGACAAGGCCATGAGCAACCTCCATGCTATATCATTGTATGAGGGTGCATAATATTGAGAAGTTTGAAAACTTTCTCAACTAGTGGTTTGTAAAATTTATGAGGAAAACAAGTAACCCAATTCTATGTGTGTCATGTGTAATTCTATTCAAGCAATCAATTCAGAAATTTCTTTTATGGTGTGTGAGTCCCATTTTCAGTCCGAGTCCCAAAATTCAAGATTTGTCCCACTTTAATTAAATACGACTTAAAACAAGCAAAACAATAAATCAGAGTATCTAATTATTGTTCATTGCAGCAATTATGGCGCCTCTCCATACTATTTATCCGCCTCAGTTCTTGCAGAAGAAGAAATCGGTCCAAATTCATGTGCGCTCGCATGTGCTGGCGCTCAGTAATGCTGACCTCAACCTCCACGTCCTTCCATTCCATATGGGATACGACCTCCTCCAATGCTGCAAACAACCTCCCCAGCCGCATCCTGAGAAAGCTGCATCCTGAGCAAGCGGGCTGAAGGTGCCACAGATTCAACAAGCATGTTTATATTCACAATACTTGAGACCACTTCCAGGCAATCTGCACTCGCTCTGCATTCGAAGAGAAAACCACATAAGGACTAGATGCAGCAAGGCTGTGCGGAGGGGACAGACATGGCTCTTCATCACTACCTATGCCAATAACGCCAATCCCAATCCGTGGCCTCACATCCATCACTCCGATAGGCTTGTGCTAGCAGCAACCTCAGTTTGCATGCCCACAGCAGCCCTATTCTATCCTCCCCTCTACAAAGTTCTCGTCCATATCCTCCAAGGAGTGCCATGTGGGGTATTATAATGGTGTATTTTGATGGGGTCAAGTGGCATCGCCAATATAAGGTAATGCTAATCGGGAAGAAAATTCTTGGTTCTTGTTGATCCGATTAACAAAACATGAAAATATGTCTAGCAACTAAAGAATGCCATAGTCCTGAGCTCAAAACGACTTCCCAACCATGATATTGTAATAACTTGTCTGTGATTCACCAGTTATTGAATCTTAATCATGGACTAGGAATAAAATACACATTTAAGTAGATACATTAGCTTTGTAATCAAAAGATTATAATGCAATAATTTGAATGTCACCAATATCATAGTTGGGTTATCAATATCATGATTGGGTCATCCTTTCATCTAGTGGTGTATTTTGGTGGTGCCATATGGCATTTTCAATATACGGCAATGTTAATCTTGCAGAAATTAGATTAGAATAGAATAGACTAGAGTTTTTATCATCCACGGAGACCAATTGGCCTATGGGACCCAAACAGGAGGCGCACCAAGTGTATTATTGTCCGGATTAAAAAACCCCCTCCCCGCCCCGAAGGTTTATTTGGTGGAAAAACCATGACAGGAATAGGTTTGCTGTCGAACTGTACAAATACAAATACAAATATATATCATGGGGGACAGAAATATGTACATATATCTGGTAAGTGCCCAAAGACTGAGCTAATCTCGGCGACCCATGATCTCTTGAATGTATGATCCCAACCTCCGTACCGAGCTCGTGCTCAGCATCTCATGCAGGGGCTGGCCAGGATGGACCAGCTCAGCATAGCGTATCCGAATGTCATCATATGCCAGACAACTCTGAAGTGTGTGACATTCGTCTTCCACAGCTCCAACCAGGCAGTGGAATAAGCAACCATTATAAATCATAGGGTATTTGGTTACAAATACAGTGTGACCAATTATTTCTAAGTGTATTTGCAGCGGGTGCGCACTGACCATATGGGAGTCATAGGATGCCTGAATCCGACGGCCACATGGGGTATTGGGCGCGACGAGTGCAAAGAAGCATAAACCAATCAACTATTACGTTGTTCGTCTGGAGGGCTTTCTTGTTCACAACAGTTGTTATACTATCGTCACTGCCCAAATAATAGTTCTATCAAGCTAACATGTTCTATCAAGCCACATCAGTACTGGCATTAAATTTTAGTTTTGTCAGTTTTTTTAGTGCACAAGGATTTATGTCAAGCATCTCTGGTCTTGCAGGGGTTTGAGTCTTATAGCCTCATCAATTTTATTTCTTCAAGTGCTCTGCAAATATACTAAGAGTTGAAGCTTTTTGGGGCCCTTGAATTAGGGAAATCCTGCCATCTGGTCGAAAGTTCTGTAAGCAGAGTTTCTTACCTGTACAAATCAATGCCAACAGTAGACCATTTGAAATTTGTTGAAAGAAAGCGAGTTTTGCGGGCATTAAGCTCCACCGCCTATTTTTTGCACAATTCGCTTTAGCTGTTGCCTCAAGTCCTGATACATGTTGCAAAGACCATAAATCATCAAGCATCATGCAGTCATTGAAATCTCAGACCAAAATTCTTCTTCGTGTTAAAGAGGTCTAGCTTTATTTGCACCACACATCTTCTTCAGAAGAGAGTACGATTTTGCTGAATTTTCATTCAGAATCAACGTTAGTGGCCTTGGTAAGCAAATTTAAGAAGCTATTTCTTTGAGGTTTATGGCCATCGATCTATTTCTCTAATTCCAGCTCAATCGCACTAGATATATAGTATTATGTACTATTGCGGAACATCAGTCGCCATTCCAGCAGAATCGCGCAACAATCACAAGTTACTATTTGTAGCAGATCACATTCGGATCCACTTGTCTTCTTCACATTGCATCAACCAACCCGTTTTAAGGCTTCAAAAAATTCTTGAACGATTCAATATTAGCCATCTAAACTTGTGTTTCAGATGGCGATCTCATTTTTAGGTTATGGATGTTCTAAAATTTTAGGGTCACCCTCCTGGCCTCTCTCATGCTTTCATCACAGTCAACAAGCCATGATTAGGTATTGAATAGTCGTGCTCACAATTTTGTACAAGAAGTCATGCTCGCATGCCTCAAGCTTTGCTCCTTGGACTCTTTATGGTTGATATTGGAGTACATGAATTGGTACTTACATTTTAAAGGCACCCTATCATCGTTGACATAAGTGAATTCTCCTCTTTTTTTTTTTTTCCGCTGGGGAGGGCTGGGGGAGTGGGGGGATGATGATAGTGTTAACCACTTGGTGGTTAACATTGTGCACATGCTAGGTGTTAGTGGTGGTAGACTACACTTGGCATGCTTAGATTAGCATAAGTGTACGATTTAGATTTAATTAGATGTAGGGCTCATATGTAACTAGGTTTTATCTCATAATTAGAGAGCCTCATTTGGAGCACATTTCTCATATTCTTTGCGCATATTTCTTTCTTTCTTCTTGTTTTATGATCTTGAGCTTGGCAGTCTTGTAGCATCCGATAGTCATGGGCTGCTGCTGCAAGTTGGATGCCAAGAACTCGAGATTAACAGCATGCCCTGGATACAAGTCAAATGTGTAGGCGCTTTTGCAAATGCATAAGAATTTATGTCAAGCATCTCTGGTCTTGCAGGGGTTTGAGTCTTATAGCCTCATCAATTTTATTTCTTCAAGCACTCTGAAAATATACTAAGAGTTGAAGCTTGTTAGGTGTCCTTGAATTAGGGCAAATCTTGCCATCTGGTCCGAAGTCCTGCAAGCAGAGTTCTTACCTGCACAAATCAATGTCGACGGCAGATCATTTGAAATTTGTTGAAAGAAGGCGAGTTTTGCAAATGTTAAGCTCTACCGCCTATTTTTTGCACAATTCGCTTTAACTGTTGCCTCAAGTCCTGATATATGTTGCAAAGACCATGAATCATCAAGCATCATGCAGTCATTGAAATCTCAGGCCAAAATTCTTCTTCATGTTAAAGAGGTCCAGCTTTATTTGCACCGCACATCTTCTTCAGAAGAAAGTACGATTTTGCTGAAGAGAACTATCCCAAAAACAGGGGCATTTTCATAATTTTGCATAAATAGAGCGGTATTTTTATAATTTGCCTAAAAATAATTTATCTATCCATCTAATAGTGCTATCTAATTAAAGGTCTTAGGAGTTTAATAAGATGTATCCATGGACTAAAAGGTCTGATGGCGTAAATGTAATAAAATCGATCTTCAAATAAACAATATAAAAGAGCGAATAATCTTCTTCAAGCACTTTATAACCAACACCAAATAATTATTTGCTCAAGTCAAAGTGGAATGGGAATTAACAAATCGACAGTTGGGTATCTCTCCTCTTCTTCCTGTCTTTGGGGCAATGTTTCCCATCTTCACCATTGCAGCTGCAAATTTCACAAAGAAATCATCCTCACCTACTCCGTACTCTAAAACTTCAGAGCCAGCTTGTTGGAGAACCTGGTCTGAGTTTAGAATCCCTCTCTTTGCTTGCACGTTCTTGTAATAGTTGCTATCAAACTGGAGAGGAGTGGAAAGATCCAGGGGTAATGTCACATTGCCATTGCCACCTTGAGGACATACTTGCTTAAGTTGAGCCAAAAATTGGACATCAATGTTGGGATCTGCCTTCCTTGTATTTTGGAAATTGTAGAGACGTTGAGTTATACTAGCACACCTTGCCCTGCCAATGGTGTGGGATCCAGAGAGCACGATCATATCTTGGGCAGACAAGCCCTTTCTGCCAAATTTTGTTATAAGTTGAGAAAATGTGGAGTTGGGCACAGGAATATTTCTATTAGCTATGGCCAAGCTTGCACTTTATCAACATCATGATTGGGTCATCCTTTCATCTAATGGCGTATTTTGGTGGTGCCATATGGCATCTTCAATATACGGCAATGCTAATCTTGCAGAAAATCTTTTGTTACTTAACAAAATATGAAAATTTGTATAGCAACTGAAGAACGCCATAGGCTGAACTCAAGACTTCCAACCATGATATTGTAATGACTTGTCTGTGATTTATAAGTTTGCAGCTCCTGACTGATATTTCCCTATTTTTGTCATAATGTCGTGTTGTGAAAATTATTTTGGATGTTACGAAAAAGTGGTATTAAACACTTTCATTCCATCTTTAACCTTCATTCCATCTATAAAAATGACAATCTATTGTGAATTTGGAAAGTTGCATGGCTTTTTGATAATTTTTAGCATAGAAAGATCTATTTGGGGAAATACCTAAGAATTAAGGGCAATTTGGGAATTTCAAAAATACGAAGGGCTTTTTGGAAAATAAGTCAACAATTAGGGTTATTTTGGTAAATTTCCCAAAAATCAATCAAATTCATTTGATTTTTATCGTCAACAAAGACCAAAAGGTCTAAGGACCACTAAAGAAAGATTATAGTGACCTAGCCTACCTTCCGCGTGGGTGCTACAAGTATCCTATAAGATAAGGATGCCACATTTTAGATGCACAAGTTCTTTCCAAATCTAATTGTCTTTGCACCTCCTAAGCTCATGTAATCTATTTGTTCAATATCACTTTTCCTACATGGCAATAGGCTTACCTATTCAATCAATTGAGCTGTTATTAGTTCGTTTGTTGAATATGTAGCACAATATCAGGGGGTTTCACGGGGATTTGATATGGATGCATAAATCACCATTCCTGAAACCATAGACAATACCCCTAAAACAATTATTACAGAAAGAAAAACAGAGGGATTTGATAAGGTGCATAAATTGCCATTCCTGAGACCATATCCCTTCATCAAGGGCTGTCGGATGGGCATATTTACTCAATATTCCTTGATATAGATCGTAGACAGCGATCCTCGTTTGTGGGTTATTCTTATACAAATTTTGATACACTGTATAACGAGGTTTGCGAAATGCTATAAGGTTTGAGGCAATGTACTAAATGGTGTTGATTTTATACATATTATATGATTTTTGGGGCTCTCGCTACCCTACGTCACCCGTGTGAATATGCACCCAAACTAAAGGGGGTTTCAGGGGGGATTTAATTTTAAAATGTTGGATGTAATAATTTTTATTGATTCAAAAAAAAAAAAAAATTGGCCCCTTCGGGGCCTAGGAAAAAGTGGTGTACAAATATGATAAAAGGGTATGTATAAATATACCAAAATAGCCATGAAAATACTAGAATAAGCAGAGAAACAATATAACTTATAAAAAGAAACAATGAAATACAGGAAAGAAACAATAAGAAAGACATCCCAAGTAATAAGAAGTAGTTCTGCAAGTTTGACATTGAAGTTTTACACAGCCCATATTTAAGGGTTAAATCATAATAGGTCCACACGTGGTTTCTACATTCAGAAATATAATATTTGAATATCATTGTCAAAATATAACATTTAAGAGAACTATTGGCATTAAAAACCACCATAGTTTACAAGCTTGATACAAGAGACATCATTGACCAATTAAGCTTCCCATTGCAAAAATCTCCTTTGTATACCGAGCCCTTGCAAACTGCAAGGATGGGAAAGAGTACCACGTGTCATGCAGAAGCCAGCCATTGATTTCCATCAAAGAAATTTAAAAATTTTAAAAAGCCAAACAAACAGTCTTAAACCAACAAGCTTTATTCAGCACTGCACATGCCAAACCTGATCACTCTGAGATATTTGAATGCGAAAAGCATCTTATATGGACTTATAGAATCTGTAGAGATTATAGTCAAGGGGTGAGAATTGAAGGCTGCTTCAGATATCATGTCGTGGACCTGCATATATTTTATATTCCTTCATTCTTGGTTAGAAACTACAAAGCACCGAGATGTACACAAAGCATCTAATAAAATAAATATTGTAATAACATATTTCGCTACAAACCCATGGAAGCAGATGCATGAGCAAGAGAATTGAGATGACAATTATGAGGCAGTGCTGAAGAGGCCATAGAAGCAAGAAACTGAGAGCAAGAATGTATGTCGGTGGTGGTATCCATGGAGGCCGAAATGCATGATCCCAATTACGGAACTGAATTACAAAGAAAACCACCTGATGCCATACACCTTCGGAAATCTTACTGCAAGGACTTTCTAAAAGCATAAAAAATTGCTCAAAAAGGACACCCGAGGTGGGAGATATTTGAGATTGAAGCAATGCCAAAACTGACGGTAACCATGGAGGCCAAAATAGACGATCCCACTTCCGGAACTGAAATAGAGATAAAATTACTTGATGCCATATACCTTTGGAAATATTACTGCAAGGGCTTTCCAACGCATCAAAAATCGCTCGAAACGGACACCCGAGGAGGGAGATATCTGAGATTGAAGCAGCGCCAAAACCCTAGCCCCAGTGAGCTGCGCCATCACCAAATCAACCAAGCCTTTATCTAATATTCACATACAACCACACATTTTTTTTTTTTTTTTTTTTTTTGAAAATCAACGGACAAGGAAAGGTGCACTCTAGAAATACTATTTAGTACAGTCAAACGAATACATCAACCAAATCATAGCAAAATCATATTGAAAAGCGTACAAAAAACACAAAGGAAACCCCCTGTTATATTTATATATATAAAAAAAATATATAGATTCAATAGAAAAAATAAACACGTAATATTTAAAGCATTCTGATTAGGATATTGAATTATTTTGGTAGAGGTTCGAGTCTTCGTATTGTATATTTCAAAACCTCAGGCAAACCTGTATTTCATATTTCAAAATCATAAGCACCCCCAATCATAAGTGACCATAATCGAAACGAGAGGCGCCCATAGGCCCCAACATATGATCTGGGCCGTAGGATAGACGGATCCGACGACCGAGGTAGTCCAGGGCGCACCTCGTTTAGAATATGCAGCACAATAACACATGCTATGTTAATGCTTATAACTTTCAGCTGAACATTTAAGACATGACAAATTGACCCTTCCGTCACAACTATTACAAAGGGTGACCACTATTTTTGGCCTCTATCTTCGTCTTATTTAATTACATTAGTTTGTCTTGTTACAATATCATGACTGGTTCGGAATCTTTTTGGTGGTGCATTTTCCACGTCGTCTGGCCCAATTTTCAGGAATGCTAATTTGTCGGATCATATTGGATCATTGTCACAGTAGGTAAAGAACAACTCTAAAGTCTTCAGAAAATGACAAAATTGTAAGACTTGCAGCCTCCCCAATTATGATATTGTACGGGTAACACGATTAATCCACGATTCCCAGTTAACAGCTCCCAACCTTTGCGATTGCTGCCAAACCAGGAATCTTGTCTCAATCATGTTACCCTTATACATAACAATTGATAATTAGATAGGTGTTGTCTTTCCTATTCCAAGGATGAAAGATGTGTTAGAGTATATAAAAGATGATCATCATGCACAAATTCAATAATAATAATGGTATAGATAGATAGATTATGCCTTAAAAAATATTGATATTGCCTGCTTTTGAAAGATCGGTAAGATTATCAATATTGGCATTCTATTATTTTATGCTCATAAGAAGATAAGCTGACCTTCCATTTATGTTTTTTATGGTTCTTAAACAAGGCTTGATTAGATAAGCACTTAAGCGAGATTATGACGCAATAGGTTAGTGTGCCGACCCCAGAATTTGGAGGCCAATTCAGTGTCCAACAAGGGAGGAAAAGCATCTCTATTAGCGGCCCGATTTTGGTGAATTTTGAATAGTGGGAGGAAAAACATCCCTATCAGAGAGGCCGGGTTCTGGTGAATTTGAATAGTATCTTCGGGTGAAGTCTAGAATATTTGAAGCGCATCTTGGACCAGAAAGAATGCCATGGACCATACGGTTTGGGAATGTTTTTTTTGAGAAAAATTGCCAAGGATAATATATCTAGAAGAACAAAGGAAGACATATGAGTGCCAAGTGATGAGAGGTTATTGTGAATGGTCGAAACTTTTGCCTCTGTGTGGCCATCAGTTATAGAGTGGGCCACGCAAACTATGCAGACAAACATCCTGTTCCGGAGAACACCTCAATTGGGTCTTCTTTTTTTCCATCTCTCTTGCACGGATCAATCTCCTAGATGCCTGATTCTGTATGACCTCTTCTCTTTTTATTGAATCCTTCTTTAAATCGCCCATTGATCCAAACCCACATCCGATCCTCTGCGTCCTTCTCTAAGTTTTTGCGAGCAATGGAATCCCTCTTTGTTATCGATGCGCCGGAGGCAGAGCGGCTTCAGAAAGAATCCGGTTTAGGTTTGGAAGATTTTTTGTCTACCTTGATAGAGCAAACTTGCGCCCTTGCCAGACCTCCTATTTCAAAATTTCGAGTTGGAGCTATTGGAATCGGACCTAGCGGGCGCTTATTCAAAGGTGTGAATCTAGAATTTCCTGGTTTGCCTTTACATCATGCTGTCCATGCTGAACAGTTTCTTGTCATCAACATGCTTCAACATGGTGAGAAATCTCTTCGTTGTTTGGCAGTCTCTGCTGCTCCCTGTGGCCATTGTCGTCAGTTTCTTCAAGAATTGAGAAATGCACCTAATATTGAGGTTGTGATTGTCGATTATAAGGCAGAAACTCAGATGCTTGCTAAGTTTCTGCCCCATAGATTTGGCCCTCATGATCTTTTAGGGGAAGAATTCCCTCTGTTGCTTGAATACCAGAACAATGATTTATCTTTAGAATCAGATAGCTTTTCATTGTCATTCTTTCCACCACCCTTTTCTGGTTCGATTTCTTCTTTTGTAACAGCCAATTTTGGTGGCAATGGCCACTCTCATAACCACATTCCTTCAACTGCTTTGCAGAAGGACACAGTGTTAAATATTTCCCTCAAAATGCCTGCAATGCAAGAGCCCTTGCCATCCTATATGGCGATAGGCAAAGAGATGTCCAACATATCTGTAAATGAGAAAATTCCAGATGGTCTTGAGATGAATGTATGCCTTTCTGTGGAGGGTCAGCGCCTTAGGGACGTTGCCTTGGAAGCGGCCAACCGTTCCTACGCCCCTTACAGCAACTGTCCATCTGGAATGGCCATTTTAACTGCTAATGGCTCAATTTATTCTGGCTACTACATAGAATCTGCTGCTTACAATCCGAGCATCTCTCCTTTACAGGCTGCTTTGATAGCTTTTGTAGCTGCTGGTGGCAAAAGTTATGAAGATATTATTAAGGCAGTGCTTGTTGAGAAACAAGGGGCAGTTGTGCAGCAAGCATCTACTGTTCGGTTGGTCCTGGACAAAATTTCCCCCAAATGCAGCCTTTACGTTTATGAGGCAGGTGCTTTGAAGAAAACATAAGTTGGTGCATGCCAACATAGCATGTCTTTCACATGTATTATTGGTTAAGTTGGAATTCTGCTCTTTTTCTTGACACATGTATAGCACTATATTTAGCAATGGCCATTCACTATCTGATAATTGTACATTTGTAAAGCATTAATAAGACTTCATTATGGTGAAGTTTCTCCTCTGTACATATTTTGTGAAATCAATATAAAGAGGATATACTTTTACATCAATGGATTGATTCTCATATCTTCTGTTGGGAGCAATCAATCTTCTTTATTGAGCAAACTTGCGCCCTTGCCAGACCTCCTATTTCAAAATTTCGAGTTGGAGCTATTGGAATCGGACCTAGCGGGCGCTTATTCAAAGGTGTGAATCTAGAATTTCCTGGTTTGCCTTTACATCATGCTGTCCATGCTGAACAGTTTCTTGTCATCAACATGCTTCAACATGGTGAGAAATCTCTTCGTTGTTTGGCAGTCTCTGCTGCTCCCTGTGGCCATTGTCGTCAGTTTCTTCAAGAATTGAGAAATGCACCTAATATTGAGGTTGTGATTGTCGATTATAAGGCAGAAACTCAGATGCTTGCTAAGTTTCTGCCCCATAGATTTGGCCCTCATGATCTTTTAGGGGAAGAATTCCCTCTGTTGCTTGAATATCAGAACAATGATTTATCTTTAGAATCAGATAGCTTTTCATTGTCATTCTTTCCACCACCCTTTTCTGGTTCGATTTCTTCTTTTGTAACAGCCAATTTTGGTGGCAATGCCACTCTCATAACCACATTCCTTCAACTGCTTTGCAGAAGGACACAGTGTTAAATATTTCCCTCAAAATGCCTGCAATGCAAGAGCCCTTGCCATCCTATATGGCGATAGGCAAAGAGATGTCCAACATATCTGTAAATGAGAAAATTCCAGATGGTCTTGAGATGAATGTATGCCTTTCTGTGGAGGGTCAGCGCCTTAGGGACGTTGCCTTGAAAGCGGCCAACCGTTCCTATGCCCCTTACAGCAACTGTCCATCTGGAATGGCCATTTTAACTGCTAATGGCTCAATTTATTCTGGCTACTACATAGAATCTGCTGCTTACAATCCGAGCATCTCTCCTTTACAGGCTGCTTTGATAGCTTTTGTAGCTGCTGGTGGCAAAAGTTATGAAGATATTATTAAGGCAGTGCTTGTTGAGAAACAAGGGGCAGTTGTGCAGCAAGCATCTACTGTTCGGTTGGTCCTGGACAAAATTTCCCCCAAATGCAGCCTTTACGTTTATGAGGCAGGTGCTTTGAAGAAAACATAAGTTGGTGCATGCCAACATAGCATGTCTTTCACATGTATTATTGGTTAAGTTGGAATTCTGCTCTTTTTCTTGACACATGTATAGCACTATATTTAGCAATGGCCATTCACTATCTGATAATTGTACATTTGTAAAGCATTAATAAGACTTCATTATGGTGAAGTTTCTCCTCTGTACATATTTTGTGAAATCAATATAACGAGGATATACTTTTACATCAATGGATTGATTCTCATATCTTCTGTTGGGAGCAATCAATCTTCTTTATTGAGTTTTCTGGTTGTTTTTCTTTTCTTTATCCCTTTTTCCCTGATATATAGCATCTTTGTGCTAAGGATCTTATGTGTTAAGGATTGAAGCCGTAACCTAAATGTCACAAAAAATGCTATGAACATGCAGCTTCATTTTCCTTGTCTTTTAACTGTTTGGATGCGAACTGCCTTTCATAGCGATATACGTGCCATAGACAAGTAAGATCCTTTCTAGAAATCTATGTGATAAAATACATATGACCAAGGTGAAACGATACAAGAGACGACCTGCTTGTTTATAATTGCAGGAAGATAAATCTGGGTTATCAATATTCTGGCATTTGAAGGATCGAAATCCTTTCTGGTTCCCAAAGAGCAATCTTTTGCTTGGTGTGGGGCTAGCATATGTTAGCAAATTCGGGAAATGTCATATCCATAGGTAGGTCGCAGTTCTTGGCCAGCTTTTGAGGCGAGCTTGATCAGTAGTAGGTCATTGTGATTACTCCAATAACCAAGGATGAATGAGAGCTGGTGGATTTGGAGCTCATGGTAGGGTCCAGTAGTTTTGGGCACATGGATGGTTTTGGGCTTTCGAGGACATCAATCATTTCAATGTTTTAACAAAATGGGGATGGTTTAGTTGCTTTTGAAGAAGCAAGAAATTTCCAACGAAGAGCAAAAATGCTGTGAAATCAAAACCATTATCCCAAAAGGTTGGTTAGTATTGTAATAGTACTCAGGCAATTCAAATCTTTTCTTTCTATTGTATGGTTGCATTTCAGGTGGTTTCAGATTATGGTTTCCTTCTCCAAAGAAAAAAACACATTATGCGACAGAGTTTGTCAAGTAATTTAGAAGGGAGTAGGACTTTGAGCTCCAGATAACATTCTTATTAGTGATGTTAGAGCGCCTGGTACTGGATTTACCAATATTCTGAAACCAGTAACTTTAGAGGCAGCAAAGTTGAGCCAGTCCCAGAGAGAAGACTTCATTATGTGTATTTTGAAACTGGTTAAGCATGGTACTCCTCTCTATTTGCTTAGAAACCTGCACAGTGGCTACGGGATTGCTATGATAATGAATGGCAATAGTACAATCATAGTGGAACCAAATTGCAATGCAGTAATCAGCATGTATGTAACATAAAAATAGAAGTGCACTCTCTGAAGTTAGACATCTACTTCAGTTAAGTAGATCATAAAGCTGATGTGATTGAACTATCTATTTTTCAATAACTGATTGACGGGCATTGCCGAGCAACTTATTCGTACTATTCAATGGACTTATAAATAATAAGAGGTTGGATTTCTCTTGTTTTCATTTCACAGGTTCAGACATTGCTTCTGATAAGGTTTAGAGCCTAAGATTCAGGGCAGAGTCGTATATGAAGCAATAATTTGGGAAGAACCGAGATTCACTACGCAATCACATCTTGTAGTCAGTCAGTCAGATCCTGTAGTTGGTAGTTATAGTCATAGTTTGCAGATGGTTGCGATGGCAATAGATATAGGTAATTGTAGCCTTAGACACACTTACAGACAGAATCATGACAGCCACAAACACAGTCGCAGCTTGATGTTTGCATCTGATTGTTGCAAGTCGGTGGCGGTTGCAACATGTAGACACAGCTTCATGAATGTACAATTTAAATACTATAAGCTTGTTATTCTATGATTTTCTGCTCTCCTTAGGCGGCATGTAATGTATCCAATATTTATACAGAGATGTCAGAGCTATACTTCCAAACAAAGAACTTCAGCTTAAGGGACAGTACCTTCTGTTACTGTTTATAATTGCAAAGCCTGCACATCAATTCAATTATATGAGTGAGAAAGTAGGATGCTGGTTAGTCTTCCATTATTACGATACTCTATAACAAAGAACTTAGATTGTTTAGCTCTTTTAGACAATCCTTTGGAGTTGACCAGATTGTAAATTATATATTAGTAAAACTTAAAGATCACCAACAGATTCCATGCTACCCCAAGTCCGTGTAGCGTTAACCATACTTGCAGGTTTATCCATCATGATTGTTGTTGTGCTTGTCAATTTCTCCATTATGGAAATACAATGACCATGCTAGGATTAATGATAGCCAGGGACAAAAGACGAGGGCAACCAATGATGTCTTGAATTTTATGAAAATTCTTAAACTGTGGGTAATTACATTATGTTCCTGCCTAGCTCTTTTGAATTCCTGCCTATCTTCATCTTACTAGAGCACAATAGCAAGCATTGTTATCTTTGTGAATTTCTGACTTCATATTTATTTTTCGGCATTTTAGGCAATTCCATGGGTCAACTGTCTCAACGTTATCAGTGTCATATGGCAGATGTTTGTTTATTCAGAAGATGGCCTTGACAAGGCTGTGTCTATATGTAGTATCAACAGTTGGAAAATGTTGTTTCTCCGCAGAATGGTGTGCTTTGAGCTCGCTATATGTCTTGTCCAAGCAGGGCAACATCTCAGGGCTTGTGCAAGCAGTGATTCTTCACATGGCAGATAGGAATAAGCTTGGTGGCTCTGCCATATGGCGGTCTGTTATCACTGTGCTGCACTTCAGATTTGGCACAGGAGAAGGTGAAGTTATACATCGCCGTTCTGCAGATAATGAATGAGGGTTGGCCCGAAATTTTCAATGTAAATTTTAAAGGGGACAAAGAGAACGTGACAATGCCCATGGAAAAAGTTGAGATTCCGAGAACTAGCATGCCTTCATTTATTTTGTTATCTGTGATTCTAACTTTTTTCAAAATTTAAATCTGTGATTCTAACTTTTTTCAAAATTTCAAGGGTTTATGGGATTTGTTTTTAACATTCAACATGAACCATTGATTTTGAGCATCAATGGCTCATATCTTTTTTCTCAAAAAATGCTTCGCCATTTCCTAAGGTCGATTTCCAACATGGAGACATTTAAATTCACCATGACTAAATTCGGCCAAATAAAAACCCAAATTGTAGCCACCCCAATGACTATCGCAGCTCTGATTCCTGAACAACATGCTGCCGGATTACTATTGCATGGTCGGAAGATGGCCTGGCATGGTCGGAAGATGGCGGGAAAGGACAGAAGATGGCCTAGCATGCAGCATCAGAATATCTACATGGCGGCCAAAAGAGTAAGAGAGCAATCCTGTTCGTCTGCCAAAAAAAAAAACGAACAAGAATGCAAAACCAGAAAGGCTTGAATCGCAAGAGCTGGCTGGTCTGCAGAATGATATTCAGGGTCTCTAAACGAAATGAATGGAAGTGCATTTGGAATCTCCTTCTATAGGACAAGCCCAAATTATTGAACCACAGTCAGCTGGCCTTTCTATGGCCTCTCAACAACCTAAAGAAAAAACAGAACAACAATACGACAAGAAAACTCCACCGCCACTGCCAAAGGCCGGCACAAAATCTGCTTGAACTCCATACTTTCTCTGCTTCAACTTGCTTGCGCAAAATCTAAGTCGAAGTATCTACAGCGGAACAAGGAGACGCCGTTTCCATTCAATCGTCCCTCTGAGCATCTCTGCTCCGCCGCACCTGCAAAATTAGAGAACCCAGGCTCGAAAAAGGAAGTGGCCTGAAACTCTATCCACGCCCTACAATTTAGCATGAAA
Organism: Isoetes taiwanensis; assembly: GCA_021234155.1. NCBI lineage: Eukaryota > Viridiplantae > Streptophyta > Lycopodiopsida > Isoetales > Isoetaceae > Isoetes > Isoetes taiwanensis. The sequence goes on from JAJEKV010000261.1 coordinate 394,984, forward strand.
AATAGCCAACCATGGCAACAATAAACTTGCAAACACATCAAAATTAGAAACTAGACCACTAAATGCAAACAAGCTGCTCAAACATGCTAAATTATACGGTTTGACATACAATATGCACCAAGAATTTTAGTCCTAACCATTGCCATAAGGCCCTCCCACAATACCAAACTCAAACGTTGGAAGTTTATGTGATTCTAACTGGAGGACCTGACAATAAGTGGACAGACAGTCTGGAAAAATCGATTTGGATATTTGCCAAGGCAAGATATTTAGGCAGCATATTTGGAGAGACATACTTCAGCTTCCAAATTGCATCACACTTGTCATTGCACTTTACATGGCAGAAATGTGTACCCTGGTAACTATTGTTTAAATTTGGTTTCTCAGGCATGCTGAAAACTTTTTGGATTTTTTTCCCACGTAAGCTTTGCCCGCTTTTTAATCACCGACAAAGTTTCCTATTTGGCCAAAAATTACAAAGCAAAATATAACGGGTTCGTATGATTCTAGGAGGGAGTATGATTTGAGAGAGGTTTTGATTTGGGATCGGATTCTCAGCATACGTGTCAATCTTCCCCCCTTTCTTTTCGGCATCAGGGTTTCCCTTAAGGAAAATTTTTAGGTGGCTAAGTTTAGAGCATGTGGCGAATTATGTCCTTTAGAGGTTAGCTAATACTGGCGAATTTCTTGCTTAATGTGATGTATAGTATAGCACTCGAGGCGAATTCTTGCGTAACAAATTAATATTAGTGATATATGAATAACTGCTTTTAAAGATCTCTTCTCTCAAAGCATTTTTACAGCAAGATATAAAAGATTGTAAATCTTTCAAAAGGTTCTAGTCCATGAAGCATTGCTTTTTGAAGCGATAGCAAATATATAATAATTGCTCTGATTTGTACAAACCTTGTTTTTTATGAGGCATCACATTTTCTAAGTTGTTACAAATGTTCAACAATTAATCAAAATGTTATAAATGTTCAACAATTAATCATTGTTAGGTAAAGATTTTCAGCCACAAGCAGCATTACAACGTAGTTCCCCATGGAAACTGATTGGTTGAACCGTCATCAAATGACCTTCAACATGTTGAAAAAGATTAAACATGATACATGAAGGGACTTACCATTTTAGCAATGAGCAAATTAATGGATTTTCAAATGGTACCAAAAAAGAATCAAAATCTGAAGTTCACCATATGAAACTTGGCCTAATTGCTAAATTTTAGACAACTATGTTTTTAGACAACTATGTTATGCAATCTACATAAGCATGGTTCATGGACATATGGGCAACTTTAGTAGCAGAACATGAATTACATACTGATCGTTGGAAGGACCAAATTTTTCCTCAAGACCTTGCAACCACAGCATAGCATGACTTCACCCTGCACGCATCTAGTCCAGGATCCAACCATACATATTTTTTTATGACAATATTATGTCAATCATTTCAAACACATGCAAATCACGCAACAAACAAATTGAGAATAACAAACTAAAAAAGTATCAGAAGGAAATGGATACAAACTGACAAAAAATGTTAGGAGAAAAAAAATGAGAATGAGTAGGAAAAATGTGGGTTAACTTTTAGAGGCAGAAAATGAGACTGTGCTTGCCAGTAGATACGCCACTCAAATGGCTTGCCACAATAACTATCTATCTTTGAATGTGAAATATACATGCAAAAAAAGGCATTGGAAATAATACATGATAGAGGACTGGACATAGAAGTTAATTAGAAAAATAAAGGGGATAGGGATCTGCCCAGCATCTTGAAGAAAGAATGAGCAGAATTACCATTGTGCTCTTATATGATGCATAAAATAGGCATTGTAGAGGGGTTGCTGAATCACAAATTTACTCAGCTCTTCCATAGCTTTCCCTAATTCAATAAATTACTGGCCCATAGAACCTGAAAATCATATGATGATTTACTTTACCAAAAATGTACTTAGCAGAACTTCAGACTTGAAACACGCTAACAAAACAGTAGGCAGACTACTGTAAAAGGCAGCCATGATGGCTCTTCATCACTACCTATGTCAATAACACCAATCCCAATTTGTGGCCTCACACCCATCACTCCGATAGGCTTGTGCTAGCAGCAGCCCCAGTTTGCATGCCCACAACAGCCCTATTCTATCCTTCCCTCTACAAAGCTCTCGTCCATGTCCTCCAACGAGTGCCATGTGGGGTATTATAATGGTGTATTTTGATGGGGTCAAGTGGCATCGCCAATATAAGGTAATGCTAATTGGGAAGAAAATTCTTGGTTCTTGTTGATCCGATTAACAAAACATGAAAATATGTCTAGCAACTAAAGAATGTCATAGTCCTGATCTCAAAACGACTTCCCAACCATGATATTGTAATAACTTGTCTGTGATTCACCGGTTATTGAATCTTAAATCATGGACTAGGAATAAAATACACATTTAAGTAGATACATTAGCTTTGTAATCAAAATATTATAATGCAATAATTTGAATGTCACCAATATCATAGTTGGGTTATCAATATAATGATTGGGTCATCCTTTCATCTAGTGGTGTATTTTGGTGGTGCCATGTGGCATCTTCAATATACGGCAATGTTAATCTTGCAGAAATTCTTTTGTTACTTAACAAAATATGAAAATTTTTATTATAGCCTGAACTCAAGACTTCCAACCATGATATTGTAATGACTTGCCTGTGATTTACAGGTTTGCAGCTCCCAACTAATGCCTGTCATTGCCTAACCAGGAATCGCGTTCCATTTAGTTTACCATTATACAAGACATTTACCTAATAGCTTATACAAGACATTTCTCATCAAATCTAGTTACCTTCAGCTTGACATACAACCCTTCAACTCAGCATTTAAATAACATTATATTATGTTTCCCTAATATAAGGTGTTTCCAAATATTCAAGTCCTATAATATTGTATGTAAGGCTCAATCTGCATCATTGAACATTGATATTTTACTTAGGAACTTAGATGTTCTTCAGGATCTCTACATTTGTGGCAATTTAAGTAGCCAAAACATGAATAAACAAGGAGGCTATGAGAAATAATACATGAACTGGGTATTTTTAAATTCCTTATCACATTTATTAGTCAATTTACTCGCTTTTTAAAACTTGTTAGGATGCAAGAATAGTTGATAGTGGACATGCTAGAAAAGTATATAAATTATACTACGATGGACAGGTGGTGGAACAGGTGCATAATTACAGATATTTGGGTCTAGAGGTAACAGATACTTATACTTGAAATGTTGCAGTGGAGAAAAGAGTAAATGCAGGCAGAAGAGCACTATTTGGGATGCAGGCAAAGTGTCGCACAATCCAATTGTGCGACTGGACTATGCGCCACGTATTGAGGCATTGGCTTGCTTATAGAAGAAAGCTTTTAAAAAACCAAAATAATAATAATAATAATAATAATAATAATAATAATAATAATAATAATAATAATAATAATAATACTAATAATAATTAATCATGCCCCTTTTGGACCTTGGAGGTCATGGAGCAGCGGGTTACAACAACTGTTTCGTTTGTAACAAAAATGATCTATGAGATTCTATCTTCCTCATATATAGACCTAAGGCATTGGATGACATATCTAGCAAAGAATAAAAACTGATAGCGTCAATGTCAAATACATCTTTTAGGTGTTGATAAGCTGAACAATGGAGGAAGACATGTGTCTCAAGCACTTTTGATCTTCCTTTGGAATCTTTGCCCATCGGCCTGTCTCCACTCCAAGACGATGAGAACTAGATCGGAACCTAGCAATAATCTTTTTTGTATGTATTGGTATTTTTGATCCCAAATATGCTTGGTCCGTATACATAACCATAGGATTCACTTCTTCCCTATAGTAATTCATCCGAGATCCTGGTTTGACCCACAGTTTATTTACAGCTAGTAATTGCACCAAATCTCGCGGTCCCTGCGTAGTAGGTAGTTCCGCCAATTATCCGCCTTAATCCCCAACTCTCGGCCCATTTTGTGACATCCTTTGTACCAGCCCGAATCCAATGACTGGACCATCGCCGCCTTTGATAGGCGGTTATCAGCTTGCTTTCTCAGTCTATTCATAAAGTTTATGGTCTGATATAAGGCCTCCGCTTCCAATGGGATCAGACCTGTTTCAGCCAACATTATTGCATAAGGTGTTTGGCGTTTGATACTTAACTCTTCCATCAAAAAGGTCTTCAAAACCACTTCTATTTGGTCCCAGCTATCTCTCGAGATGGCTGGTCCCCATATTGGTGCTCCATATAAGACCACAGTCTGCACCAATGTCTTAAACAACATTTTCTTCAATCCCCAATCCGTGAGACATAACCTGTGGCATTTTCTCAACATTTCATACAAAGCCGCCTTTCCTCCAGCAATCCTTTTCCTTATGCATTCTTTCCACCTGTAATTTAAACAGAATTCTAAACCCAGGTACTTGTAACAATCCACTGTTTCTAATTTAGCTCTGTGGTCTTTTGACAGTCCCATATATCATCACTTTGAATTTTTCCAAATTGACCTCGCATCCCTCGCCCCCACAGAAGTGCAATAACACATCTAGATGACTTTGCAATACTTGGTCTATCCGCAAGAAGAATCACATAAATGCGCATCCAATAGAAGTTGGATCACAAAATTTCCTAACCGAGTTCCCGGCATACCTCTACTGAGAAGTCAGTCCTCAAGTGGTAGGTGACAAAGGGCAGCCCTGCCGTACGCCGATAGTGCTATGCACCTAGTCTGATACACCCGTTCCCAGTTTGAATCACCTCCTCAGACAAAAGCCACCCGCTGCGCCCCATAAGGTGTTCGGGACCGTAACCTTTCCATTCTCATGTCCAGGCCATCTCTTGGCAGTATCAAAGGCTTTGGAGAAATCGATGAAAGCCATACATAAAGCTTTCTTGGATGCTTTAGCTTTTTCTGACAAGACTCTTAGAGTTAGAGCATGGTCTAGAGTGCTGTAATTCTGCCTAAAACCTGCTTGAGATAGGGCCCTTTTGCCATTCTCTTCGGCCCACCTGCTCAAATTTCGCTCCAACAAACTGCCTAATAGCTTGGAAAACATGCTGCCCACCATGATTATACGATAGTTCTTGGCTTCTAGTTTGTTTGCCGGACTTGTGGATTGAATTATTCGCTTTTCTCGCCAAGCTTGTGGTATGCCCTAGATGATCGCTTCATTCAATTGGTGTGTGACTACTGGGATCAAATTATCCCCTCCCCATTTCAAGAGTTCAATGCTCAATCCTTGCAGGTCAGAGGCTTTACCGTTCTTCATGAGTGAAAGGGCTTCCTGAACATCCTCTTCAGAGAACATGGGTGCGTCTATGCTGATTTTCCTCATCGATCCTGCACCATCATGCTGATATATTGATTTTACCATCACTAACATGTCATTTATGTTCACCATATCCTGCTTGGCGGTTTTGGTAAGCGGCTTAGACCGTAACGTCTTTGGATATTGCATAAACCAAAGGCCCCAATGAATCTTGTCTTATCTTGAGGAATATGCTTTTTTTTCTTGATCGACGTCCTTATACCACTTTGGCTTAAGTCGCATCCTTTAGGCAGAGGTTGAGCTCCGACAATCATCGTCCCCACCACCTATTGCAATGATGCCCTAGTTTTTTCTCGCTTAGTGAATCCAAAGGATTCACTCTATGCATGGTTGAGGAGATTTGTCACAGATTAGCATCAGGATCCAAGTTCCCTGTCCACTTGACCTGAGCAAGCCTAATTGAGATGATTTGTTGAAAAACGTCTCTCTTAGTGTAGTCCAGTTTTAACTTGGGTTTGAAAGTCTTGTTGGATTGTTGTTCATTGATAGTGCCTGACAAAATCACCTTCAGGTAAGCATGATCAGATTCTGGCAGTTTGTTGCTTACTTCAAAATCGGTGACTAGATTAGAGCTTCTGAGGGACATAGCGTAGTCTACTGTGCTTTCTCCCAGCGGAGTAAAGCAAGTAGATCCTCTTGAGTTTGCAAACTTGCTGATCCCATTCATGATTGTAAGTCCACATGCCGTACCCATTTCAAGCAAAAAGTCATCCATGAGGTTCTTAACCCCATCATTAGAAGCTCTGATGCAATCCGTATCCATATATTCCAATAGAAGGACATCCCCTGGCTGCTCAAATATAACAGCTTGAGCCCTTTTAGTCCGTGCGTTGAAGTCTCCTACAATCAGTATTTCTCCTATTTCAGCAAATTCAAGAATGTCTTTACAGAGTACATGCAGCGGACTCTTCTTATCTAGAGCCAATTGCTGGTATAAGCTCATATTCAGTGGTGCATAATAACAGGCAGCTACCACCTTATCCCTCATGTTTGCTCTTATCCATATGTGCTGATTATGTTCCTGTACTCTCACTACTGAAATAAAGTTCTGCAATGTTAACCTTGTATAAACCGCTAAACCTCCATTACCTCCCGCCACACGGAGTTTTCAGATTCCATGCAAAGACTTATAAGGGTGAAGTTAGCGATTTGGGGCAAAGCTCTAGCTTGATGTTCCTGTGTTTCACAAAACATGATGACATCAAATTGATCAATCGATCCAAGCTCTTTGCATCAATTTTTGCTTGTGTAAGCCCATGTGCATTCCAAAACATGACCTTCCCGACTTCCTATCCCTTTTTCCTTTTTGTCAGAATTGCCTTCCCATTTCTATCTAGATATGCTACAAAACCCTCTGTTCTTGCTGCTTTCACCTTTTCCCATTCTATTTTCCTGGCTTCCAATTGAGCCGGGGTCAAGTCTGGATCTAGATGAATGGGAAAAAGGAATCTGTGATTGTATCTGCATATGCATGGGAATAGCCCCTGCCCCTTAAGGGCAAACAAGTTGCTTGGATCTGCACTATGCGTAGGGGTTTCGAATCCCCCAGCTTGTACCTTCTGTATATTTGTAACACAATGGAGGCAGAACTTGGGAGATTTGAATTTTGTGGCATACAATCAGTTAACACTCATGTTGTAGGGGTTGCCTTTTTGCAGCAGTAGAAATAATGGCAAGGGGTATGTTTTTACTTAACCTACCCAACTTTTAGGAGTTCCAGCACCTTGTTAGCACCTTCATTAGCTTAACAGGACGGGCTACCGACGGGCAATCGAATGCACCGACCCGACGGTCTTGACCGGGTTATTCATTTCTCATGGCGAATCATTCCCTCTCTGATTCAAGGAATCATGAGCTTCAATTTTCGCGCTATAATCCTTTCTCTTGCACTCCGGCAATCGATGAACGAAGTTCGAAGCAAGAACCCAGCTGCTTTTTTCTTGCACAATTCGAGGTCGCTACCATGAGTTCTACCTGTGGGCGTAGGTACTCACATTACTTTTTTTTTTTTCCTTTGATCAGAAATGTTTGTTTTTCTTTTTGTGCTCGGTTCTTTTTCCTTTGTTGGAAATCTTGTTTGTGCTTATTTTTTATTGTTTTTACTTTTTTCATTGAAGCCCTGCAAGAAACACGAGATGAATTTGCTGAGTTTAGGAATGTGGAGTGTGAAGGAAGGAAACCGAAGTCAAATCAAGTCACATGAGGTATCATTTCTTGAAGTTTCATTTTTCAAAAACCACTAAGGTCAGGGAAAATAAATGTGAAAGAGATCAAGCCGGCTTTTGAGCAGAAGTTCAATGATCTGCTTCGAAAAGTTTACCAGAATGGCCCTACTAATAATGAAGTTCGGACACGATTTGCAAGGGCATTTGTATGGCAGAACACCCCCAAAGCTTTGGCTGATCCAGAAAATTATAAGGTGAATTGGGCATCTCTGGCTGCAGATTCTCATAGATATTCTATAGTTCACAAAAGTAAGGAAGAAGTTAACTGTTTTGATGTTAACTTGAATGTAATTATGAATCACATTAGAAGTCTTTCAGGTATGAGTAAAAAAAGCTGAAGAAGATATAACTACAAAAAAAGCAGCTTTGTTAAGGCTAGAAGGAGCTATGAACTGTGCTGATGCTACATGCAAGCTGTTATACACACAGATATCCGAGAAGAAAAAAGCTATTAAGCTTTACAGTGCTGATTTACCTAACAATTCGGCTTTGGTGGAGTATTTGAAGGAGGAAGAAAATCTGATGGCCATGCTTTCTGCCACCATTGGGAGTGCTAGTATATCCGAAAAGCAGAAGTTGAAGGAGGAAATAACGTCTTTGGAAGTTAATATAGAAGCTTATGGTCATAGGATGACTTTCTGGCATGCAAAGTGCAAACATATTACTGCTTTGCAGTTTGCTCATCGAGGTAAGAAGGCTTTGAATGTTCATATGGGTATTTATGATCCTGCTCAGTAGATCAGTTCTTTGTCGAAAGATGTGAAGGTTGTGGTTTATCTTTTAGCTCAGATTATAGTTTTCTTATCAAGTTATCATGTGACCATAAGTTCCATGTGTGTTGCTTTGGTTCTGTTTTGGACACTATGCATTGTACAGTGGCAGGTTGTGGCATAGAAGTACCAGAGAAGCTACAAGAAGAACTTGGCTACTTCAAGTCAGATGAACATGAAATATCCGAGGAGAATGAATCTTCAGATTCAGATGTGAAAGTGACAAAGGTTAAGAAAAAACCTGTGAAGGTTGAGAAGGCTGAGGATTCTAATTCCAGTGCAACTGAGTATGCAAAACCTATGGCTACAAATTTTGTTGCCAAGAGGAAAGGTAAGAAGAAGATTCTTAGGAGCAGCAAGAAAGCAAGACCTGGTCCACCAAGTCTTACAAAAGTGATGGTTCCTGAACATGAGATCCCAGCAAGTTCTGTGCCAACTGTTAGTGATGATGTTATTCCTACCCCTGTGAAGTCACCTGTGGATTCAGATATTCAATCTGAGGAGGAAGGTCTTACTCTTGCACAGAAGTTCATAAAGAGGCTGGATAAGCAAATATTAAAGGATTTGCAGGTTTGAAAGATCTTCAGGTCTAAAGTTTGAAGCTTGTTTATATTTTGTTATGTTTCGGCTGATCCAAGTATGTACTGATATTAAGTATGAACTTTTGAAGGCATGTAACTTTTTGTAATTTTTTGAAGGCATGTAACTTTTTTACATGTAAGATACTGATATTAAGTATGAACTTTTTTGAAGGCATGTAAGTTTCCACATTTATGGTACCAGTTCGTTTATGCAATCTGCAAATGATATATGATTGATTGTTTGGTAAGGGATTAACTTCACAATTATGCCAATTCATATCTGCAATATGCAAATGAATGAGAACCATAATTCATTTGAATATACTACAATGTTGTATATGATTGATTGTCTGGTAAGGGATTAACTTCAAAATTATGCCAATTCATATCTGCAATCTGCAAATGAATGAGAACCATAATTCATTTGAATATACTGCAATGTTGTATATGATTGATTGTCTGGTAAGGGATTAACTTCAAAATTATGCCAATTCATATCTGCAATCTGCAAATGAATGAAAACCATAATTCATTTGAATATGATTTCATTTGAATATGATTTCTACAATGTTGTATATGATTTCATTATGTCAGTAAAATATGATTTCATTTGAATATGATTTCTACAATGTTGAGATTATGTCAGTAAAATATTCATTTGGTACTCTTTCTTCAGCAACTTGGTGCAGCCTTATCATCATCAATTATGCTATTCAGCATATAGACTACTCTTGTGCTCCAAAACTCGGTCCAGAAGATGATCATGAACATCCATTGGAAGTTCATATATGTTATCATTTGCATGTAACATATCAAAACAACATGACATGACCAAGTGGCTATATGCATGGCATTCTGGTGCATCCTCAAGCAATTCATATTGATTTCCTCCCATGAACTTGTAATACTTGCCTGACAGAACCACTTCTCTTCTTGCAAATTTAGCACCCCATGCATCTTTAAATGCCTTTTCACAATGTGCTTAGGTTTAGTGCATCGGATAATATAAAAGTCCACTTTTTCTTTGTTGTTGGCCTCAGATGGTACTGCAAAATTATCCCCAACATCAACTACATCAGATACCCTTCATAGATAGGACCCTGCAGAGTTTCCAGCACCTCTTCAACACCAGGACTTAGTTCAGAGTAAACCCAAGATCCTATTCTGCTTTTGTTTATGCACTTCCCATACTTTTCGCCAGCAAAGTGGACGACAAAAAGCAACCGAAATCCATATGAGCTACCCGAGTAGGGTCATTGGCATGAACAGCCCGATACAATGGAACTTTCTTGATCCCGTTAATGTCTTACAATCATGGCTATCACTCCTATCAACATCATTGATAGTTATCTCCCAAAAACCTCAAAAAAATAATGTTCAATATTGTTTTAAACACAACTAATTTCCATACTAGAACCATACCTATATTTTTCCTCTCCTTCTATCTCACAATCTGATTTAAAATGTGAAATGCAAAACACAACTACATCCCATGTGCATTCCTTAGTGGTAATTGAATTCCTCTTCAACATCTCATGTGTGAGTGCTCTTTTATTACAGCTCCAAAGACCATCATGTTCACTGCATTTGTTCATTACAAAAATCTAAAGAACAAAAAAGCAAAGATAAAACAATAGAGTAAAAGTTGAAGTATTTACCTTTGCCATGATATGATGCAAAGAAGTTCCAGTTTATTGGTATTCCTGTTTTTTGAAAGAATCTGCCAAGGAAGTAGAACATCCTTGCACCTTTAAATTGATGGGAACAACCATCAGACCACATGACATGATTCTTGTAGTTGACACCTCTATCAACAAGAAAAATAGCATGTTTCTGCAAGCAATGTTGAACAAACAGAACATCATGTTCTCTGTCATCACTTATATAGAAATGTGTTTCCTTAACGATCTTTCTTTTTTGCTCTGTAGAATTGGTAGCATGCCTATAAGTGATATGCACCAAAATGGTGCATTGGTCATTCCTCCAATGCGGGGCTTTGTATTTCTTGTTGAATTTTGAAGGTATAGTTCTCGCAAAGTCAATGACCGAAACTATAGTGTCCTTTGGAAAGGTTGCCAAGCACTCCCCGAACTGCTTTTGCTTGCCATCTTGCTTCATAATTATGAGGAATAAAAGCATTAAGAAAGGTATCACCAAATTTGAATAACTCGGTAGTGCTTGGTGTTTTCTTGTACACAAGCTTGTTGGATGTGTTTGGGAGCTTGTCGTAAATGACAATAAACACATGTCATTACCACCTTCTTGGAATAAGCAATTCATTAGCAAGATAGTACCTTCTTAGTAGCTATTGAAACTTCTTTTCGACGGTGCTGCTCAACAACGCTTTGCTTACCAATTCTCTTTCTTTGGTCTTCAAGGAATCCGCTATTGCTGCACTTTTCTTCTTCACATTTTTCACCTTCTCAGCAGCCTTCTTAACAGGTTCTTCAACTATGTTTTGCCCCATAATAACTATTTCTATAAGAATGGCAATTGCAATACCAAATGTTCTTAGTTGATTATAAGTGTGCAAAATGTTACCTTGTCGTCATAAACCTGTCATATAAGAAAACAGTTTCAATTCATGTACATTTCACAAGAACGTGTCAAGAACATGTGCATCACCTTAACAAATGTCTTCCACTCTACTTGATGGTCCAACTTGTAATCTCTTTCTTGTGGACAAGTTGGGATCTTTTTTGTTCCACATGTTTTGCATTTCAGTAGCAGACAGTTATGTTGATGCCACTCTTCTGAATCATCCTTAGAACATACCATAGCTCTCCAAAGCTCAGAGGTTGAAGTGTATGTAAATATAGACGCATTGCAAGTTGGTCCTGGACCATAAATCACAATTGCATGTGCAATTGGTACCATGAATGTTCTCGATCTAGTCTTACTTTGTTTATGGCCGGTCTCACAAAGTCAATTCTCAAATGATAGATACAAAGAAGAAGTTTCTCTATCTTTTACCTTCCTCACATATGGAGGTTTTGAGCATGGAATGCTGAAAATGATATTTGAAATTTCGATATTGTTTTACAAAGCGTTGGTAAAAACTACCGCGAAACTTGTTCGAAAGATGTCAGTGATTAAAACTTTTCATCATTGTAACAATTTTCTTAAGAATTACCTGGGTCTCCTCGAGAAAGTGAAGTGCATGCAAGATCTTCTTTCCTGATGAGGCTTTAATCTTGATGACATGCTTCTTACATGGAGAAACCCTTGTGTTGTACCTCCAAAAGTCAACAACTAGTTTTCTCTCATTGTAAGATAGTTTGTCACATCTAATCTTATTCTTGAACATGGACCATGGTCCATCACCATGTTCAGCACATACTCTCCTTCTTACAGCAGTTGTAACAATCTTTCTGTTCAAGCATAGAGTTCTAGAGAATGCTGATTTGTTGATGTCACTATTGACAGCATAAACCATGGCAGCATTTCTTGCCCTCCTAATATCTGTTTTCTTCTCATTCTTATGAGCTGCAAAAGATTCTTTTAAATTTTCTACAATACTCTTCAATACAGACTCTTCCTTGCTGCTTGGAACAGCAAGTTCAGGAAGCCACTTTGCTGCAGATTGAAGTATCTCCTTTCTATCTTTAAAATTTGCACTTTAAAGAACCTTTTTTACCTTGAGTGCAACTCTTTTTGATAACCTTCTCTTTTTTCCATGTCTTTGAGATCTCCTTGTAGTAAGGCTTCTTCATCCTTTGCAAGCTCTCTTTCCCTTTTAAGACTCCTCTCCTTTCTCCTTAACTCAGCTCTATACCTTCTAAAAGCATCACCATCTGCAAAATATTTTTGAAGTTCAATATTAGAGAAATCTTTCAGGTTCGAGTAAATTGCTAAACTTACTTACCTTCAAAACAAGGTTCTTCATGACATTGGGTTTCTTGAGTGCTTTGTTGGCGCCAACCTTCATAATCTTCAAAGTCTTGGGGAAAAGAATCTAAAGATGGATAAGAAATAAAATTACTTAAATTAAGTAAAAAGATTGAAAGAAAAGAAAAAGACTTGGAAATTACCTTGGAAACAAGGCTGCAAAACTTCGTGACATTCATTGCCTTGTGTAATTAGCATTTGATTCAATTTGTTCATAAGGTTCGGGAAAAGATTCTAAACATGAAAGCAGTTCATCAACACAACCAACACCAACAAATTAGGAGAGCAGTTCCCAACAACTATGAAGTAAATTAGTACCTGGATGTATGGGATCTGTTGTAGCAGTGTGGATCTCTTGTTCTGCATCTTGATTCACAAATAAGTTGCTTATCATTCAAATTGTGTCTATTTTGCTTGTCAGCACCAAATAATATGTAATGAATTATGAGTATCAGTTACCATGCTGCAAATTCTTGCACAAATTCGCTTGTATTTATCCCGAAATGGAATCTTCAATTGCGATTGCCGAGAAATTGCATCAGCAATTCGAGAACAAATGGCGTAGAAGTTTTCACCCCCGCTTCTGAAAAAATTGAAGGCTAGATAGCGGTTTGTCCACATCAAAATTAACATGTGTCTTGCACACGGATGCACAAATGCCTCTCTCCGGTCGCCATAATTTAACCGGAGAAAATTAGCAAAAAGAAACTCATGAAAGTATTGTCGTGGGCGGTACTCAAAACCGCCAAATCTAATTTTAAAATTCATTTTGCATCAGCGGTCACAACCTCGCAAGATCGCGGAAGACGGATTAGCAAAGCACCACGGATTTGAAGTGGCAAATTCCGGTGCCGGATCGACCAACGTAATTTGGCGCCAAGAGAAAATGACGTGCGGAAGGCCTTTGATGTCTTGGCGAAAATGTAATGTGACGGTCCAAAGACTCAACCAAAGACATCGTCGCCCACACTCGAGATTGAGTATGTAAATAAAAAACACACCCCAAGGACTTTTCAAGTCTGCAAATCTTGTGGACCATCTTTGTAGGTGCAAAGGATTAAAATATAGAGCCACCTAAGCATTGGAGGTGTAGGGCTAGGATGCACTGATGGGATATATGTTTTAGAATATTCCCCAATCTAAAGATTGAAAATGCATGTATATAAGAACAAAATATAATATGTTAATTGCTGAGACCACTTGTTATTCAACGTGAAATATGAAGGACCGTTGTTGTTTCATTTACCATTTGATGACGTCATTTGAAGATGAGAACAAGCCATTTTTTATGCCTTCTTTTTTACAGGGCTCGACAAGTTTTTTCCAAAAAAGAGTGCCTTAGAAGTTGAAGGATTATCCCCTCAGCTTGAACAGGCTGAATTAGAACAGTATTCTAGGAAAGGACGTTATCACTTTTAAATCCACAAGCATCCACTTCAAAGTTTGGGCATTGTCAAAGTAAAATTGAGATAACAAATATCCTTAAGTCCTGATTGAAGCTTCTCCACAACATTAATCCCATTTATTCAATGGAAGGATGACTGAAGGATGGGAAATTGCTCCCAATAGTTCTACAAACACACTGTTCCTTGGATCAGATATAAGTATTCCCTTGACTTTAAGCAAAATCCTAAGATGGGTAGACTAGTTTGAATGAGAAACCCTTTAATGGGATGGCAAAGGCAAGGAGAGGCCCAAAGTCCTTTTGAATGACAAGTATGAATTGATCAAAGAAGAAAATTTGCTGTGACAATTATACCATTGGTAGTCTATCTTCTGGAGCTGATGAATCATATAAGAACAGCATTAGACCTCTCTAATCAGCATCACTATGATAACTCATTGATGGAAAATACCCCCGACAATCTGCGTTTTTTGATCAAGAAACCAGATAAACCACAATGTACTGTCACATTGACAAAATTCTATAATTACTTGTCAAGTTCTCATATTCTCCACAAAGAGTAGGGAACCATCTATCACATATTTCACAAACTATGCATGCAGCAGCCCTAAAAGTCGACAGATGTATCAAGGGAGTTGCAACTAACAGAGTAAGAGTCTTGTACACCAGGAAGGCACTTCATAGATCACATTTGGCATAGGATTTCTCGTCTTGCTCCTACTATGTGTTACAACGTTTAAGAACATGATTTAGAAGCAAGACCCATGCTAAAGCACCTGCAAGAAACGGCATTGTCTTCAGACATTCTTCTGCGTGGTCCCAGAATCGACATATTGCTGCAGAATTGGTGTCATACCCATTGTTAAAGCAAAATAATAGCACCCATCATCAAGAAGGCACATATGACTGCAAACATATAGAACAAGAACAGAGGTTGTACTACCATAGCAACCCCTCTGCCAATGGAAAGCAAGAAACATGTCGAAATTGAATGTACTATTAGTGCAAACATTTGATTGCATTCAGCATGGCCAATATTGAAAAGCTTCTTTACTTACCACGTACATTCAGATCGACATATCTTCCCTCGTCTTTGCAGCCCTTTCTTTAAATTTAGCTCTTCGAAGTCTTTGGATGAGACTTGAAAGTGCATACGGGCAAAATAAAAATGCATGAGCTTTGTATTGCGCAGACTTTGCTATTTGTATAACGGACTTTTACACTTATTATCCCACACTTGTTTGTTTTTGTTTTATACATATTTCTTGTATGGTCTCCTGACTTTGGTTGAGTTTATGCACATTCTTGTTCTTGCTATTACAAGAACAAAGATAGAACCTACACGGAATGGCGTGGAATCTACAACTTATATCCAAAGATGGATAAGGAACAGCAAGGCCAATGCTCGGCAAATTGCTACACACGCTAATCTTAGTACGCTTCTTGTGTATTATCAAACATGCTTACACATAAAACCACATACAAAAATGAACTCTTTGACAATGAACTTCAGTGTGTTGCAGATAAACTTTTCTGAGATAAAAGCACTCACCTTTGAATACCATATTATCATATTGCTAAAGAGCAAAGATGCTTTTCTGCACTATGCCGCATAAAGAAAGTTTATAGTTCAGATAGCGATAGCTAGAAAGAATTTCAGAGACCATACCGCCTCGCCTTGCCGAGCGTGATTCAAAAATAAACTTCCTTCATACCACTAATAACTAGGAAACCTGTCTCAGAAATCCTGGTAAGCAGATGAACAAACTACAGCAAACATAAATCAGAAACAAAAATCAGAAACAAACATAAAGATGCTACAAAATGAGTGACATGTCAGTCCATCGCTGCAAAGAAGCCTCACGAACTTGCCATATCCCCTCAAGGAAAGGTGCAAGTGACTGTGAGCGTAACCGAAAAACTATTTATACATTTCGAAGATCCGGCTCCTTCAATCCATGACGATCTCTTATGGCTACATACGCTGGACAGGCGATAAGAAAATGATGTTCATCTTCAACTTCTTGTGAGACGCAAACTTCACATGTTCTCTGATCCCTAGGAATCTGACGTCGTCGTCCATACTCAATTCATAGATGATGGGAGCTAACCCTCATGATCCAACAAATCGATTGTTGGCGTGCCCTAGGTAAATGATCAAGGAGATACTGCTGCGGTGTGTAGGTGACCAAAGGATTAATCTTTCTTTTATAGAATTCCATTTTTCCTTGCGCATTTGCCCATATTTTATCAGTAACTCTCATCATGACCCATTCCTTGATCCCTTCTGGTTTTGTAGTCATACTACCATTGAGATGCCCCAACGGTTCAGCCATGCAACTCCCTTATGATACCAACCATGCTCACGGCTTGCTTCTAATACCTTATATCGCAATCTTCTGGCGTTAGAGATTGAACTCTAAACACATATCAAATAAATTGCCAAAGAGCCTCCGCCTCTAAAGGCAACATTCTCGCTTCTTCTCGATGGACTCCAACCATTGGTTGCATGAGTGCTTTGTACAAATGGTGGCGCATAGTCCAGTCGCACAATTGGATTGTGCGACACTTTGCCTGCATCCCAAATAGTGCTCTTCACGCTTTGCATTTACTTTTTTTTCTCCACTGCAACATTTCAAGTATAAGTATCTGTTACCTCTAGACCCAAATATCTGTAATTATGCACATGTTCCACCATCTGTCCATCGTAGTATAATTTATATACTTTTCTAGCATGTCCACTATCAACTATTCTTGCATCCTAACAAGTTTTAAAAAATGTATTATTTGTCATAGCCTCCTCGTTTATTCATGTTTTGGCTACTTAAATTGCCACAAATGTAGAGATCCTGAAGAACATCTAAGTTCCTAAGTAAAATATCAATGTTCAATGATGCAGATTGAGCCTTACATACAATATTATAAGAAGCTTGAATATTTGGAAACATCTTATATTAGGGAAACATAATATAATGTTATTTAAATGCTGAGTTGAAGGGTTGTATGTCAAGCTGAAGGTAACTAGATTTGATGAGAAATGTCTTGTATAAGCTATTAGGTAAATGTCTTGTATAATGGTAAACTAAATGGAACGCGATTCCTGGATAGGCAATGACAGGCATTAGTTGGGAGCTGCAAACCTGTAAATCACAGGCAAGTCATTACAATATCATGGTTGGAAGTCTTGAGTTCAAGCTATGGCGTTCTTCAGTTGCTATAAAAATTTTCATATTTTGTTAAGTAACAAAAGAATTTCTGCAAGATTAACATTGCCGTATATTGAAGATGCCACATGGCACCACCAAAATACACCACTAAATGAAAGGATGACCCAATCATGATATTGATAACCCAACTATGATATTGGTGACATTCAAATTATTGCATTATAATATTTTGATTACAAAGCTAATGTATCTACTTAAATGTGTATTTTATTCCTAGTCCATGATTTAAGATTCAATAACCGGTGAATCACAGACAAGTTATTACAATATCATGGGGAAGTCGTTTTGAGCTCAGGACTATGGCATTCTTTAGTTGCTAGACATATTTTCATGTTTTGTTAATCGGATCAACAAGAACCAAGAATTTTCTTCCCAATTTATATTGGCGATGACTTGACCCCATCAAAATACACCATTATAATACCCCACATGGCACTCGTTGGAGGACATGGACGAGAACTTTGTAGAGGGGAGGATAGAATAGGGCTGTTGCGGGCATGCAAACTGGGGCTGCTGCTAGCACAAGCCTATCGGAGTGATGGGTGTGAGGCCACAAATTGGGATTGGTGTTATTGACATAGGTAGTGATGAAGAGCCATGTCTGTCCCCTCCGCACAGCCTTGTTGCATCTAGTCCTCATGTGGTTTTCTCGTCGAATGCGGAGTGAGTGCAGATTGCCTAGAAGTGGTCTCAAGCATTGTGAATATAAACATGCTTGTTGAATCTGCGGCAGCTTCAGCCCGCTTGCTCAGGATGCAGCTTGCTCAGGATGCGACTGGGGAGGTTGTTTGCAACATTGGAGGAGGTCATATCCCATATGGGATGGAAAGAGGTGGAGGTTGAGGTCGATATTCGAAGCGCCAAAGACATGCGCTTACATGAATTTGGACTGTCTCTTCGCCATGGTGAACCGAGGCGGGTAATTTCTATGGAAAGGCACCATAATTGCTGCAATGAACAATAATTAGATATTGGTATGCTTTTCTGATTTATTGTTTTGCTTGTGCTTTCTATATGTTTCAAGAATGTTGCGTTGATGGAAAAATGATAAGAAAATAATAAACTTTTGTGAAAATATTATTTGGATCGACAAGAAAAAAGTTTTGATGCGTTCATATAGAAAACCGGATATTCGATTGAATGGTATTGAGGCATTGGCTTGTTTCTAGAAGAAAGCTTTGGAAAACCAAAAAAAAATGAATGGGAAAAAGGAATTTGTCATTGTATACGCATATGCATGGGAATAGCCCCTCGCTTCTTAAGGGCAAACAAGTTGCTTGGACTGCACTATGTGCAGGGGATTCGAATCCCCCAGCTTGTACCTTCTGTATATTTGTACTTGGAGGTGTCAGGCTAACACAATGGAGGTAGAACTTGGGAGGTTTGAATTTTGTGGCGTACAATCAGTGAACACTCATGTTGTAGGTATTTGCCTTTTGCGGCTAGGAGAAATAATGGAGGGACTTTTCAAGTCTATAAATCTTGTGGACCATGTCAGAGGTGATATTTTAGGCTTCCTAATCTTGTACTGAGCCTATTATGGCATATACTTGCTAACTAGTTGCTAATGGGAAGCAAATGCTATTTTGAGAGTCAACATTGCATATGAAATGTTTGCAAAGGATTAAAATATAGAGCCACCTAAGCATTTGAGGTGTAGGGCTAGGATGCACTGATGGGATATATGTTTTTGAATATTCAACAATCTAAAGGTTGAAAATGCATGTATATAAGAACAAAATAAAATATGTTAATTCTTTGAGACCACTTGCTATTCAATGTGAAATATGAAGGACCATTGTTAATTCATTTACCATTTCGGTACATCACTGAAGATGAGAACAAGCCATTTTTTTAATGCCTACTTTTTTAGAGGGCTCAACAAGTTTTTTCCAAAAAAGAGTGCCTTAGAACCTGAGGGATTATCCGAAGTTAGAACATTACGTTCCATAGCCCCTCGCCTTGAACAAGCTGAAGTAGAACAAGATTTTAGAAAAGGACGTTATCATTTTTAAATCCACAAGCATCCACTTCAAAGTGTGGACATTATTAAAGTAAAATTTAGATAACAAATATTCTAAGTCCTAATTGAACCTTCTCCACAACATTAATCCCATTTATTCAATGGAAGGAAGATCAAGGATGGGAAATTGCTCCCAACAGTTCTACAAACACTGTTCCTTGGATCGATATAAGTATTCCCTTGACTTTAAGCAAAATCCTAAGATGGGTAGACTGGTTTGAATGAGAAACCCTTTAATGGGAGGCAAAGGCAAGGAGAGGCCCAAAGTGCTTTTGAATGACAAGTTTGAATTGATCAAAGAAGAAAATTTGTGTGACAATTATACCATTGGTAGTCTATCTTCCGGAGCCGATGAATCATATAAGAACAAAGATTAGACCTCTCTAATCAAGCATCACTAAGATAACTCATTGATGGAAAGTACCCCCGACAATGCGTTTTTTGATCAAGGAACCAGATAAACCACAATGTATTGTCAGATTGACAAAATTCTAAAATTACTTGTCAAGTTGTCATATTCTCCACATAGAGCAGGAACCATCTCTCACATATTTCACAAACTATGCATGCAAAGAGCCCTAAAAGTGGACGGATGTATCAAGGGAGTTGCATCTTTCAAGCACTAACAGAGTAAGAGTCTTGTACAGCCAGAAAGGCACTTCATAGATCACATTTGGCATAGGATTTCTCTTCTTGCTCCTACTATGTGTTACAACGTTTAGGAACATGATTTAGAAGCAAGACCCATGCTAAAGCACTGCAAGAAACGGCATTGTCTTGGACATTTCTTCGATCGATATATTATTGCAGAATTGGTGTCATACCCATTGTTAAAGCAAAATAATAGCACCCATCATCAAGAAGGCACATATGACCGCAAACATATAGAACAAGAACAGAGGTTGTACTACCATAACAATCAACCCCTCGCCAATGGAAAGCAGGAAACATGTCGAAATTGAATGTACTATTAGTGCAAACATTTGATTGCATATAGCATGGCCAATATTGAAAAGCTTCTTTACTTACCACGCATATTCAGATCGACATATCTTCCTCGTCTGCAGCCCTTTCTTTAAATTTAGCTCTTCGAGTCTTTGGATGACTTGAAAGTGCATATACGGGCAAAATAAAAATGCATGAGCTTTGTATTGCGAGACTTTGCTATTTGTATAACGGACTTTTACACTTATTATCCCACACTTGTTTGTTTTTGTTTTATACATATTTCTTGTATGGTCTCTCGTGACCGGTTGAGTTTATGCACATTCTTGTTCTTGCTATTACAAGAACAAAGATAGAACCTACACGGAATGGCGTGGAATCTACAGCTTATATCCAAAGATGGATAAGGAACAAAGAAGGCCAATGCTCGCAAATTGCTACACACGAATCTTAGTACGCTTCTTGATGCTGGTTACATGTATTATCAAACATGCTTACACATAAAACCACATACAAAAATGAACTCTTTGACAATGAACTTCAGTGTGTTGCAGATAAACTTTTCTGAGATAAAAGCACTCACCGTTGAATACCATATTATCATAATATATTGCTAAAGAGCCAAAGATGCTTTTCTGCACTATGTCTTTAAAGAAAGATTATAGTTCATATAGCGATAGCTAGAAAGAATTTCAGAGACCATATGCCGCCTTGCCGTGAGCCGTGGATTCAAAAAATAAACTTCCTTCATACCACTAATAACTAGGAAATCCTGGTAAGCAGATGAACAAACTACAGCAAAACATAATTCCAAAATTAATTGATTAAGGGGGCCGCGAGTTCATAATTAATTGCTTCATGAGTTCATACCTTGCAAAAGGGATGCGAATCTCGCAATATGTTTGTTGTATTTCATCGGAATGTGAGACCAAAATGATCTAATGCCACGGACCCGAGCATTGGGAAGAATCCTGAGCGCGTAGACTGCATCAACGGATATTTTCTAGTATAGTATTATCAAAATAGAATATGTTTAGTCAAATGCTATGCTGCACCATTACTCGATTTGGGTATGTTTTCAAATGTTAGTCCATAGACTAGACCACCATACCTACCCATTACGCTTCCTTGCATCATGCATTCTTCTTTTCGACATTCTTAATGTTGTTTGCTCCACCTATTTAACCCTTAAGCTTCGTTCCAATTGCATACATTGTTGCGTTTCTCTAACCCATCTAGTTGATTTCTAGCATGGCTTCCAAATTTGGACTTGTGCTTGTTCTCGTGTTCCTCACTTCTCACCGTGCTAGGTAATCTTGTGGACCGGCTTCTATGAGCAAAGCTGCCCATAAGAGAGCTCATTGTGCGCAATGTGCTTACCAATGCAATCAAACGAGCCTCGCGACCGCTGCCTTTCTTCTTAGGATGCATTTCCAACGATAATCGCTTTGTAAATGTATGGGATGCCATTGCTGTTGTTGTTTCACCATTTTGGGATTTGACTCGTTTCTCATTCTTGTAGGGTTGTGATGGGTCCGTTTTGTTGGATGACACACCATCGAGAAAAGGAGAAAAGATGGCCAATCCAAATAGAAACTCCCTTGCAGGGTTTGAAGTGGTGGACACTGTCAAAACCGCATTGGAGCATGAATGCCCTCATATAGTGTCATGTGCCGATATCCTGGCCATTGCCGCCCGAGATAGTGTTGTATTGGTGAGTATTTATTTGCAATTTAATACTTTGTTCTTGTGATTAATTTAAGCTTTTGCAGACTGGTGGTCCATCATGGGAGGTCATTTTGGGGCGCAAAGACAGCAAAAGTGCAAGTTTGGCTACAGCTAATAGGGATATTCCTGCGCCCAATTCCACATTTTCTCAACTTATAACAAAATTTGGCAGAAAGGGCTTGTCTGCCCAAGATATGATTGTGCTCTCTGGATCCCACACCATTGGCAGGGCAAGGTGTGCTAGTATAAACGTCTCTACAATTTCCAAAATACAAGGAAGGCAGATCCCAACATGGATGCCCAATTTTTGGCTCAGCTTAAGCAAGTATGCCCTCAAGGTGGCAATGGCAATGTGACATTACCCCTGGATCTTTCCACTCCTCTCCGGTTTAATAGCAACTACTACAAGAACGTGCAAGCAAAGAGAGGGATTCTAAACTCAGACCAGGTTCTCCAACAAGCTGGCTCTGAAGTTTTAGAGTACGGAGTAGGCGAGGATGATTTCTTTGTGAAATTTGCAGCTGCAATGGTGAAGATGGGAAACATTGCCCCAAAGACAGGAAGAAGAGGAGAGATACGTGCCAACTGTCGATTTGTTAATTCCCATTCCACTTTGACTTGAGCAAATAATTATTCGGTGTTGGTTATAAAGTGCTCGAATAAGATTATTCTCTTTTATATTGTTTATTTGAAGATCAATTTTGTTACATTTATGCCATCGACCCTTTTAGTCCATGGATGCATCTTATTAAACTCCTAAGACCTTTAATTAGATAATACTATTAGATGGATAGATAAATTTTTTTAGGCAAATTATAAAGACACCGCTATATTTATGCAAAATTATGAAAATGCCCTTGTTTTGGGATCGTTCGATGGAAATGACCGAACTCTTTTGTGATGATCCGAATAAGAATACATCATTGAGATGCATTGTAAATGACAACGATAACTTCCTAACAAAGCTAGAATCACATGAATCAGAGTTGGGAATCACAAGTTATGTTACTTTGGAAGACCTTTGTTATTCGACCCCCCTCATCGGAAAACAAGCCAAAAAACAGAAAAACTGCAAAAAACAGCAAAAAAGGACCAAAAACATCACGAAAATGACTTCAACCATTGGAAAACAGGGAGAAAAACAGTTCCGATTGATTTCCGATGGGAGGGGGGCCGAATAACGAAGTCCACCCGTTACTTTTAATACACAAAAATTTGTAAGGATTTAAGAGACCATAACTTAAGATTTCAAACTCCGATTCAAGTGATTTCTAGCTCCAATAGGAAGATATCATTGTATCTACAATGGATCTGAAGGATATATTCTCATTCTGATCATCATAAAAAATTTACGGTCATTTCCATCAAACCTATCCCAAAAACAGGGGCATTTTCATACATAAATATAGGGGTATTTTTATAATTTTTCCTTATTTTTAACATCCACGGGGAGTTCACGAAGATTATGGGAGAAAACACACCCAGATGTGGCTCATCCCCACCATAGTACATGGCTGAAGTGGGTCCTTCACCACGAACATTACAATGATCATGGTCACTTTCACAACGAAGCGTCGAACCCGTGACTCTGAGCATGGCAGTTTAGAGGCATGGTGACATAGGCGATTACTCCTAAGATCATTCGTTTAGTGAAAGATAAAGAAGTGGAGAAAAAGGAAAAGCATTTATAATGTCTAACTGTTCTATGAGACATGCACATCACACGAACATTGCTTTATTACTACTCATTTAGATGCGACCATCCTTTTTCTTCTTCATAATATAAGGGCACAAGTTAACTTTACCCTTAATTCGTGGATTCTGGAGCAAAAGTCTCCTGGCAGGTGGTACCTCCCCCCCTTTCCCCCAACGACTGTTGTTTACTCGGTCCTTCGTCATCCATATTTAGTTTTGGTACAATGTTCTGGCTTCCACGTCGTATACTTGCGGACGAGATTGCAAAGATGATGCATCTGATTTTTGGGATATCGCCCCATTGCGTTCGAGCACGACTATTCCACCATGTTACAACACACTCTAGAACTCTAGTATGGGAAACAATGCTTTAGGATCACATAGGATCATCCCCGCCATGTTAGGCCTAGATGATAGTACCCAACGCACCATTGCCATCGTAAAAACCACTATGAATCCAAGCCATCGGCCCAACACCGGAGTCTTGAGTGCAACATTGCCGATCCGTTTAACCGGGAATTATACAGTGAAACTAACCCCGGTATCCTCGGATGAGGCGCCAAAGCATAGAGAACCGTGTCCAAATGATGATGATCATTCGCGTATTATACTCGTGTGTACAAAGATGGTTGTCACACGGATGTAAAAGGCCAAAGCCAACAAACTTTTGGATATGAATCAACCCTGGTACGGATGCTGGAGCACAATAACTGTGCTCCATAAGCTACCCATGAAATTGATCTCGATGGTCGCGCGGTACGGTTTGCAATATGGAGGCTGTCATGTTTCATCACGAGGCATCTCGACCGTCGGATGCCAGGCCAAATCTAGGTCGTCCATCTCCTCCTTTGCTTTAGGATCCTCAAATGGCGATCCTAGAAGCATGGAGCTCTCATCTGCGAGCTTTGCTCCAGTATTGCTACCCATGCGATATGGAATGTGGTTGCACAATATTTGTCGTGTGATGAGATCCAACATTTATTTTCGCAATAGTTCCAACTTTTGATGATCGAGACTGCAATGCAACACCGATCGATAATGAACGAACCGATGGTTGGGATTATGGTCAAAAATGCCATTTAAAGGCATACTTTCCATGTCTATGACTTGAGTCTAACTTAAGATTTCGAACTCCGGTTCAAGTGATTCTAGCTCTGATAGGAAGATATCGTTGCATTACATCATCATAAAAAAGTTACAGTCATTTCCATCAAACTTATCCCAAAAACAGGGGCATTTTTACAATTTTGCATAAATATAGGGGTATTTTTATAAATTTTCCTTATTTTTAACATGCACGGGGACCTCGCGAAGATCATGGGAGAAAACACACCCAGATGTGGTTCGTCCCCACTACAGTACATGGCTGAAGTGGGTCCTTCACCACGAGCATTACAATGATCATGGTCACTTTCACAACGAAGCGTCGAACCCGTGACCCTGGGCATGGCAGTTTAGGGGCATGGTGACGTAGGCGATTGCTCCTAAGATCATTCGTTTAGTGAAAGATAAAGAAGTAGAGAAAAAGGAGAAGCATTTATAATGTCCAACTGTTTTATGAGACATGCACATCACACAAACATTGCTCTATTACTGCTCATTTAGATCTACCATACTTTTTCTTCTTCATCGTCCATTGCGTTCTGGAGCACCACCACTCCACCATGTTACAACATACTCTAGAACCCTAGTATGGGAAATGATGCTTTAGGATCACATAGGGTCACCCCTGCCATGTTAGGCCTAGAGGATAGTACCCAAGGTGCCATCGTCAAAAACCACCATGAATTCAAGCCATCGGGGCCAACACCAGAGTCTTCAGTGCAACATTGCGATCCGTTGCACTGGAAACTACACAGGCATTAGTCGGGAGCTGCAAACCTGTAATCACAGACAAGTCATTACAATATTATGGTTGGAAGTCTTGAGTTTAGGATATGGCGTTCTTCAGTTGCTATACAAATTTTCATATTTTGTAAGTAACAAAAGATTTTCTGCAAGATTAGCATTGCCATATATTGAAGATGCCACATGGCACCACCAAAATACACCATTAGATGAAAGGGTGATCCAATCATGATATTGGTAACATTTAAATTATCGCATTATAATCTTTTGATTACAAAGCTAACGCACCTACTTGAATGTGTACTTTATTCCTAGTCCACGATTTAAGGTTCAATAACCGTGAATCACGACACAAGTTATTACAATATCATGGTTGGGGAGTCGTTTTGAGCTCAAGACTATGTCATTCTTTAATTGCTATACATAGTTTCATGTTTTGTTAATCGGATCAACAAAAACCAAGAATTTTTTGCCCGATTAGCATTACGGTATATTGGCGATGCCAGTTGACTCCACCATAATACACCATTAAAATACCCCATGTGGCACTCCTTGGAGGACATGGACGAGAACTTTGTGGAGGGGAGGATAGGAATGAAGAATAGGGTCTTTGTGGGCATGCAAACTGGGGTTGCTGCTAGCACAAGCCTATCGGAGTGATGGGTGCGAGGCCACGGATTGGGATTGGCATTATTGACATAGGTAGTGATGAAGAGCCATGTCTGCCCCCTCCGCACAAAGCCTTGCTGCATCTAGTCCTCATGTGGTTTTCTTTTCGAATCGCGAGCGAAAAGTGCATTGCTTGAAGTGGTCTCAAGCATTGTGAATATAAACATGCTTGTTGAATCTGTGGCAGCTTCAGCCCGCTTGCTCAGGATGCAGCTTGCTCAGGATGCGGTTGGGGAGGTTGTTTGCAACATTGGAGAAGGCCATATCCCATATGGAATGGAAAGAGGTGGAGATTGAGGTCAGTATTACTGAGCGCCAGCACATGCAAGCGCACATGAATTTGGATGGGTCTCTTCTTCTATGAGAACTGAGGCGGACGAAACCGGACGGGGCGGACGCATGCGACGATGCATGCATGCATGCATGCATGCACGCATTGCATGCACGCATTTGCATGCATGCATGCATGCATGCATGCATGCATAGCAGTATGGAGAGGCACCATAATGTTGCAATGAACAATAATTAGATACTGGTCAGTGTTAAAATTTGACGGTTTTCGAAAGACAGGCAAAATAATTTTATGTCTTTCGCATGACAGGAAGTTCTCAAATTCTAACCTTTCAAATTCCAAACAAAATTTCAAAATGACAGAGTCCAATTTTTTAACAAAAAATGTAGAACAAAGACACATTTGCATTAATTGCATTAGAACTCAAAAAAGAGTACATAAATAGATCCACTAACGAGCGGCATTACTCTCCTATCTTTTGCTATATATGAATCTATGAAACACACATGCCAATCAATGGATTCAAATGGTTCATCACATAATGAAACCAATATTGTTGCGTCAAGAGTCTCTCGGTTCATACGACTTTTTGTAGCACTCTTACTAGCATTTTGGCGAGAAAAACCTCGCTCACACCTTGCTGTGCTTCCAGGAATGAGTATTCAGCATTGCCATAAATTCATTAGGGCTGGAAAACTGTTCCACCAGCTATTAGAAGTTCCATTTTCATCTCTATAAATAGACCAAGCCACATAAATTGTCCCAACAAAGTCCTCTCTCTCGCTCAAGCATTGTACCCGATCAACTTTTGAAGCGAAGAAGTAAAGTTTCTAACCATCTGTTTCCCAATTCTCCTTGCCAAAGAAAAAACATTGTATACAGAGTACAAAAAGCATTTCATAATTTTTGGATACTCTATGGCTGAAGACAAGCATATTAAATATTATAACCATTAACCAAACCATGGACCATAGAAATATAGGTACAAATCATATTATATGAAGTATATCATATGGATTGACTATAGGAAAAAAATGACAGGCAAATCTACATTTTTAGCCTTTCAAATGACATGTAAATATTTTACTTGTCTTTCTTATGACAGGCATTTAACTATTTGATGCCCTTCATATGCAGGGCAAAAAATTTTCCTACCCGTTTTGACGGGCAAAATAGCAAGAAACGGGCATGAAAGCCGTCAAATTTTAACACTGATACTGGTATGCTTTTCTGATTTATAATTTTGCTTGTTTCGTGCTTTCTATATGTTTCAAGAATGTTGCATTGATGGAAAAATGATCAAAAAAATAAGAAACTTTTGTGAAAATGTTATTTGGATTGGCAAGGAAAAAGTTTTGATGCGTTCGTATAGAAAACCAGACATTCTGATTTACAAAGCACTCATGCAACCAATGGTTGGAGTCCATCGCTTCTAGCAGAAGCGAGAATGTTGCCTTTAGAGGCGGAGGCTCTTTGGCAATTTATTTGATATGTGTTTAGAGTTCAATCTCTAACGCCAGAAGATTGCGATATAAGGTATTAGAAGCAAGCCGTGAGCATGGTTGGTATCATAAGGGAGTTGCATGGCTGAACCGTTGGGGCATCTCAATGGTAGATATGCCTACAAAACCAGAAGGGATCAAGGAATGGGTCATGATGAGAGTTACTGATAAAATATGGGCAATGGGCAAGGAAAAATGGAATTCTATAAAAGAAAGATTAATCCTATGGTCACCTACACACCGCAGCAGTATCTCCTTGATCATTTACCTAGTAACAATCGATTTGTTGGATCATGAGGGTTAGCTCCCATCATCTATGAATTGAGTATAAACGACGACGTCAGATTCCTAGGGATCAGAGAACATGTGAAGTTTGCGTCTCACAAGAAGTTGAAGATGAACATCATTTTCTTATCGCCTGTCCAGCGTATGTAGCCATAAGAGATCGTCATGGATTGAAGGAGCCGGATCTTCGAAATGTATAAATAGTTTTTCGGTTACACTCACAGTCACTTGCATCTTTCCTTGAGGGGATATGGCAAGTTCGTGAGGCTTCTTTGCAGCGATGGACTGACATGTCACTCATTTTGTAACACCTTTATAATACGTTTCTGATTTTTGTTTGTTTGTCAGAGTCCGTTCATCCGCTACCGTGATTTCGAGAGGCGGGTTTCCTAGTTATTAGTGGTATGAAGGAAGTTTATTTTTGAATCCTCGGCTCGCAAAGGCGAGGCGGTATGGTCTCCGAAATTCCTTCTAGCTATCCGCTATATGAACTATAATCTTTGTTGTAAAAGATAGTGCGTAAAAGCATCTTTGCTCTTTAGCAATGTCATAATATGGTATTCAAAGGTGAGTGCTTTTATCTCGAGAAAAGTTTATCCGCAACATTAATCTTGAAGTTCATTGTCAAAGAGTTCATTTTTGTATGTGGTTTTATGTGTATGTTCAAAGCATGTCCGATAATACATGTAACCAAACATCAAGAAGCGTACTAAGGTTTGTATGTAGCAATTTGCGAGCATTGGCCTTGTTGTTCCTTATCCATCTTTGGATATAAGCTGTAGATTCCACGCCATTCCGTTAGGTTCTATGTTCTTCTTGTAATAGCAAGAACAAGAATGTGCATAAACTCAACCAAAGGCGAGGGAGACCATACAAGAAATATGTATAAAACAAAAAACAAACAAGTGTGGGATAATAAGTGTAAAAGTCCGTTATACAAATAGCAAAGTCTCGCAATACAAAGCTCATGCATTTTATTTTGCCCTGTATATGCACTTTCAAGTCTGTCAAAGACTCGAAGAGCTAAATTTAAAGAAAGGATTTGCGTACGAGGAAGATATGTCGATCCGAATGTACATGGTAAGTAAAGAAGCTTTTTAATATTGGCCATGTTGTATGCAATCAAATGTTTGCACTAATAGTACATTCAATTTCGACATATTTCCACGCTTTCCATTGGCGAGAGGGGTTGATTGCTATGGTAGTACAACCTCGTTCTTGTTCTATATGTTTGCGGTCATATGTGCCTTCTTGATGATGGGTGCTATTATTTTGCTTTAACAATGGGTATGACACCACCCCTGCGCAACAATATGTCAATGCGGGACCACGCAGAAGAATGTCGAAGACAATGCCATTTCTTGCGGGTGCTTTAGCATGGGTCTTGCTTCTAAATCATGTTCTTAAACGTTGTAACACATAGTAGGAGCAAGAAGAGAAATCCTATGCCAAATGTGATCTATGAAGTGCCTTCCCGGTGTACAAGACTCTTTACTGTTAGTCTTGAAAGATGCAACTCCCTTGATACACTGGGTCGACTTTTAGGGCTGCTGCATGCATAGTTTGTGAAATATGTGATAGATGGTTCCCTGCTCTATGTGGAGAATATGACAACTTGACAAGTAATTATAGAATTTTGGCAATGTGACAGTACATTGTGGTTTATCCGGTTCCTTGATCAAAAACGCAGATTGTCGGGGTATTTTCCATCAATGAGTTATCATAGTGATCTTGATTAGAGAGGTCTAATGTTTGTTCTTATATGATTCATCAGCTCGGAAGATAGACTACCAATGGTATAATTGTCACAGCAAATTTTCTTCTTTGATCAATTCAAACTTGTCATTCAAAAGGACTTTGGGCCTCTCCTTGCCTTTGCCATCCCATTAAAGGGTTTCTCATTCAAACTAGTCTACCCATCTTAGGATTTTGCTTAAAGTGAAGGGAATACTTATATCTGATCCAAGGAACAGCGTGTTTGTAGAACTATTGGGAGCAATTTCCCATCCTTCAGTCTTCCTTCCATTGAATAAATGGGATTAATGTTGTGGAGAAGCTTCAATCAGGACTTAAGGATATTTGTTATCTCAATTTTACTTTGACAATGCAAGTGGATGCTTGTGGATTTAAAAGTGATAACGTCCTTTCTTAGAATACTGTTCTAATTCAGCTTGTTCAAGATGGGGGGCTATGGAACGTAATGTTCTAAGTAACTTAATAATCCCTCAACTTCTAAGGCACTCTTTTTTGGAAAAAACTTGTCGAGCCCTGTAAAAAAGAAGGCATAAAAAAATGGCTTGTTCTCATCTTCAGCGACGTACCGAAATGGTAAATGAAACAACAACGGTCCTTCATATTTCACATTGAATAACAAGTGGTCTCAGCAATTAACATATTATATTTTGTTCTTATATACATGCATTTTCAATCTTTAGATTGGGGAATATTCTAAAACATATATCCCATCAGTGCATCCTAGCCCTACACCTCCAATGCTTAGGTGGCTCTATATTTTAATCCTTTGCACCTACAACATGGTCCACAAGATTTGCAGACTTGAAAAGTCCTTGCCATTATTTCTACTGCTGCAAAAAGGCAGCCCCTACAACATGAGTGTTAACTGATTGTATGCCACAAAATTCAAACCTCCCAAGTTCTGCCTCCATTGTGTTACAAATATACAGAAGGTACAAGCTGGGGGATTCAAATCCCCTACGCATAGTGCAGATCCAATCAACTTGTTTGCCCAAGGGGCAGGGGCTATTCCCATGCATATGCAGATACAATCACAGATTCCTTTTTCCCATTCATCTAGATCCAGACTTGACCCCGGCTCAATTGGAAGCCAGGAAAATAAAATGGGAAAAGGTGAAAGCAGCAAGAACAGAGGGTTTTGTAGCATATCTAGATAGAAATGGGAAGGCAATTCTGACAAAAAGGAAAAAGGAATAGGAAGTCGGGGTCTTGAAGGTCATGTTTTGGAATGCACATGGGCTTACACAAGCAAAAATAGATGCAGTAGCAAATCTGATTGATCAATTTGATGTCATCATGTTTTGTGAAACTTGGGAACATCAAGCTAGAGCTTTGCCCCAAATCGTTAACTTCACCCTTATAAGTGCTGCATGGAATCTGAAAACTCCAGGTGTAGGCAGAGGTAATGGAGGTTTAGCGGTTTATGCAAGGTTAACATTGCAGAACTTTATTTCAGTAGTGAGAGTACATGAACATAATCAGCACATATGGATAAGAGCAAACATGAGGGATAAGGTGGTACACATGGCTGCCTGTTATTATGCACCATTGAATATGAGCTTATACCAGCAATTGGCTCTAGATAAGAAGAGTCCGCTGCATGTACTCTGTAAAGACATTCTTGAATTTGCTGAAATAGGAGAAATACTGATTGTAGGAGACTTCAACGCACGGACTAAAGGGGCTCAAGCTGTTATATTTGAGCAGCCAGGGGATGTCCTTCTATCGGAATATATGGATACGGATTGCATCAGAGCTTCTAATGATGGGGTTAAGAACCTCATGGGTGACTTTTTGCTTGAAATGGGTACGGCATGTGGACTTACAATCATGAATGGGGTCAGCAAGTTTGCAAACTCAAGAGGATCTACTTGCTTTACTCCGCTGGGAGAAAGCACAGTAGACTACGCTATGTCCCTCAGAAGCTCTAATCTAGTCACCGATTTTGAAGTAAGCAACAAACTGCCAGAATCTGATCATGCTTACCTGAAGGTGGTTTTGTCAGGCACTATCAATGAACAACAATCCAACAAGACTTTCAAACCCAAGTTAAAACTGGACTACACTAAGAGAGACATTTTTCAACAAATCATCTCATTTAGGCTTGCTCAGATCAAGTGGACAGGGAACTTGGATCCTGATGCTAATCTGCTGACAGATCTCCTCAACCATGCCGCAAGTGAATCCTTTAGATTCACTAAGCAGAGAAAAATAGGGCATCATTGCAATAGCTGGTGGGATGATGATTGTCGGAAAGCCCAGGCAACTCTGCCTAAAGGATGCAGACTTAAGCCAAAGTGGTATAAGGACCTGATCAGAAGAAAAAAGCGCATATTTCTCAAGATAAGACAAGATTCATTGGGGCACTGGTTTATGCAATATCCAAAGACGTTCTGGTCTAAGCTGCTTACCAAAACCGCGCAGGATATGATGAACATAAATGACATGTTAGTGATGGTAAAATCAATATATCAGCATGATGGTGCAGGATCGATGAGGAAAATCAGCATAGACGCACCCATGTTCTCAGAAGAGGATGTTCAGGAAGCCCTTTCACTCATGAAGAACGGTAAAGCCTCTGACCTGCAAGGATTGAGCATTGAACTCTTGAAATGGGGAGGGGATAATTTGATCCCAAAGAGTCACACACCAATTGAATGAAGCGATCATCCGGGGCATACCACAAGCTTGGCGAAAAAAGAATAATTCCAATCCACAAGTCCAGGCAGCAAACTAGAAGCCAAGAACTATCATTTACAATCATGGTGGGCGATGTTTTCCAAGCTATTAGGCAGTTTGTTGGAGCGAAATTTGAGGTGGGCAAGAGAATGGCAAAAGGGTCCTATCTCAAGCGGGTTTTAGGCGAATTACAAAGACACTCTAGACCATGCTCTAACTCTAAGAGTCTTGTCAGAAAAAGCTAAAGCATCCAAGAAAGCTTTATGTATGGCTTTCATCGATTTCTCCAATGCCTTTGATACCGTGCCAAGAGATGGCCTGGACATGAGAATGGAAAGGTTACAAGTCCCAGACACCTTATGGGGCGCAGTGGCTTGCCTGTACGAGGAGGTGATTATCAATCTGGGAATGGGTGTATCAGACCAGGTGCATAGCACTATCGGCGTATGGCAGGGCTGCCCTTTGTCACCTACCTTATTCGGACTCTATATTGATGAACTTGAGGACTGGCTTCTGAGTAGAGGTATGCCGGGAACTCGGTTAGGAAATTTTGTGATCCAACTTCTATTGTATGCAGACGATGTGATTCTTCTTGCAGATAGACCTGAAGTATTGCAAAGTCATCTAGATGTGTTATTGCAATTCTGTGAGGAGCGAGGGATGCAGGTCAATTTGGAAAAATCCAAAGTGATGATATATGGGACTGTCAAAAGACCAGATCTTTTGTACAACAGAGCTAAATTAGAAACAGTGGATTGTTACAAGTATCTGGGTTTAGAATTCTGTTCAAATTACAGATGGAAAGAATGCATAAGGAAAAGGATTGCTGGAGGAAAGGCGTCTTTGTATGAAATGTTGAGAAAATGCCACAGGTTATGTCTCACGGATTGGGGATTGAAGAAAATGTTGTTTAAGACATTGGTGTAGATTGTGGTCTTATGTGGAGCACCAATATGGGGACCAGCCATCTCGAGAGATAGCTGGGACCAAATAGAAGTGGTTTTGAAGACCTTTTTGATGGAAGAGTTAGGTATCAAACACCAAACACCTTATGCAATAATGTTGGCTGAAACAGGTCTGATCCCATTGGGAGCGGAGCCTTATATCAGACCATAAACTTTGTGAATAGACTGAGAAAGCAAGCTGATAGCCGCCTATCAAAGGCGGCGATGGTCCAGTCATTGGATTCGGGCTGCTACAATGATGTCACAAAATAAAATGAGAGTTGGGGGATTAAGGCGGATAATTGGCCGCATTACCATGTTGCGGGGACACGAGATCCGTGTAATTACTAGTCAGAATAAACTGTGGGCCAAACCAGGATCTCGGACTATAGGGAAGAAGTGAATCCTATGGTTATGTATACGGACCAAGCATATTTGGGATCAAAAATACCAATACATATAAAAAAGATTATTGCTAGGTTCCGATCTAGTTCTCATCGTCTTGGAGTGGAGACAGGCCGATGCGCAAAGATTCCAAAGGAAGATCAAAAGTGCTTGTTATGTGATTCAGAAGAAGTAGAAGACGAGACACATGTCTTCCTCCATTGTTCAGCTTATCAACACCTAAGAGATGTATTTGACATTGACGCTATCAGTTTTCATTCTTTGCTGCCTTAGGTTTATATATGAGGAAGATAGAATCTCATAGATCATTTTTGTTACAAACGAAACAGTTGTTGTAACCCGCTGCTCCATGACCTCCAAGGTCCAAAAGGGGCATGATTAATTATTATTATTATTATTATTATTATTATTATTATTATTATTATTATTATTATTATTATTATTATTATTATTATTATTATTATTATTATTATTATTATTATTATAATTATTATTATTATTTTTATTTTGGTTTTCTAAAAGCTTTCTTCTATAAGCAAGCCAATGCCTCAATACCATTCAATCAGAATGTTTGGTTTTCTATACGAACGCATCAAAACTTTTTCCTTGCCAATCCAAATAACATTTTCACAAAAGTTTCTTATTTTTTTTATCATTTTTCCATCAATGCAACATTCTTGAAACATATAGAAAGCACGAAATAAGCAAAATTATAAATCAGAAAAGCATACCAGTATCTAATTATTGTTCATTGCAACATTATGGTGCCTCTCCATACTATTTATCCGCCTCAGTTCTCATAGAAGAAGAGACCCATCCAAATTCATGTGCGCTTGCATGTGCTGGCGCTCAGTAATACTGACCTCAATCTCCACCTCTTTCCATTCCATATGGGATATGACCTTCTCCAATGTTGCAAACAACCTCCCCAGCCGCATCCTGAGCAAGCGGGCTGAAGCTGCCACCGATTCAACAAGCATGTTTATATTCACAATGCTTGAGACCACTTCCAAGCAATCTGCACTCGCTTCACATTCGAAAAGAAAACCACATGAGGACTAGATGCAGCAAGGTCAGTATGAGGGGGCGACATGGCTCTTCATCACTACCTATGTCAATAATGCCAATCCCAATCGGGTGGCCTCGCACCCATCACTCCGATAGGCTTGTGCTAGCAAAGACCCGGTTGCATGCCCACAAAGAGCCCTATTCTTCATTCCTATCCTCCCCTCCACAAAGTTCTCGTCCATGTCCTCCAAGGAGTGCCACGTGGGGTATTTTAATGGTGTATTATGGTGGAGTCAACTGGCATCGCCAATATACCGTAATGCTAATCGGGCAAAAAATTCTTGGTTTTTGTTGATCCGATTAACAAAACATGAAAATATGTATAGCAATTAAAGAATGACATAGTCTTGAGCTCAAAACGACTCCCCAACCATGATATTGTAATAACTTGTCTGTGATTCACCAGTTATTGAACCTTAAATCGTGGACTAGGAATAAAGTACACATTCAGGTAGGTACGTTAGCTTCGTAATCAAAAGATTATAATGCGATAATTTAAATGTTACCAATATCATGATTGGATCACCCTTCATCTAATGGTGTATTTTGGTGGTGCCATGTGGCATCTTCAATATATGGCAATGCTAATCTTGCAGAAAATCTTTTGTTACTTACAAAATATGAAAATTTGTATAGCAACTGAAGAACGCCATATCCTAAACTCAAGACTTCCAACCATAATATTGTAATGACTTGTCTGTGATTACAGGTTCAGCTCCCGAGTAATGCCTGTGTAGTTTCCAGTGGAACGGATCGCAATGTTGCACTGAAGACTCTGGTGTTGGCCCCGATGGCTTGAATTCATGGTGGTTTTTTACGATGGCGATGGCACCTTGGGTACTATCCTCTAGGCCTAACATGGCAGGGGTGACCCTATGTGATCCTAAAGCATCATTTCCCATACTAGGGTTCTAGAGTATGTCGTAACATGGTGGAGTAGTGGTGCTCCAGAACGCAATGGACGATGAAGAAGAAAAAGTATGGTCTCATCTAAATGAGCAGTAATAGAGCAATGTTTGTGTGATGTGCATGTCTCATAAAACAGTTGGACATTATAAATGCGTCTCCTTTTTCTCTACTTCTTTATCTTTCACTAAACGAATAATCTTAGGAGCAATCGCCTATGTCACCATGCCCCTAAACTGCCATGCCCAGGGTCACGGGTTCGACGCTTCGTTGTGAAAGTGACCATGATCATTGTAATGCTCGTGGTGAAGGACCCACTTCAGCCATATACTGTAGTGGGGACGAGCCACATCTGGGTGTGTTTTCTCCCATGATCTTCGTGAGGTCCCCGTGCATGTTAAAAATAAGGAAAAATTATAAAAATACCCCTATATTTATGCAAAATTGTAAAAATGCCCCTGTTTTTGGGATAAGTTTGATGGAAATGACTGTAACTTTTTTATGATGATCAAAATGAGAATATATCCTTCAGATCCATTGTAATACAACGATATCTTCCTATCAGAGCTAGAATCACTTGAATCGGAGTTCGAAATCTTAAGTTAGACTCAAGTCATAGACATGGAAAGTATGCCTTTAAATGGCGGCGATTTGACCATAATCCCAACCTTCGGTTGGTTCATTATCGATCGGTGCTGCATTGCAGTCTCGATCATCAAAAGTTGGAACTATTGCGAAAATAAATGTTGGATCTCATCCACGACAAATATTGTGCAACCACATTCCATATCGCATGGGTAGCAATACTGGAGCAAAGCTCGCAGATGAGAGCTCCATGCTTCTAGGATCGCCATTTGAGGATCCTAAAGCAAAGGAGGAGATGGACGACCTAGATTTGGCCTGGCATCCGACGGTCGAGATGCCTCGTGATGAAACATGACAGCCTCCATATTGCAACCGTGCACGCGGACCATCGAGATCAATTTCATGGGTAGCTTATGGAGCACAGTTATTGTGCTCCAGCATACGTACCAGGGTTGATTCATATCCAAAAGTTTGTTGGCTTCGGTCGTGTGACAACCATCTTTGTACACACGAGTATAATACGCGAATGATCATCACCATTTGGACACGGTTCTCTATGCTTTGGCGCCTCATCCGAGGGATACCAGGGGTTAGTTTCGCCTGTATAATTCCCAGTGCAACGGATCGGCAATGTTGCTCAAGACTCCGGTGTTGGGCCCGATGGCTTGGATTCATAGTGGTTTTTTACGATGGCAATGGTGTGTTGGGTACTATCATCTAGGCCTAACATGGCAGGGATGATCCTATGTGATCCTAAAGCATTGTTTCCCATACTAGAGTTCTAGAGTGTGTTGTAACATGGTGGAATAGTTGTGCTCCAGAACGCAATGGACGATATCCCAAAAATCAGATGCATCATGCTGCAATCTCGTCCGCAAGTATACGACGTGGAAGCCAGAACATTGTACCAAAACTAAATATGGATGACGAAGGACCGAGTAAACAACAGTCGTTGGGGGAAAGGGGGGGAGGTACCACCTGCCAGGAGACTTTTGCTCCAGAATCCACGAATTAAGGGTAAAGTTAACTTGTGCCCTTATATTATGAAGAAGAAAAAGGATGGTCGCATCTAAATGAGTAGTAATAAAGCAATGTTCGTGTGATGTGCATGTCTCATAGAACAGTTGGACATTATAAATGCTTCTCCTTTTTCTCCACTTCTTTATCTTTCACTAAACGAATGATCTTAGGAGTAATCGCCTATGTCACCATGCCTCTAAACTGCCATGCTCAGAGTCACGGGTTCGACGCTTCGTTGTGAAAGTGACCATGATCATTGTAATGTTCGTGGTGAAGGACCCACTTCAGCCATGTACTGTAGTGGGGATGAGCCACATCTGGGTGTGGTTTCTCCCATAATCTTCGTGAACTCCCCGTGGATGTTAAAAATAAGGAAAAATTATAAAAATACCCCTATATTTATGTATGAAAATGCCCCTGTTTTTGGGATAGGTTTGATGGAAATGACCGTAAATTTTTTATGATGATCAGAATGAGAATATATTCTTCAGATCCATTGTAGATACAATGATATCTTCCTATTGGAGCTAGAAATCACTTGAATCGGAGTTTGAAATCTTAAGTTATAGTCTCTTAAATCCTTACAAATTTTTGTGTATTAAAAGTAACGGGTGGACTTCGTTATTCGGCCCCCCTCCCATCGGAAATCAATCGGAACTGTTTTTCTCCCTGTTTTTCAATGGTTGAAGTCATTTTCGGCGATGTTTTTGGTCCTTTTTTGCTGTTTTTTGCAGTTTTTCTGTTTTTTGGCTTGTTTTCCGATGAGGGGGGTCGAATAATGAAGGTCTTCCAAAGTAACATAACTTGTGATTCCCAACTCTGATTCATGTGATTCTAGCTTTGTTAGGAAGTTATCGTTGTCATCTACAATGCATCTCAATGATGTATTCTTATTCGGATCATCACAAAAGAGTTACGGTCATTTCCATTTAAGCGATCCCAAAAACAAGGGCATTTTCATAATTTTGCATAAATATAGCGGTGTCTTTATAATTTGCCTAAAAAATTTTTATCTATCCATCTAATAGTATTATCTAATTAAAGGTCTTAGGAGTTTAATAAGATGCATCCATGGACTAAGGGGTCTGATGGCATAAATGTAACAAAATTGATCTTCAAATAAACAATATAAAAGAGCGAATAATCTTATTCGAGCACTTTATAACCAACAATTAGAATAATTATTTGCTCAAGTCAAAGTGGAATGGGAATTAACAAATCGACAGTTGGCACGTATCTCTCCTCTTCTTCCTGTCTTTGGGGCAATGTTTCCCATCTTCACCATTGCAGCTGCAAATTTCACAAAGAAATCATCCTCGCCTACTCCGTACTCTAAAACTTCAGAGCCAGCTTGTTGGAGAACCTGGTCTGAGTTTAGAATCCCTCTCTTTGCTTGCACGTTCTTGTAGTAGTTGCTATCAAACCGGAGAGGAGTGGAAAGATCCAGGGGTAATGTCACATTGCCATTGCCACCTTGAGGGCATACTTGCTTAAGCTGAGCCAAAAATTGGGCATCCATGTTGGGATCTGCCTTCCTTGTATTTTGGAAATTGTAGAGACGTTGAGTTATACTAGCACACCTTGCCCTGCCAATGGTGTGGGATCCAGAGAGCACAATCATATCTTGGGCAGACAAGCCCTTTCTGCCAAATTTTGTTATAAGTTGAGAAAATGTGGAGTTGGGCGCAGGAATATCCCTATTAGCTGTAGCCAAACTTGCACTTTTGCTGTCTTTGCGCCCCAAAATGACCTCCCATGATGGACCACCAGTCTGCAAAAGCTTAAATTAATCACAAGAACAAAGTATTAAATTGCAAATAAATACTCACCAATATCTCGGGCGGCAATGGCCAGGATATCGGCACATGACACTATATGAGGGCATTCGTGCTCCAATGCGGTTTTGACAGTGTCCACCACTTCAAACCCTGCAAGGGAGTTTCTATTTGGATTGGCTGTCTTTTCTCCTTTTCTCGATGGTGTGTCATCCAACAAAACGGACCCATCACAACCCTACAAGAATGAGAAACGAGTCAAATCCCAAAATGGTGAAACAACAACAGCAATGGCATCCCATACATTTACAAAACAGTCGTGGAAATGCATCCTAAGAAGAAAGGCCGCAGTGCGAGGCTCTCGTTTGATTGCATTGGTAAGCACATTGCGCACAATGAGCTCTGCTTGCGGGCAGCTTTGCTCATAGAAGCCAGTCACAAGATTACCTAGCACAGACTGAGAAGTGAGGAACACGAGAACAAGCACAAGTCCAAATTTGGAAGCCATGCTAGAAATCAACTAGATGGGTTAGAGAAACGCAACAATGTATGCAATTGGAACGAAGCTTAAGGGTTAAATAGGTGGAGCAAACAACATTAAGAATGTCGAAAAGAAGAATGCATGATGCAAGGAAGCGTAATGGGTAGGTATGGTGGTCTAGTCTATGGACTAACATTTGAAAACATACCCAAATCGAGTAATGGTGCAGCATAGCATTTGACTAAACATATTCTATTTTGATAATACTATACTAGAAAATATCCGTTGATGCAGTCTACGCGCTCAGGATTCTTCCCAATGCTCGGGTCCGTGGCATTAGATCATTTTGGTCTCACATTCCGATGAAATACAACAAACATATTGCGAGATTCGCATCCCTTTTGCAAGGTATGAACTCATGAAGCAGGGTCGTTTGGCTGTTTTCCTTCACGTTTTGTTGTTCATGCTATGTTTTCATCCAGCTTGAGAGTTTGTTGTTAGTTTCTTAGCAAAGTGAAACTGTCGTCCAAGCAAAAGAATCGAATTGAACCGTAAATGTAACTGTAACTGAGTGCAATAGGAGTGTTGGTTTGATTCGATCTGCCCTAAGATTTGGGTAGCCTATATCCCACAGGCAAGATCAACCCATAGAGAACAAAGAGATTATAAAGACGGAGGGGTGGCCACAAGAACCATACTTACCTGGGCGGGGTTTATCAGTGATCAACAAGGCTGATGGCCTACAGCAGTTTGTGCCATTGCACCAGGGCATGGATTGTTGTAGCATCTCCCTAAGGGGAGAGTGCACGTCATAATTTGTGGTAGTGGGGGCTCGCGTTCGCGCGGCCCCTTAATCAATTAATTTTGGAATTATGTTTTGCTGTAGTTTGTTCATCTGCTTACCAGGATTTCCTAGTTATTAGTGGTATGAAGGAAGTTTATTTTTGAATCCTGGCTCTGGCAAGGCAGACGGTATGGTCTCTGAAATTCTTTCTAGCTATCTGCTATATGAACTATAATCTTTGCTGTGCAGCATAGTGCAGAAAAGCATCTTTGGCTCTTTAGCAATATATTATGATAATATGGTATTCAACGGTGAGTGCTTTTATCTCAGAAAAGTTTATCTGCAACACACTGAATTTCATTGTCAAAGAGTTCATTTTTGTATGTGGTTTTATGTGTAAGCATGTTTGATAATACATGTAACCAGCATCAAGAAGCGTACTAAGATTCGTGTGTAGCAATTTGCCAGAGCATTGGCCTTGCTGTTCCTTATCCATCTTTGGATATAAGCTGTAGATTCCACGCCATTCCCGTGTAGGTTCTATGCTGTTCTTGTAATAGCAAGAACAAGAATGTGCATAAACTCAACCAGTGCAGGAGACCATACAAGAAATATGTATAAAACAAAAAACAAACAAGTGTGGGATAATAAGTGTAAAAGTCCGTTATACAAATAGCAAAAAAGCTCATGCATTTTTATTTTGCCCAGAAGTATGCACTTTCAAGTCTGTCAAAGACTCGAAGAGCTAAATTTAAAGAAAGGGCTGCAGCACGAGGAAGATATGTCAGATCTGAATGTACGTGGTAAGTAAAGAAGCTTTTCAATATTGGCCATGCTATATGCAATCAAATGTTTGCACTAATAGTACATTCAATTTCGACATGTTTCCTGCTTTCCATTGGCAGAGGGGTTGATTGTTATGGTAGTACAACCTCTGTTCTTGTTCTATATGTTTGCAGTCATATGTGCCTTCTTGATGATGGGTGCTATTATTTTGCTTTAACAATGGGTATGACACCAATTCTGCAGCAATATATCGATCAGAAGAATGTCTGAAGACAATGCCGTTTCTTGCAGGTGCTTTAGCATGGGTCTTGCTTCTAAATCATGTTCCTAAACGTTGTAACACATAATAGGAGCAAGAAGAGAAATCCTATGCCAAATGTGATCTATGAAGTGCCTTTCTGCTGTACAAGACTCTTACTCTGTTAGTGCTGAAAGATGCAACTCCCTTGATACATCTGTCCACTTTTAGGGCTGCTGCATGCATAGTTTGTGAAATATGTGAGAGATGGTTCCCTGCTCTATGTGGAGAATATGACAACTTGACAAGTAATTTTAGAATTTTGTCAATCTGACAGTACATTGTGGTTTATCTGGTTCCTTGATCAAAAAACGCAGATTGTCGGGGGTACTTTCCATCAATGAGTTATCTTAGTGATGCTGAATAGAGAGAGGTCTAATGCTGTTCTTATATGATTCATCGGCTCCAGATGATAGACTACCAATGGTATAATTGTCACAGCAAATTTTCTTCTTTGATCAATTCAAACTTGTCATTCAAAAGCACTTTGGGCCTCTCCTTGCCTTTGCCTCCCATTAAAGGGTTTCTCATTCAAACCAGTCTACCCATCTTAGGATTTTGCTTAAAGTCAAAGGAATACTTATATCTGATCCAAGGAACAGCGTGTTTGTAGAACTGTTGGGAGCAATTTCCCATCCTTCAGTCTTCCTTCCATTGAATAAATGGGATTAATGTTGTGGAGAAGGTTCAATTAGGACTTAGAATATTTGTTATCTAAATTTTACTTTAATAATGTCCACACTTTGAAGTGGATGCTTGTGGATTAAAAAGTGATAACGTCCTTTTCTAAAATACTGTTCTACTTCAGCTTGTTCAAGCTGAGGGGCTATGGAACGTAATGTTCTAACTCAAATAATCCCTCAGGTTCTAAGGCACTCTTTTTTGGAAAAAACTTGTTGAGCCCTCTAAAAAAGTAGGCATTAAAAAAATGGCTTGTTCTAATTAACAATGGTCCTTCATATTTCACATTGAATAGCAAGTGGTCTCAGCAATTAACATATTTTATTTTGTTCTTATATACATGCATTTTCAACCTTTATATAATATTCAAAAACATATATCCCATCAGTGCATCCTAGCCCTACACCTCAAATGCTTAGGTGGCTCTATATTTTAATCCTTTGCAAACATTTCATATGCAATGTTGACTCTCAAAATATAGCAACTAGTTAGCAAGTATATGCCATAATAGGCTCTGTACAAGATTAGGAAGCCTAAAATATCACCTACAGCATGGTCCACAAGATTTATAGACTTGAAAAGTCCCCGCCATTATTTCTCCCTTTTGCAAAAAGGCAAGCCTACAACATGAGTGTTCAGCGATTTACGCCACAAAATTCAAACCTCCCAAGTTCTACCTCCATTGTGTTAGCCCCGACACCTCCAAGTACAAAATATACGAGAAGGTACAAGTGGGGGATTGAATCCCGCACATAGTGCAGTCCAAGCAACTTGTTTGCCCTTAAGAAGTGTGGGGGCTATTCCCATGCATATGCAGAGCATACAATGACAGATTCCTTTTTCCCATTCATTTTTTGGTTTTCCAAAGCGTTCTTCTAGAAACAAGCCAATGCCTCAATACCATTCAATCGAGAATATACGTTTTCTATATGAACGCATCAAAACTTTTTTCTTGTCGATCCAAATAATATTTTCACAAAAGTTTATTATTTTCTTATCATTTTTCCATCAAC
Source organism: Isoetes taiwanensis (assembly GCA_021234155.1). NCBI lineage: Eukaryota > Viridiplantae > Streptophyta > Lycopodiopsida > Isoetales > Isoetaceae > Isoetes > Isoetes taiwanensis. Next base: position 438,604 of record JAJEKV010000261.1, read on the forward strand.
GCAACATTCTTGAAACATATAGAAAGCACAAGCAAAACAATAAATCAGAAAAGCATACCAATATCTAATTATTGTTCATTGCAGCAATTATGGTGCCTTTCCATAGAAATACCCCCTCGAGTTCTGCATAAACGAAGAGGCGGGTCCAAATTCATGTCTTTTCGCGATGTGCCGGGCGCCGATATCGACCTCAACCTCCACCTCTTTCCATCCCATATGGGATATGACCTCCTCCAATGTTGCAAACAACCTCCCCAATCGCATCCTGAGCAAGCTGCATCCTGAGCAAGCGGGCTGAAGCTGCCGCAGATTCAACAAGCATGTTTATATTCACAATGCTTGAGACCACTTCTAGGCAATGCGCTTTTCGCTCGCATTCAAGAGAAAACCACATGAGGACTAGATGCAACAAGGCATGCGGAGGGGGGACATGGCTCTTCATCACTACCTATGTCAATAACACCAATCCCAATTTGTGGCCTCACACCCATCACTCGATAGGCTTGTGCTAGCAGCCCCCCGGTTTGCATGCCCCACAACAGCCCTATTCTATCCTCCCCTCTACAAAGCTCTCGTCCATGTCCTCCAACGAGTGCCATGTGGGGTATTATAATGGTGTATTTTGATGGGGTCAAGTGGCATCGCCAATATAAGGTAATGCTAATTGGGAAGAAAATTCTTGGTTCTTGTTGATTCGATTAACAAAAGATGAAAATATGTCTAGCAACTAAAGAATGCCATAGTCCTGAGCTCAAAACGACTTCCCAACCATGATATTGTAATAACTTGTCTGTGATTCACCGGTTATTGAATCTTAAATCATGGACTAGGAATAAAATACACATTTAAGTAGATACATTAGCTTTGTAATCAAAATATTATAATGCAATAATTTGAATGTCACCAATATCATAGTTGGGTTATCAATATCATGATTGGGTCATCCTTTCATTTAGTGGTGTATTTTGGTGGTGCCATGTGGCATCTTCAATATACGGCAATGTTAATCTTGCAGAAATTCTTTTGTTACTTAACAAAATATGAAAATTTTTATAGCAACTGAAGAACGCCATAGCCTGAACTCAAGACTTCCAACCATGATATTGTAATGACTTGCCTGTGATTTACAGGTTTGCAGCTCCCAACTAATGCCTGTCATTGCCTATCCAGGAATCGCGTTCCATTTAGTTTACCATTATACAAGACATTTACCTAATAGCTTATACAAGACATTTCTCATCAAATCTAGTTACCTTCAGCTTGACATACAACCCTTCAACTCAGCATTTAAATAACATTATATTATGTTTCCCTAATATAAGATGTTTCCAAATATTCAAGCTTCTTATAATATTGTATGTAAGGCTCAATCTGCATCATTGAACATTGATATTTTACTTAGGAACTTAGATGTTCTTCAGGATCTCTACATTTGTGGCAATTTAAGTAGCCAAAACATGAATAAACGAGGAGGCTATGACAAATAATACATGAACTGGGTATTTTTTAATTCCTTATCACATTTATTAGTCAATTTACTCGCTTTTTAAAACTTGTTAGGATGCAAGAATAGTTGATAGTGGACATGCTAGAAAAGTATATAAATTATACTACGATGGACAGGTGGTGGAACAGGTGCATAATTACAGATATTTGGGTCTAGAGGTAGCAGATACTTATACTTGAAATGTTGCAGTGGAGAAAAGAGTAAATGCAGGCAGAAGAGCACTATTTGGGATGCAGGCAAAGTGTCGCACAATCCAATTGTGCGACTGGACTATGCGCCACCATTTGTACAAAGCACTCATGCAACCAATGGTTGGAGTCCATCACGCGCTAGCTAGCGAGAATGTTGCCTTTAGAGGCGAGGCTCTTTGGCAATTTATTTGATATGTGTTTAGAGTTCAATCTCTAACGCCAGAAGATTGCGATATAAGGTATTAGAAGCAAGCCGTGAGCATGGTTGGTATCATAAGGGAGTTGCATGGCTGAACCGTTGGGGCATCTCAATGGTAGATATGACTACAAAACCAGAAGGGATCAAGGAATGGGTCATGATGAGAGTTTCTGATAAAATATGGGCAAATGCGCAAGGAAAAATGGAATTCTATAAAAGAAAGATTAATCCTTTGGTCACCTACACACCTAGCAAGATCTCCTTCATCATTTACCTAGGGCACGCCAACAATCGATTTGTTGGATCATGAGGGTTAGCTCCCATCATCTATGAATTGAGTATGGACGACGACGTCAGATTCCTAGGGATCAGAGAACATGTGAAGTTTGCGTCTCACAAGAAGTTGAAGATGAACATCATTTTCTTATCGCCTGTCCAGCGTATGTAGCCATAAGAGATCGTCATGGATTGAAGGAGCCGGATCTTCGAAATGTATAAATAGTTTTTCGGTTACGCTCACGGTCACTTGCACCTTTCCTTGAGGGGATATGGCAAGTTCGTGAGGCTTCTTTGCAGCGATGGACTGACATGTCACTCATTTTGTAGCATCTTTATGTTTGTTTCTGATTTTTGTTTCTGATTTATGTTTGCTGTAGTTTGTTCATCTGCTTACCAGGATTTCTGAGACAGGTTTCCTAGTTATTAGTGGTATGAAGGAAGTTTATTTTTGAATCCTAGCTCTGGCAAGGCAGACGGTATGGTCTCTGAAATTCTTTCTAGCTATCTGCTATACGAACTATAATCTTTGCTGTGCAGCATAGTGCAAAAAAGCATCTTTGCTCTTTAGCAATATGATAATATGGTATTCAAAGGTGAGTGCTTTTATCTCAGAAAAAGTTTATCCGCAACACATCAAGTTCATTGTCAAAGAGTTCATTTTGTATGTGGTTTTATGTGTAAGCATGTTTGATAATACATGTAACCAGCATCAAGAAGCGTACTAAGATTCGTGTGTAGCAATTTTCCGAGCATTGGCCTTGTTGTTCCTTATCCATCTTTGGATATAAGTTGTAGATTCCATGCCATTCCCGTGTAGGTTCTATGCTATTCTTGTAATAGCAAGAACAAGAATGTGCATAAACTCAACCAAAATGGGGAGACCATACAAGAAATATGTATAAAACAAAAACAAACAAGTGTGGGATAATAAGTGTAAAAGTCCGTTATACAAATAGAAAAGTCGCAATACAAAGCTCATGCATTTTTATTTTGCCCGTAGTATGCACTTTCAAGTCATCAAAGACTCAAGAGCTAAATTTAAAGAAAAGGGCTGCAAAGACGAGGAAGATATGTCGATTAATGCGTGGTAAGTAAAGAAGCTTTTCAATATTGGCCATGATGAATGCAATCAAATGTTTGCACTAATAGTACATTCAATTCACGACATGTTTCGCTTTCCATTGGCGAGAGGGGTTGCTATGGTAGTACAACCTCTCGTTTCTTGTTCTATATGTTTGCAAATCATATGTGCCTTCTTGATGTGTGGGTGCTATTATTTTGCTTTAACAATGGGTATGACACCAATTCTCAAAAGCAATATGTCGATTCGGGACCACGCGAGTAAGAATGTCTCAAGACAATGCCGTTTTTTTGCGGGTGCTTTAGCATGGGTCTTGCTTCTAAATCATGTTCTTAAACGTTGTAACACATAGTAGGAGCAAGAAGAGAAATCCTATGCCAAATGTGATCTATGAAGTGCCTTCCGGTGTACAAGGCTCTTACTCGTTAGTACTTGAAAGATGCAACTCCCTTGATACACCGTCGACTTTTAGGGCGCTTTGCATGCATAGTTTGTGAAATATGTGATAGATGGTTCCCTGCTCTATGTGGAGAATATGACAACTTGACAAGTAATTATAGAATTTTGGCAATGTGACAGTACATTGTGGTTTATCTGGTTCCTTGATCAAAAAACGCAGATTGTCGAGGGTATTTTCCATCAATGAGTTATCATAGTGATGCTGATTAGAGAGATCTAATGATGTTCTTATATGATTCATCAGCTCCAGAAGATAGACTACCAATGGTATAATTGTCACAGCAAATTTTCTTCTTTGATCAATTCAAACTTGTCATTCAAAAGGACTTTGGGCCTCTCCTTGCCTTTGCATCCCATTAAAGGGTTTCTCATTCAAACTAGTCTACCCAATCTTAGGATTTTGCTTAAAGTCAAGGGAATACTTATATCTGATCCAAGGAACAGTATGTTTGTAGAACTATTGGGAGCAATTTCCCATCCTTCAGTCTTCCTTCCATTGAATAAATGGGATTAATGTTGTGGAGAAGCTTCAATCAGGACTTAAGGATATTTGTTATCTCAATTTTACTTTGACAATGCCCAAACTTTGAAGTGGATGCTTGTGGATTTAAAAGTGATAACGTCCTTTCCTAGAATATTGTTCTAATTCAGCTTGTTCAAGCTGAGGGGCTATGGAACGTAATGTTCTAAGTAACTTAATAATCCTTCAACTTCTAAGGCACTCTTTTTTGGAAAAAACTTGTTGAGCCCTGTAAAAAAGAAGGCATAAAAAAAATGGCTTGTTCTCATCTTCAGCGACGTACCGAAATGGTAAATGAAACAACAACGGTCCTTCATATTTCACGTTGAATAACAAGTGGTCTCAGCAATTAACATATTATATTTTGTTCTTATATACATGCATTTTCAATCTTTAGATTGGGGAATATTCTAAAACATATATCCCATCAGTGCATCCTAGCCCTACACCTCCAATGCTTAGGTGGCTCTATATTTTAATCCTTTGCACCTACAAAGATGGTCCACAAGATTTTGGGAGACTTGAAAAGTCCTTGCCATTATTTCTCTCTTTGCTGCAAAAGGCAGCCCCTACAACATGAGTGTTAACTGATTGTATGCCACAAAATTCAAACCTCCCAAGTTCTGCCTCCATTGTGTTACAAATATACAGAAGGTACAAGCTGGGGGATTCGAAACCCCTACGCATAGTGCAGATCCAAGCAACTTGTTTGCCCTTAAGGGGCAGGGGCTATTCCCATGCATATGCAGATACAATCACAGATTCCTTTTTCCCATTCATCTAGATCCAGACTTGACCCCGGCTCAATTGGAAGCCAGGAAAATAGAATGGGAAAAGGTGAAAGCAGCAAGAACAGAGGGTTTTGTAGCATATCTAGATAGAAATGGGAAGGCAATTCTGACAAAAAGGAAAAAGGAATAGGAAGTCGGGGCATTAGGGATTTTTTGAGATCATAAAAGGGCCTTCTAAGAACTGCTGACTAAGCTATATGAACTACCAATCAGAAAACAGAACTGGTAATCCAGTCAGCAAAACAGTTATAACTAACTCACTGGATCACATTGTCTAGCATAAGTGTTGATAGAAAAGTCCAAATGAGCTCTTGTTTGGTGCAATAGATAGATCACATTGAGATCTTTCCAACCTTGGGTGGTTTGCATATCTTTTAGCCCCGTAAGATAGTAAAAAATGGTAAAAACCATATTTTTTGAAGTTTTGACAATCATAAGTGGTTAAAATATGTGCAAAGGTTGGAAAGATCTCAACGAGATCTATCTATTGCACTAAACGAGAGCTCATTTGGACTTTTCTATCAATAGTTATGCTAGAAAATGTGATCCAGTGAGTTAGTTATAACAGTTTTGCTGACTAGACCCGTCAGGCTCTGATTTCTGATTGGTAGTTTATTTATCTTCATTGGCTTAGTTGGCATGTTTTGAAGGCCCTTTTTTAATCTCAAAAAAACCCTAATGTCTTGAAGGTCATGTTTTGGAATGCACATGGGCTTACACAAGCAAAAATAGATGCAGTAGCAGATCTGATTGATCAATTTGATGTCATCATGTTTTGTGAAACTTGGGAACATCAAGCTAGAGCTTTGCCCCAAATCGCTAACTTCACCCTTATAAGTGCTGCATGGAATCTGAAAACTCCAGGTGTAGGCAGAGGTAATGGAGGTTTAGCGGTTTATGCAAGGTTAACATTGCAGAACTTTATTTCAGTAGTGAGAGTACAGGAACATAATCAGCACATATGGATAAGAGCAAACATGAGGGATAAGGTGGTAGCTGCCTGTTATTATGCACCACTGAATATGAGCTTATACCAGCAATTGGCACTAGATAAGAAGAGTCCGCTGCATGTACTCTGTAAAGACATTCTTGAATTTGCTGAAATAGGAGAAATACTGATTGTAGGAGACTTCAACGCACGGACTAAAAGGGCTCAAGCTGTTATATTTGAGCAGCCAGGGGATGTCCTTCTATTGGAATATATGGATACGGATTGCATCAGAGCTTCTAATGATGGGGTTAAGAACCTCATGGATGACTTTTTGCTTGAAATGGGTACGGCATGTGGACTTACAATCATGAATGGGATCAGCAAGTTTGCAAACTCAAGAGGATCTACTTGCTTACTCCGCTGGGAGAAAGCACAGTAGACTACGCTATGTCCCTCAGAAGCTCTAATCTAGTCACCGATTTTGAAGTAAGCAACAAACTGCCAGAATCTGATCATGCTTACCTGAAGGTGATTTTGTCAGGCACTATCAATGAACAACAATCCAACAAGACTTTCAAACCCAAGTTAAAACTGGACTACACTAAGAGAGACGTTTTTCAACAAATCATCTCAATTAGGCTTGCTCAGGTCAAGTGGACAGGGAACTTGGATCCTGATGCTAATCTGCTGACAAATCTCCTCAACCATGCCGCAAGTGAATCCTTTGGATTCACTAAGCAGAGAAAACTAGGGCATCATTGCAATAGCTGGTGGGACGATGATTGTCGGAAAGCCCGGGCAACTCTCCCTAAAGGATGCAGACTTAAGCCAAAGTGGTATAAGGACCTGATCAGAAGAAAAAAGCGCATATTCCTCAAGATAAGACAAGATTCATTGGGGCACTGGTTTATGCAATATCCAAAGACGTTCTGGTCTAAGCTGCTTACCAAAACCGCGCAGGATATGGTGAACATAAATGACATGTTAGTGATGGTAAAATCAATATATCAGCATGATGGTGCAGGATCGATGAGGAAAATCAGCATAGACGCACCCATGTTCTCAGAAGAGGATGTTCAGGAAGCCCTTTCACTCATGAAGAACGGTAAAGCCTCTGACCTGCAAGGATTGAGCATTGAACTCTTGAAATGGGGAGGGGATAATTTGATCCCAGTAGTCACACACCAATTGAATGAAGCGATCATCTAGGGCATACCACAAGCTTGGCGAGAAAACAGAATATTTCCAATTCACAAGTCTGGCAGCAAACTAGAAGCCAAGAACTATCGTATAATCATGGTGGGCAGCATGTTTTCCAAGCTATTAGGCAGTTTGTTGGAGCGAAATTTGAGCAGGTGGGCCGAAGAGAATGGCAAAAGGGCCCTATCTCAAGCAGGTTTTAGGCAGAATTACAGCACTCTAGACCATGCTCTACCACTAAGAGTCTTGTCAGAAAAAGCTAAAGCATCCAAGAAAGCTTTATGTATGGCTTTCATCGATTTCTCCAAAGCCTTTGATACTGCCAAGAGATGGCTTGGACATGAGAATGGAAAGGTTACGGGTCCGAGACACCTTATGGGGCGCAGTGGCTTGCCTGTACGAGGAGGTGATTCAAACTGGGAACGGGTGTATCAGACTAGGTGCATAGCACTATCGGCGTACGGCAGGGCTGCCCTTTGTCACCTACCTTATTCGGACTCTATATCGATGAACTTGAGGACTGGCTTCTAAGTAGAGGTATGCCGGGAACTCGGTTAGGAAATTTTGTGATCCAACTTCTATTGGATGCAGACGATGTGATTCTTCTTGCAGATAGACCTGAAGTATTGCAAAGTCATCTAGATGTGTTATTGCACTTCTGTGAGGAGCGAGGGATGCAGGTCAATTTGGAAAAATCCAAAGTGATGATATATGGGACTGTCAAAAGACCACAGAGCTAAATTAGAAACAGTGGATTGTTACAAGTACCTGGGTTTAGAATTCTGTTTAAATTACAGGTGGAAAGAATGCATAAGGAAAAGGATTGCTGGAGGAAAGGCGGCTTTGTATGAAATGTTGAGAAAATGCCACAGGTTATGTCTCACGGATTGGGGATTGAAGAAAATGTTGTTTAAGACATTGGTGCAGACTGTGGTCTTATATGGAGCACCAATATGGGGACCAGCCATCTCGAGAGATAGCTGGGACCAAATAGAAGTGGTTTTGAAGACCTTTTTGATGGAAGAGTTAAGTATCAAACGCCAAACACCTTATGCAATAATGTTGGCTGAAACAGGTCTGATCCCATTGGAAGCGGAGGCCTTATATCAGACCATAAACTTTATGAATAGACTGAGAAAGCAAGCTGATAGCCGTCTATCAAAGGCGGCGATGGTCCAGTCATTGGATTCGGGCTGGTACAGTGATGTCACAAAATGGGCTGAGAGTTGGGGGATTAAGGCGGATAATTGGCCAGACACGGCTGCAGGGACACGAGATTTGGTGCAATTACTAGCTGTAAATAAACTGTGGGCCAAACCAGGATCTCGATGAATTTATGGTTATGTATACGGACCAAGCATATTTGGGATCAAAAATACCAATACATACAAAAAAGATTATTGCTAGGTTCCGATCTAGTTCTCATCGTCTTGGAGTGGAGACAGGCCGATGGGCAAAGATTCCAAAGGAAGATCAAAAGTGCTTGTTATGTGATTCAGAAGAAGTAGAAGACGAGACACATGTCTTCCTCCATTGTTCAGCTTATCAACACCTAAAAGATGTATTTGACATTGACGCTATCAGTTTTTATTCTTTGCTAGATATGTCATCCAATGCCTTAGGTTTATATATGAGGAAGATAAAATCTCATAGATCATTTTTGTTACAAACGAAATAGTTGTTGTAACCCGCTGCTCCATGACCTCCAAGGTCCAAAAGGGGCATGATTAATTATTATTATTATTATTATTATTATTATTATTATTATTATTATTATTATTATTATTATTATTATTATTATTATTATTATTATTATTATTATTATTATTATTATTATTATTATTATTATTATTATTATTATTTTGGTTTTTTAAAAGCTTTCTTCTATAAGCAAGCCAATGCCTCAATACGTATGATAGTCCGGGTCAAGACAATTGATTGTGCGACACTTTTGCCCAAGATCCCAAATAGTGCTCTTTCACCAGATTTACTCTTTTCTCCACTGCAACATTTCAAGTATAAGTATCTGTTACCTCTAGACCCAAATATCTGTAATTATGCACCTGTTCCACCACCTGTCCATCGTAGTATAATTTATATACTTTTCTAGCATGTCCACTATCAACTATTCTTGCATCCTAACAAGTTTTAAAAAGCGAGTAAATTGACTAATAAATGTGATAAGGAATTTAAAAATACCCAGTTCATGTATTATTTGGCATAGGCTCCTCGTTTATTCATGTTTTGGCTACTTAAATTGCCACAAATGTAGAGATCCTGAAGAACATCTAAGTTCCTAAGTAAATTGAGCCTTACATACAATATTATAGGACTTGAATATTTGGAAACACCTTATATTAGGGAAACACAAATCAGAAACAAACATAAAGATGCTACAAAATGAGTGACATGTCAGTCCATCGCTGCAAAGAAGCCTCACGAACTTGCCATATCCCCTCAAGGAAAGGTGCAAGTGACTGTGAGCGTAACCGAAAAACTATTTATACATTTCGAAGATCCGGCTCCTTCAATCCATGACGATCTCTTATGGCTACATACGCTGGACAGGCGATAAGAAAATGATGTTCATCTTCAACTTCTTGTGAGACGCAAACTTCACATGTTCTCTGATCCCTAGGAATCTGACGTCGTCGTCCATACTCAATTCATAGATGATGGGAGCTAACCCTCATGATCCAACAAGTTGTGATAATGTTGTGTGCCTTGCAATCAGATTGCATTCGAACGTGCAAAGGATCCAGAAGCCAAACATAGAGCTCGGACCGACAAAGCAACTAATAGTGACCGAAAGCTGTCTCATTTGGGCTCCAGCGGTCGGAAAGGGTTTCACTATAGATTCGTAAGAGCTATATTAGTTCACATTAATTTTAATAAGAACTTTAAATGTCACTAGCTAATACTCGTTATATTGTCATAGAAATATCTATACGGGTTTGCCCCTAGCAAGCAGCACGGTGCCCTAGGTAAATGATGAAGGAGATACTGCTGCGGTGTGTAGGTGACCAAAGGATTAATCTTTCTTTTATAGAATTCCATTTTTCCTTGCGCATTTGCCCATATTTTATCAGTAACTCTCATCATGACCCATTCCTTGATCCCTTCTGGTTTTGTAGTCATATCTACCATTGAGATGCCCCAACGGTTCAGCCATGCAACTCCCTTATGATACCAACCATGCTCATGGCTTGCTTCTAATACCTTATATCGCAATCTTCTGGCGTTAGAGATTGAACTCTAAACACATATCAAATAAATTGCCAAAGAGCCTCCGCCTCTAAAGGCAACATTCTCGCTTCTGCTAGCAGCGATGGACTCCAACCATTGGTTGCATGAGTGCTTTGTACAAATGGTGGCGCATAGTCCAGTCGCACAATTGGATTGTGCGACACTTTGCCTGCATCCCAAATAGTGCTCTTCTGCCTGCATTTACTCTTTTCTCCACTGCAACATTTCAAGTATAAGTATCTGTTACCTCTAGACCCAAATATCTGTAATTATGCACATGTTCCACCACCTGTCCATCGTAGTATAATTTATATACTTTTCTAGCACGTCCACTATCAACTATTCTTGCATCCTAACAAGTTTTAAAAAGCGAGTAAATTGACTAATAAATGTGATAAGGAATTTAAAAATACCCAGTTCATGTATTATTTGGCATAGGCTCCTCGTTTATTCATGCTTTGGCTACTTAAATTGCCACAAATGTAGAGATCCTGAAGAACATCTAAGTTCCTAAGTAAAATATCAATGTTCAATGATGCAGATTGAGCCTTACATACAATCGCATCGATCCGAGACATCGGATCGCCATTCTAGAATGGGACGAGCATGCATGTCATGCATGCATGCGGGCGGCGCATGCCCGTTTTGGGTTGGGAGTTCGCTATTTCAGGCGTGTTTCTGCATCCACGTCTCATCGGCGCTTCCTCTTCTCTCAGCAGTACCTTATTCTCTTTGAATTGTTTCCAGGCAGGGGAGGGGCTTCTTCCTGCCTGGTTTAGCCAATTTGGCGTATCTTTCTTGCTATCCTTTACCGGCCGTTGGCCTCGTCCTGTGACCTTCGTCCTCGATCCTAGTTTGTAAGGAAGTTCTCTGGTAGTCGGGCGCTTTGTTGGTTTCTTGCGAGTCCCATTCTAGAATCGCATCGATCCGAGACATCGGATCGCCATTCTAGAATGGGACGAGCATGCATGTCATGCATGCATGCGGGCGGCGCATGCCCGTTTTGGGTTGGGAGTTCGCTATTTCAGGCGTGTTTCTGCATCCACGTCTCATCGGCGCTTCCTCTTCTCTCAGCAGTACCTTATTCTCTTTGAACCCACCCTCCCCCCCTTCTTTGTTTATTATATTTTGTACAAGTTCTGTTTATCATGTTTTTCCACCCGCTGGGTGATGCTTTTTTTCCACCCGCTGGGTGATGCTATTCTCTGGTATGTTTTCTCGTTTGTTGTGTTGGTGATGTGCAGGTACATGTTGGCGAGCGGCATCTGTTTCGACTTCTCCATGCGGGGGTTTTTGGGAGCGATTCTCTGCCTTACGTTTGTCTAAGCCCCTTGCCGAAGGCTTATCACTAGGGTTTTTCCTCGAAAACCCGAAGGGCTGGGTTTTTAATCCGGTGATAAGCTTTCGACAGGTACATCAGCCACTCATCTATTAGCATTGTATTTTTTGGGGTCCAAATGATATAGTTGGATTTTCCCTTTATTTTTCGTGGGTAGTTCGCATGTGTGCGGCTACCCACTGTCCACCATTGTAGAAAATCTGCTGAGATGAATGAGAAGCCTATCTATCGGGCGCTTTGTTGGTTTCTTGCGAGTCCCATTCTAGAATATTATAGGACTTGAATATTTGGAAACACCTTATATTAGGGAAACATAATATAATGTTATTTAAATGCTGAGTTGAAGGGTTGTATGTCAAGCTGAAGGTAACTAGATTTGATGAGAAATGTCTTGTATAAGCTATTAGGTAAATGTCTTGTATAATGGTAAACTAAATGGAACGCGATTCCTGGTTAGGCAATGACAGGCATTAGTTGGGAGCTGCAAACCTGTAAATCACAGGCAAGTCATTACAATATCATGGTTGGAAGTCTTGAGTTCAGGCTATAATAAAAATTTTCATATTTTGTTAAGTAACAAAAGAATTTTCGCAAGATTAACATTGCCAGATATTGAAGATGCCACATGGCACCACCAAAATACACCACTAGATGAAAGGATGACCCAATCATTATATTGATAACCCAACTATGATATTGGTGACATTCAAATTATTGCATTATAATATTTTGATTACAAAGCTAATGTATCTACTTAAATGTGTATTTTATTCCTAGTCCATGATTTAAGATTCAATAACCGGTGAATCACAGACAAGTTATTACAATATCATGGTTGGGAAGTCGTTTTGAGCTCAGGACTATGACATTCTTTAGTTGCTAGACATATTTTCATGTTTTGTTAATCGGATCAACAAGAACCAAGAATTTTCTTCCCAATTAGCATTACCTTATATTGGCGATGCCACTTGACCCCATCAAAATACACCATTATAATACCCCACATGGCACTCGTTGGAGGACATGGACGAGAGCTTTGTAGAGGGGAGGATAGAATAGGGCTGTTGTGGGCATGCAAACTGGGGCTGCTGCTAGCACAAGCCTATCGGAGTGATGGGTGTGAGGCCACAAATTGGGATTGGTGTTATTGACATAGGTAGTGATGAAGAGCCATGTATGTCCCCTCCGCACAGCCTTGCTGCATCTAGTCCTCATGTGGTTTTCTCTTCGAATGCAGAGCGAGTGCAGATTGCCTAGAAGTGGTCTCAAGCATTGTGAATATAAACATGCTTGTTGAATCTGCGGCAGCTTCAGCCCGCTTGCTCAGGATGCAGCTTGCTCAGGATGCGACTGGGGAGGTTGTTTGCAACATTGGAGGAGGTCATATCCCATATGGGATGGAAAGAGGTGGAGGTTGAGGTCAGTATTACTGAGCGCCAGCACATGCGAGCGCACATGAATTTGGACCTGTCTCTTCGTTTGCGAGAACTGAGGCGGGTAATTTCTATGGAAAGGCACCATAATTGCTGCAATGAACAATAATTAGATATTGGTATGCTTTTCTGATTTATTGTTTTGCTTGTGCTTTCTATATGTTTCAAGAATGTTGCGTTGATGGAAAGATGATAAGAAAATATTAAACTTTTGTGAAAATATTATTTGGATCGACAAGAAAAAAGTTTTGATGCGTTCATATAGAAAACCAGATATTCTGATTGAATGGTATTGAGGCATTGGCTTGTTTCTAGAAGAAAGCTTTGGAAAACCAAAAAAATGAATGGGAAAAAGGAATCTGTCATTGTATCTGCATATGCATGGGAATAGCCCCTGCTTCTTAAGGGCAAACAAGTTGCTTGGACCTGCACTATGTGCAGGGGATTCGAATCCCCCAGCTTGTACCTTCTGTATATTTGTACTTGGAGGTGTCAGGCTAACACAATGGAGGTAGAACTTGGGAGGTTTGAATTTTGTGGCGTACAATCAGTGAACACTCATGTTGTAGGCGCTGCCTTTTTGCAGCAGGAGAAATAATGGCGGGGACTTTTCAAGTCTATAAATCTTGTGGACCATGCTGTAGGTGATATTTTAGGCTTCCTAATCTTGTACAGAGCCTATTATGGCATATACTTGCTAACTAGTTGCTAATAGGAAGCAAATGCTATTTTGAGAGTCAACATTGCATATGAAATGTTTGCAAAGGATTAAAATATAGAGCCACCTAAGCATTTGAGGTGTAGGGCTAGGATGCACTGATGGGATATATGTTTTTGAATATTATATAAAGGTTGAAAATGCATGTATATAAGAACAAAATAAAATATGTTAATTGCTGAGACCACTTGCTATTCAATGTGAAATATGAAGGACCATTGTTAATTAGAACAAGCCATTTTTTTAATGCCTACTTTTTTAGAGGGCTCAACAAGTATTTTCCAAAAAAGAGTGCCTTAGAACCCGAGGGATTATCGAGTTAGAACATTACGTTCCATAGCCCCTCGGCTTGAACAAAGTTGAAGTAGAACAAGATATTTTAGAAAAGGACATTATCACTTTTAAATCCACAAGCATCCACTTCAAAGTGTGGACATTATTAAAGTAAAATTTAGATAACAAATATTCTAAGTCCTAATTGAACCTTCTCCACAACATTAATCCCATTTATTCAATGGAAGGAAGATGAAGGATGGGAAATTGCTCCCAACAGTTCTACAAACACTGCATTCCTTGGATCAGATATAAGTATTCCTTTGACTTTAAGCAAAATCCTAAGATGGGTAGACTGGTTTGAATGAGAAACCCTTTAATGGGAGGCAAAGGCAAGGAGAGGCCCAAAGTGCTTTTGAATGACAAGTTTGAATTGATCAAAGAAGAAAATTTTTGTGACAATTATACCATTGGTAGTCTATCTTACGGAGCCGATGAATCATATAAGAACAAACATTAGACCTCTCTAATCAGCATCACTAAGATAACTCATTGATGGAAAGTACCCCGACAATCATGTTTTTTGATCAAGGAACCGTGATAAACCACAATGTCTTGTCAGATTGACAAAATTCTAAAATTACTTGTCAAGTTGTCATATTCTCCACATAGAGCGTGGAACCATCTCTCACATATTTCACAAACTATGCATGCAAAGCAGCCCTAAAAGTGGACGGATGTATCAAGGAGTTGCATCTTTCAAGCACTAACAGAGTAAGAGTCTTTGTACGACAGAAAAGGCACTTCATAGATCACATTTGGCATAGGATTTCTCTTCTTGCTCCTACTATGTGTTACAACGTTTAGGAACATGATTTAGAAGCAAGACCCATGCTAAAGCACCGCAAGAAAACGGCATTGTCTTCGGACATTCTTCTCGATCGATATATTGCTTTGCAGAATTGGTGTCATACCCATTGTTAAAGCAAAATAATAGCACCCATCATCAAGAAGGCACATATGATCGCAAACATATAGAACAAGAACAGAGGTTGTACTACCATAACAATCAACCCCTACGCCAATGGAAAGCGTGAAACATGTCGAAATTGAATGTACTATTAGTGCAAACATTTGATTGCATATAGCATGGCCAATATTGAAAAGCTTCTTTACTTACCACGTACATTCGGATCGACATATCTTCCCGTCGCGGCGCAGCCCTTTCTTTAAATTTAGCTCTTCGAAGTCTTTGTGAGACTTGAAAGTGCATACTTACAGGCAAAATAAAAATGCATGAGCTTTTTGCTATTTGTATAACGGACTTTTACACTTATTATCCCACACTTGTTTGTTTTTGTTTTATACATATTTCTTGTATGGTCTCCCTGCCTTTGGTTGAGTTTATGCACATTCTTGTTCTTGCTATTACAAGAACAAAGATAGAACCTACACGGAATGGCGTGGAATCTACAGACTTATATCCAAAGATGGATAAGGAACAAAGAAGGCCAATGCTCGCAAATTGCTACACACGAATCTTAGTACGCTTCTTGATCTTTGGTTACATGTATTATCAAACATGCTTACACATAAAACCACATACAAAAATGAACTCTTTGACAATGAACTTCATTGTTGTTGCGGATAAACTTTTCTCGAGATAAAAGCACTCACTCACCGTTGAATACCATATTATCATAATATATTGCTAAAGAGCCAAAGATGCTTTTACGCACTATGCCGCACAAAGAAAGATTATAGTTCATATAGCGATAGCTAGAAAGAATTTCAGAGACCATACCGTCTGCCTTGCCAGAGCCAGGATTCAAAAATAAACTTCCTTCATACCACTAATAACTAGGAAATCCTGGTAAGCAGATGAACAAACTACAGCAAAACATAATTCCAAAATTAATTGATTAAGGGGGCCGCGAGTTCATAATTAATTGCTTCATGAGTTCATACCTTGCAAAAAGGGATCACGAATCTCATAATATGTTTGTTGTATTTCATCGAATGTGAGACCAAAATGATCTAATGCCACGGACCCGAAAGCATTGGGAAGAATCTGGCCGCGTGGACCGCATCAACGGATATTTTCTAGTATAGTATTATCAAAATAGAATATGTTTAGTCAAATGCTATGCTGCACCATTACTCGATTTGGGTATGTTTTCAAATGTTAGTCCATAGACTAGACCACCATACCTACCCATTACGCTTCCTTGCATCATGCATTCTTCTTTTCGACATTCTTAATGTTGTTTGCTCCACCTATTTAACCCTTAAGCTTCGTTCCAATTGCATACATTGTTGCGTTTCTCTAACCCATCTAGTTGATTTCTAGCATGGCTTCCAAATTTGGACTTGTGCTTGTTCTCGTGTTCCTCACTTCTCAGTCTGTGCTAGGTAATCTTGTGGATCGGCTTCTATGAGCAAAAGCTGCCCCAAGCGAGCTCATTGTGCGCAATGTGCTTACCAATGCAATCAAGCGAGCCGCGATCGCTGCCTTTCTTCTTAGGATGCATTTCCACGACTGTTTTGTAAATGTATGGGATGCCATTGCTGTTGTTGTTTCACCATTTTGGGATTTGACTCGTTTCTCATTCTTGTAGGGTTGTGATGGGTCCGTTTTGTTGGATGACACACCATCGAGAAAAGGAGAAAAGACAGCCAATCCAAATAGAAACTCCCTTGCAGGGTTTGAAGTGGTGGACACTGTCAAAACCGCATTGGAGCACGAATGCCCTCATATAGTGTCATGTCTTGGATATATCCCGCCATTGCCGAGAGATAGTGTTGTATTGGTGAGTATTTATTTGCAATTTAATACTTTGTTCTTGTGATTAATTTAAGCTTTTGCAGACTGGTGGTCCATCATGGGAGGTCATTTTGGGGCGCAAAGACAGCAAAAGTGCAAGTTTGGCTACAGACTAATAGGGATATTCCGCCCAACTCCACATTTTCTCAACTTATAACAAAATTTGGCAGAAAGGGCTTGTCTGCCCAAGATATGATTGTGCTCTCTGGATCCCACACCATTGGCAGGGCAAGGTGTGCTAGTATAACTCAACGTCTCTACAATTTCCAAAATACAAGGAAGGCAGATCCCAACATGGATGCCCAATTTTTGGCTCAGCTTAAGCAAGTATGCCCTCAAGGTGGCAATGGCAATGTGACATTACCCCTGGATCTTTCCACTCCTCTCCGGTTTGATAGCAACTACTACAAGAACGTGCAAGCAAAGAGAGGGATTCTAAACTCAGACCAGGTTCTCCAACAAGCTGGCTCTGAAGTTTTAGAGTACGGAGTAGGCGAGGATGATTTCTTTGTGAAATTTGCAGCTGCAATGGTGAAGATGGGAAACATTGCCCCAAAGACAGGAAGAAGAGGAGAGATACGTGCCAACTGTCGATTTGTTAATTCCCATTCCACTTTGACTTGAGCAAATAATTATTCGGTGTTGGTTATAAAGTGCTCGAATAAGATTATTCGCTCTTTTATATTGTTTATTTGAAGATCAATTTTGTTACATTTATGCCATCAGACCCTTTAGTCCATGGATGCATCTTATTAAACTCCTAAGACCTTTAATTAGATAATACTATTAGATGGATAGATAAATTTTTAATTATAAAGACACCGCTATATTTATGCAAAATTATGAAAATGCCCTTGTTTTTGGGATCGTTCTGATGGAAATGACCGTAACTCTTTTGTGATGATCCGAATAAGAATACATCATTGAGATGCATTGTAGATGACAACGATAACTTCCTAACAAAGCTAGAATCAGTTGGGAATCACAAGTTATGTTACTTTGGAAGACCTTCGTTATTCGACCCCCCTCATCGGAAAACAAGCCAAAAAACAGAAAAACTGCAAAAAACAGCAAAAAAGGACCAAAAACATCGCCGAAAATGACTTCAACCATTGAAAAACAGGGAGAAAAACAGTTCCGATTGATTTCCGATGGGAGGGGGGCCGAATAACGAAGTCCACCTGTAACGGACCTAGGATTTTGAGGTACATTGTGAAATTATTTTATTTAAGGATGCAAAGGAATATTAATCAAAATATCACGCATGCAGAGTAATACGTCGTATATGTAGAGATTATACGGACGGAATACTAGTGGGTAAAAATAAATATAAGTACAGAGAAAAACATTTAGGGAAAAGATCGATTGCTGAAGGAGCGAATTGCGTGCAGAGCTCTGGGAGCGTGTTGGAGTGCAAAAGAAGCAAGCGGGATTCCAGGTGGGGATCAAGCCTTACACCTGGGGTGTTTTCTAGCGTAGTAAAATTGTATTGATGCAGTAGGATTGTTTTGGAGCTTAGCATGGAATTAGAGTAAAATTGTAAGTACGTGGACATGAATTAATTTGCATGATTGTATATGGAAACATTTTATGATTGCATACTGAGAGCTTGCAAAAAGTATCGCAGATCTAATGATTTTTAGAAAGATGATTTTTAGGAAGCTGAGCACGTAAACTATGACAGAAGTCATTGGAATAGCCTAGATTAGAACCGTGGAATGGATTAAATGTAAAAATATGGCAGGAATCAGTTAAGACGGTAAAAGTTTCTCTTGCATGCTGTCGTTTGCATAGTATGAACTTGAATGATCAGGAAGCATGAAAAGTTATGTGAAATGGATTAGAATCAAAGTGATGAGGCCAGAACTGGCAAAGACGGCAGTGTTTTGTCTTGCATGCTGCTGGAAGAACGGCATGAGCTTGCCGATTTGGCATGCTGCAAAAGCATGTGAATCGCCCTGAAATGGGCCGATTTGGGTCTTAGGTTGGCCGAAATGGGTAAAGGAAACTGAATCAGGAAGATTTAAGCAAGATCTGGCTGCAAATAACATGATCTTGGTGGCCATGAACTGCCAAGAAAAACATCGGATTTGAGCCAATAACAGGCAGAAATGATCCAAAGAGTCTTTTGAGAGCAGAATCGGGATGTTTCAGAGAGATTGGGGCTGGATTTTATGTGTTGAAGGCCGGATTTGTGGGCTGTAGGCCGCGTTCCTGTAAGTTCCTGTAAGTCACGTTAGGTTAAGAGTAAAAAAAGAAAAGTCATTTAATAGCTTAATAAGAAAAGAGAAAGCCAAGGTTATAGATTAATAATAAAACATTAAGGTTTAGTTCGGGACATGGAATTGGTCAATAATTTATCTAAGAATAAAGGTTAAGTTAAAGAAATGGTTGTGCTAATGGATATAAGCTATATTATTCACGGTTATTTAACGGGCAAATTGATAGGTTAGCTAGTCAGATATTGGAATATATTGGAATTAACCAGATTAATGATGGGCATAATGCAAGGCAGAGGTAATGGGTGGAGAATGGGCGCCAAAACCGTTAAATTAATTAGCAAAGATGTGGAAGCAACCGTTGTTAAGGTCTTAGGTAACGATTTGAATAAGATAATTAACTTAGTTGAGAATAGTGAGTTGCTAAGAAATGTTTTTATTTTAACTCATGGTTGATGGTTGCATTTTGCATTATGATGGTTGTAATAATTTATATGAACTATGGTTGGGTTTCTTAGTTGCATGAAATATGTATCATAGAATTTCTTGAATTATTTATGATGTAATTCTTTGATATAGACCTCTGGGGCCGGAGTCTAGGTGCGATGGTCTAGACTCGCGGTTATTGCACAGTGCTATGTATATGGTATTATTTGAACATCGGGCGTTGATACCGTATGGTACAACGTCATGCACAGTTAAGTGGTCCTCCAATCTGCCGGACTATGGCGTGGATGGGTGTGTACACACGCGTGGTTACCCCCCTCTATGTCATCGGGCCCGATCAGTAGAGTTGACCTTGCTCAGACCCAGAGGAATATTGGTTGCTATGTTGATGCTATGGTTGCTTGGCTAGTGTATATGTGGTATTTAATGCTGGAATCAAGTTGCAATGGTTGTGCTTAGCATAATTATGCATTGTGTTTATGTTGGTTGGACTAGTAACTTGGATTGCAGGGGTGGGGTCACGGTGAAGGCTAAGTTCTTGTTCTAAGTTAATGCTTGTGGTAATTGATGCTTGATATATTCTAAATCCACGATCCCCACTTAGTCCGTGTGACTAACCCCGTGGTTAAATGGTGTAAGGTATGAAGCGAGATGCTCAGGCAAGTAGCCAAGCCGCGAAAAGAAAGGCTTAGAGTAGGAGTGTGTGAATTGCTAGATAATACATTTGATTAATATAACTATTATTATTACGGATTAGCTTGAAGCTATAATTATTATTAAAACTTGGGTGTTGTGTGGGGTTTTTGCTGAGCAATGGCAAGTACAGTATTTTTGGGACCTTAGAGCATGTATAAAGATTAAATTCTTTACCTAAGTATGCATGTATTAATTTCTTGAGTCTAAGAGCTAAGTAGATCCAACGGTAGAGATCGATGGGATCTCCGATTCATCGAGAGGTTAGCGGCCAGGCAAATCCACAGTTGGTATCAGAGCGAAGTTTCTGATTAGTGGATTATGAGATTTTGATTATTGATGATATTTGCTATGGTTCCAGATTCTTGTAGAGATGAGTTCCCCAGGAGGATCCCCAGGAGGAGCTGGACAGGCTGGTGGAGCTCCTGATGTAGCCAATATCTTGCAGGCTATTCAGCAAGTGTTGCGCAGAGAGGCCGCAAACAAAAGACAAACTGCTTGGACAAAGGCAAGAGAGAAGGTGCCAAGGACACTAAGAGGGAAGTATTTATTGGAGAGAATGTTACGAGGGGATGATGGACTTCGTGGCTTCGTGGAGTTGAGTTTTACTTTAAACTCATTAATCTTTGAAAGATTCCATTAAAAGTTGTATTGGCTCAAGCAATGTTGGGTGGATTTGCTAGAGTATGGTGGGAGAATTATTTGCGGGATATAAATAAGGCTGCAGGGCAGGCAACTTGGCAAGAGTTTAAGACCGCTTTTGAAGGACATTTTATGCCTCCTGGGTACAAAGTTGACAAGATGAATGAGTTCTTGGACTTGACACAAAAAGGGACGGTGGCTGAATATAACGAGAAGTTTAGAAGGTTGCAGTATCATTGTCCTTTTGAGGATAAGGAGAAGCTTTGTGCTCGATTTGTAAAGGGTTCTGAGGTTGATATTAAGAGCACAATGTCCGGTGTGTCCTATAAGGATTTGGAGGAAGTATTTCAATTGCTAAGAATCGTGAATCGACCCTCATGAGAAAGCAACCTTGGAGAATGCTAAGAAGAGACAAGTTCCTTCCACATGGCGACCGGGTGGATCTGTGGTAGAGGTAGATTCTCTAGTAGGGTGGCATGGCTGCGCAGGCTGTTAGTATGCAGGAGGGTAGTCAAAATCGAGGATCTCGGCCTATGTATGCACCTTTGAATGATGAAACTAGGGAAAAGTGTATTAATGAGAATCGATGCTTTAGGTGCAGAGAAGTTGGTCATTATGGACGAGATTGTCCGAGAAGGTGGATGGATAGTACTGCCTCGTCTGCATGTTCTCAACGTGGAGGGCAAACAAACCAGTGGTCCAGGTCGAATTCTAGTGATACTTATGGACGGGGCCAAGGCAGAGGAAACGGAGGCCGAGGTAACCGTGGTGGTCGTGGAGGTTTTTGGGACAATAATAGGGGTGGCAGAGGACAAGCTAGGGGAGATAACAGGATTATAGCACAAGCTAACCCTGCAGTTGAAGTTAGGGCTGCTCGAATCACGGACCCTCCTGTGGAAAGAATGTGCATGTATGCTGCAGTGGACCAGGGTCGTGTAGATAATCAAGCTGTGGTCATCAGAGTTCCAGGTATTATTCATGGAGTTCCTGTTCTCTTTCTTATTATTGATTGTGGTAGTACACATTGTTTAATTTCCCCAAGGCTGGCAAAGAAACTAGATTTGAATATGATTAGCCAGGACCCTAGATATGTGGAGTTGGCTGATGGTAAAATTAAGACTTCTTATGCTAAGGTAGACAATCTTAAATTCCAAGTAGGAGATCTTGAGTCCCATACTAGTTTTGAAGTATTGAGCCTAGGGAAGTATGATGCTATTCTAAGAATGTCATGGTTGAGCCACATAAAGCTTGCATTGATTGCGGAGAGCAAATAGTTACATGTCAAAGTCCTAATGGAGATAAGTATGTCTTTGGAAGGATTGCCTCGTCATTAGTGATTACACCTTTGTCCCGGAAAAGTTTTAAGAAACAGATTTAGATTGGTTGCATAAGAATGGGATGTGCATTTTTGGGTACCGCAGAGTTACAGGAACAACCTATTGCTTCTGAGATCCAGAATGTGTTGGATGAGTTCTCTGATGTGTTTCCTAAAGAATTAACAGAATTGCCTCCACATAGAATGGTAGATCATGAGATAGAACTTGTTCCTGGGGCTGAACCCACATCAAGGCCACCATATAGATTTCATGCATTAGAGATGGCGAATTGAAGAAAGCTTGATTTAGCGTAATTATTGGAACAAGGATTTATAACGACCGAAAGTGTTTCTCCATTTGGTGCTTGATTTTGTTTGTAAAAAAAAAAAGATGGGACATTAAGGTTGTGTATTGATTATCGCATGCTTAACCGTGAGACATGGTGAAAAATAGATATGCATTGCCTAGGGTTGATGAGTTATTTGATGGGGTTGGGACAAGCTAAGTACTTCACAAAAATTGATTTACGATCTGGATATCATCAGATCCGGATCAAGGATACAAATAATTATAAGACTGCCTTTAAGACACGCTGCAGACATTACGAGTTTGTTGTAATGTCGTTTGGGTTGACAAATGCTCCTGCTACTTTTATGCGCCTAATGAACGAGATATTCCGATCTTTCCTGGATAAGTTTATATTGGTTTTCTTTGATGATATTTTGGTATATTCCAGGACATTAGAGGAGCATGTGGAACATGTAAAGCAGACATTAGCTATTTTGCGACGAGAAAAGTTGTATGGTAAGTTATCTAAGTGTTCCTTTGCACAAACTAGATTGGTATATCTTGGGCATGTAATTTCAGAAAAGGGATTAGAGCCAGATCCTTCTAAGATTGAGGCAGTTAGAGATTGGCCCACACCAAAGACGGTGAAGGAGGTAAGATCATTTTTGGGATTAGCGGGGTATTATCGCAAATTTGTTCCTAAATTCGCAAAGATTGCTGCTCCTTTAACTTATTTGTTGGGTAAGAAGAATGATTTGTATTGGACTGATAGTTGTCAGGAATGTTTCCAAAAGTTAAAGGATGTTTTGATTAGTGCACCAGTTTTAAGGATTCCAGACATGAATATACCCTTCCATGTAGTCACTGATGCTTCTGGGAAAGCTGTTGGAGGAGTCTTGTTGCAGGATGGCCGAGTTTGTGCTTATATATCTCGTAAATTATCTCCTGCTGAACAAAATTACCCAGTGCATGATTTGGAAATGTTGGCCATTATCCATGCCTTAAGGGTATGGAGACATTATTTATTGGGTCATCGTTTCTTTTTGAAGACTGACCACCAAAATTTGAAGTATTTTGCAAAACAGCCATATTTGAATAATAGGCAAAGGAGATGGATGCAACTAAGAGAAGAGTATGATTTTGAAATTGAATATCAACCTGGCAAAGAAAATGTGATTGCTGATGCTTTGTCTAGAAGGTCATTCTTAACCTCTATTAGTGTGTTACAAGGGCAATGGGATGCAGATATTCTGAGCAAATTGAGGAATGATCCATATTTTGCACCTGTGTTGGAGAACCCTCAAGATTTTCCGAGGTATGCATTGTCCAAAGGAGTTTTATATTATAATGGCCGTATGTGTATTCCTAATGATCATGAGTTGAGATTGAGGTTGCTATATGAAGCACATGATAGTCCTTTGGCGGGCCACCCAGGGGTACACAAAACTTTGAGGAAGATGCGCCAGAATTTCTTTTGGCCTGGACAGAAGAAGATGGTTAAGGAGTACGTGGCTAGGTGTTTATCTTGTCAGAAGGTAAAAGCATCAAGGTTTAGGGAGCCTGGAGAATTACAACCTTTAGTAATTCCATCTTCCAAGTGGGAGTGTATTTCCATGGACTTCATTGTTGAGCTTCCGGACACGCGTTCGGGTTATGATGCAATTTATGTTGTGGTTGATCGACTAACCAAGCAGGCCCATTTTATGCCTACGAAGACTACTGCTACGGCAATGGATATTGCTAAGTTATTTGTTAAGGAGATTTTTAGGTTGCATGGGATGCCGGCCACTATTTCATCAGATCGGGATACAAAGTTTATGAGCCAATTTTGGCAAGGGTTATTTCATTGGCACTAGGTTATATGCCAGTACATCTTATCGTCCTTAAGCAGATGGCCAGTGGAGCGAGTTAATCAAATCTTGGAGGATATGCTCAGAATGTATGTGCCTAGTCAACCAAAGGTATGGGATTCCTATTTGTATTTGGCTGAGTTTGCATACAATAACACTTATCAAGATTCCATTAAAATGAGTCCTTTTGAGGCAATGTATGGTAAGGAGTGTCGTTGTCCTCTTAATTGGAGAGATCCTCAATGCAATGTTGAAGCAGCTAATGAAGTAGTGGAGGACATGGATGCTCAGCTAAGGAGACTTCGACAGAATTTGGCGGTGGCACAAAATAGACAGAAGCAATATGCAAATAAGAGACGTAGGCCACTTGAATTTCAAAAAGGGGATTATGTGTTCTTGAGGATTAATCCCAAGCAGAGCTCACTGGCATTTAAAAGTGCAGGTAAATGGGCCCCTAGGTATGTGGGTCCGTATGAAATTTTGGAACGTATTGGCAAGGTGGCTTACAGGTTGGAGTTACCCTCACACTTGAAAGTACATAACATTTTCCACGTGAGTAACTTGAGGAAGTATGTTTTTTATCCTTCCCATATGTTGGGGGACGATGATTTGGTAAGCAGGGAGAACTTTTTGTACCCCGGCCAGAACGTATTCTGCGAGAGGAAACCCGTCGCTTAAGGAGGCGAACAATACGGAGATTTTTGGTTCAATGGGCGGGTTGTCCCGAGGAAGATGCCACATGGGAAGATGCCAATTGGATTCTTCGTGAGTTTCCGGAGATGCGCCCATGAGGACATGGGTTGAATTTTTGGAGGAGAGACTGTAACGGACCTAGGATTTTGAGGTACATTGTGAAATTATTTTATTTAAGGATGCAAAGGAATATTAATCAAAATATCACGCATGCAGAGTAATACGTCGTATATGTAGAGATTATACGGACGGAATACTAGTGGGTAAAAATAAATATAAGTACAGAGAAAAACATTTAGGGAAAAGATCGATTGCTGAAGGAGCGAATTGCGTGCAGAGCTCTGGGAGCGTGTTGGAGTGCAAAAGAAGCAAGCGGGATTCCAGGTGGGGATCAAGCCTTACACCTGGGGTGTTTTCTAGCGTAGTAAAATTGTATTGATGCAGTAGGATTGTTTTGGAGCTTAGCATGGAATTAGAGTAAAATTGTAAGTACGTGGACATGAATTAATTTGCATGATTGTATATGGAAACATTTTATGATTGCATACTGAGAGCTTGCAAAAAGTATCGCAGATCTAATGATTTTTAGAAAGATGATTTTTAGGAAGCTGAGCACGTAAACTATGACAGAAGTCATTGGAATAGCCTAGATTAGAACCGTGGAATGGATTAAATGTAAAAATATGGCAGGAATCAGTTAAGACGGTAAAAGTTTCTCTTGCATGCTGTCGTTTGCATAGTATGAACTTGAATGATCAGGAAGCATGAAAAGTTATGTGAAATGGATTAGAATCAAAGTGATGAGGCCAGAACTGGCAAAGACGGCAGTGTTTTGTCTTGCATGCTGCTGGAAGAACGGCATGAGCTTGCCGATTTGGCATGCTGCAAAGCATGTGAATCGCCCTGAAATGGGCCGATTTGGGTCTTAGGTTGGCCGAAATGGGTAAAGGAAACTGAATCAGGAAGATTTAAGCAAGATCTGGCTGCAAATAACATGATCTTGGTGGCCATGAACTGCCAAGAAAAACATCGGATTTGAGCCAATAACAGGCAGAAATGATCCAAAGAGTCTTTTGAGAGCAGAATCGGGATGTTTCAGAGAGATTGGGGCTGGATTTTATGTGTTGAAGGCCGGATTTGTGGGCTGTAGGTCAGTGTTCCTGTAAGTTCCTGTAAGTCACGTTAGGTTAAGAGTAAAAAAAGAAAAGTCATTTAATAGCTTAATAAGAAAAGAGAAAGCCAAGGTTATAGATTAATAATAAAACATTAAGGTTTAGTTCGGGACATGGAATTGGTCAATAATTTATCTAAGAATAAAGGTTAAGTTAAAGAAATGGTTGTGCTAATGGATATAAGCTATATTATTCACGGTTATTTAACGGGCAAATTGATAGGTTAGCTAGTCAGATATTGGAATATATTGGAATTAACCAGATTAATGATGGGCATAATGCAAGGCAGAGGTAATGGGTGGAGAATGGGCGCCAAAACCGTTAAATTAATTAGCAAAGATGTGGAAGCAACCGTTGTTAAGGTCTTAGGTAACGATTTGAATAAGATAATTAACTTAGTTGAGAATAGTGAGTTGCTAAGAAATGTTTTTATTTTAACTCATGGTTGATGGTTGCATTTTGCATTATGATGGTTGTAATAATTTATATGAACTATGGTTGGGTTTCTTAGTTGCATGAAATATGTATCATAGAATTTCTTGAATTATTTATGATGTAATTCTTTGATATAGACCTCCTCGGGGCGAGTCTAGGTGCGATGGTCTAGACTCGCGGTTATTGCACAGTGCTATGTATATGGTATTATTTGAACATCGGGCGTTGATACCGTATGGTACAACGTCATGCACAGTTAAGTGGTCCTCCAATGCTGGACGCAGCGTGGATGGGTGTGTACACACGTGGTTACCCCGCCTCTATGTCACTGGCCTGATCAGCCGAGTTGACCTTGCTCAGACCCAGAGGAATATTGGTTGCTATGTTGATGCTATGGTTGCTTGGCTAGTGTATATGTGGTATTTAATGCTGGAATCAAGTTGCAATGGTTGTGCTTAGCATAATTATGCATTGTGTTTATGTTGGTTGGACTAGTAACTTGGATTGCAGGGGCGGGGTCACGGTAAGGCTAAGTTACTGTTCTAAGTTAATGCTTGTGGTAATTGATGCTTGATATCAACTGTGACGGGCCTGGCCAGTTAACCTCTCGGTAACTGGAGATCCCATCGATCTCTACCGTTGGATCTACTTAACCTTTGCAACTCAAGAAATTGACACAAGCATATTTAGGTAAAGAATTTAATCTTTATACATGCTCTAAGGTCCCGAAATTCTACACTTGCCATTACTCGGCAAAATCCCACACAACAACCCAAGTTTACAAAAATAATTATAGTTTTAAGCCAATCCATAATAATAATGGTTATATTAATCAAATATATTGTCTCGCAATCCACACACTCCTACTCTCGCCTTTCTGTAGCTTGGCTACTTGCCGGAGCATCTCGCACTTCTGCTTACACCATTTAACCACGGGGTTAGTCACACGGACTAAGTGGGGATCAGGGATTTAGAATATATCAAGCATCAATTACCACAAGCATTAACTTAGAACAGTAACTTAGCCTTACCGTGACCCCGCCCCTGCAATCCAAGTTACTAGTCCAACCAACATAAACACAATGCATAATTATGCTAAGCACAACCATTGCAACTTGATTCCAGCTTTAAAACCACATATACAATAGCCAAGCAACCATAGCATCAACATTGCAACCAATATTCCTCTGGGTCTGAGCAAGGTCAACTCGGCTGATCAGGCCAGTGACATAGAGGCGGGGTAACCACGTGTGTACACACCCATCCACGCTGCGTCCAGCATTGGAGGACCACTTACTGTGCATGACGTTGTACGATACGGTACCAACGCCCGATGTTCAAATATTACCATTTGCATAGCACTGTGCAAAACCGTGAGTCTAGACCATCGCACCTAGACTCCGGCCCCAGAGGTCTATATCAAAGAATTACACCATAGAGCTACATACAATTTACCATCACGCCCCATGCCTTAACATACTCAACATCAAATAAATTCCATAATTCACACTTTATATAACATGAAATGACCATAGCCTTAATAATGCAAAAATGCAACCATCACTATTAAATTAAAAATACGTCTACATCTTTCAAAAATTCACTAACAATAAGATTACTAAAGACTTTAATAATATTAATCTATAGCATTCTAACCCCTATGCCTTGTATTTTCTTTTCCCACTTTAATTTAACTAATTCCAAGGTTTTAATAGATAACTAGCCAACTTTCTAAACTACCCATACCATAATCATAAACAACTTATAACCATTAACCTAACCCTCCGTCACTTAGGCCTTAATCTTCCATAAATTTCAAGCCAACTCTTGCTCCAAACCACCCTTAATATTTTAACTTTAGCCTTAATTTTAATCTTTAACCTTATTCTTGCTACCTTACTAACAAATTAATCAATTGTTAACATTTTCGTTACTTCTAACCTAACCCTAACTACGTTATCGGGGGAACTAAACTCTTTGTAGCCCAAATTCGGCCTCCGTGCCATCGAATCCTCATAGAAATCCCACAAAGTCTCCCCGATTTTGTCGGGTAATGAAGTTTTTCGCCATTTCGGCCAGCTTATGGGCAAAATCGGATGATTACAAAGCCGATTTAGGGCCACCAAGATCATGATTTTTCACGGCCAGATCTTACTCTAATCTTCCTAATTCTGTATCCTTTCTCCATTTCGGCCTCCCTAAGGCCCAAATCGCCCATTCAGGCGATTCACATGCTTTTATGGCATGCCAAATCGGCAAGATCATGCCAATTATTCCAGCCAAAGATTCAAGAAAAATTACTGCGGTCTTTGCTAGTTCTGGCCTCATCACTTCAATTCTAATTCATTTCACATAACTTTTCATGCTTCCGATCATTCTAGTTTATCAAGTTCATGCTATGCAAACGGCAAAGACGCAAGAGAAACTTTTACAGCTTTTAACTAATTTTACGCCATACTTTTATCTTAATCCATTTCTCGGGTTCTAATCGCTATTCCAATCACTTCGGCATGGTTTTAAATGATCAGCTCACTAGACTTCATTAGATCTATGATGCTTTTGCAAGCTTTTCATATGCAATCATAAAATACTTACATATACAATCATGCAAGTTAATTCATATGCACGCGACCGACAATTTACTCTAATCCATGCCAAGTTCTAGAACAATCCCCATCAGTATCAACACAATTTTTGCTACACTAGAAAACCCCTGTGTGTAAGACTTGATCCCCACGGAATCCCGCTTGCTTCCTCCTCTCAAGGCCCGACACGCCTCCCAAAGCTCGCACGCGATTCGCTCCTTCAACAATCCTTCGCAATCAATCTTTTCCCAAATGCTTTTCTCAGTACTTATATTTATTTTAAACCAAGATTATTGGGTCCAGTATAATCTCTACATATACGTATTTCTCTCACATCGTGATATTTTGATTAATATTCCTTTGCATCCTTTAATAAAATAATTCCACAATATACCTCAAAATCCTAGGTCCGTTCATGAGTCTCTCTCCTCAAAAATTCAACCCATGTCCTCATGGGCATCTCGAGGAAACTCACGAAGAATCCAATTGGCATCTTCCCATGTGGCATCTTTCTCGGGACAACCCGCCCATTGAACCAAAAATCTATGTATTGTTCGGCCTCCTTAGCGGGTTTCCTCTCGAGAACACGTTCGGGTCGGGGTACAAAAGTTCTCCCCGCTACCAAATCATCGTCCCCCAACATATGGGAAGGATCAAAAACATACTTCCTTAAGTTAGTCACGTGAAAGACATTATGTACTTTCAAGTGCGAGGGCAACTCCAATCTATAAGCCACCTTGCCAATATGTTTCCAAAATTTCATACGGACCCGCATACCTAGGAGCCCATTTACCTGCACTTTTAAATGCCAGTGAGCTCTGCTTGGGATTAATCCTCAAGAACACATAATCCCCTTTTTGAAATTCAAGTGGTCTACGTCTCTTATTTGCATACTGCTTCTGTCTATTCTGTGCCACAACCAAATTTTGTCGAAGTCTCCTTAGCTGAGCTTTCATGTCTTCCGCTACTTCATTAGCTGCTTCAACATTGCATTGAGGATCTCTCCAATTAAGAAGACAACGGCACTCCTTACCATACATTGCCTCAAAAGGACTCATTTTGATGGAATCTTGATAAGTGTTATTGTATGCAAACTCAGCCAAATACAAATAGGAATCCCATACCTTTGGTTGACTAGGCACATACATTCTGAGCAAATTGAGGAATGATCCATATTTTGCACCTGTGTTGGAGAACCCTCAAGATTTTCCGAGGTATGCATTGTCCAAAGGAGTTTTATATTATAATGGCCGTATGTGTATTCCTAATGATCATGAGTTGAGATTGAGGTTGCTATATGAAGCACATGATAGTCCTTTGGCGTGTGGGCCCATAACCCACAGGTCCCAAGATCGATTCCAGCAGGAAACACCTGTAGAGGAAGATTTGGCAGGTTATGATGCAATTTATGTTGTGGTTGATCGACTAACTAAACAGGCCCATTTTATGCCTATGAAGACTACTGCTACGGCAATGGATATTGCTAAGTTATTTGTTAAGGAGATTTTCAGGTTGCATGGGATGCCGGCCACTATTTCATCAGATCGGGATACAAAATTTATGAGCCAATTTTGGCAAGGGTTGTTTCAAAATATTGGCACTAAGTTATATGCCAGTACATCTTATCGTCCTCAAGCAGATGGCCAAGTAGACGGCATGAGCTTGCCGATTTGGCATGCTGCAAAAGCATGTGAATCGCCCTGAAATGGGCCGATTTGGGTCTTAGGTTGGCCGAAATGGGTAAAGGAAACTGAATCGGGGAAGATTTAAGCAAGATCGGCTGCAAATAACATGATCTTGGTGGCCATGAACCGCCAAAAAAAAACATCGGATTTGAGCCAATAACAATGTGCAGAAATGATCCAAAGAGTCTTTTGAGAGCAGAATCGGGATGTTTTGAGAGAGATTGGGGCTGGATTTTATGTGTTGAAGGCCGGATTTGTGGGCTGTAGGTCGCGTTCTCGTAAGTTCCTCGTAAGTCACGTTAGGTTAAGAGTAAAAAAGAAAAGTCATTTAATAGCTTAATAAGAAAAGAGAAAGCCAAGGTTATAGATTAATAATAAAACATTAAGGTTTAGTTCGGGACATGGAATTGGTCAATAATTTATCTAAGAATAAAGGTTAAGTTAAAGAAATGGTTGTGCTAATGGATATAAGCTATATTATTCACGGTTATTTAACGGGCAAATTGATAGGTTAGCTAGTCAGATATTGGAATATATTGGAATTAACCGCATTAATGATGGGCATAATGCAAGGCAAGAGGTAATGGGTGGAGAATGGGCGCCAAAACCGTTAAATTAATTAGCAAAGATGTGGAAGCAACCGTTGTTAAGGTCTTAGGTAACGATTTGAATAAGATAATTAACTTAGTTGAGAATAGTGAGTTGCTAAGAAATGTTTTTATTTTAACTCATGGTTGATGGTTGCATTTTGCATTATGATGGTTGTAATAATTTATATGAACTATGGTTGGGTTTCTTAGTTGCATGAAATATGTATCATAGAATTTCTTGAATTATTTATGATGTAATTCTTTGATATAGACCTCTGGGGCCGGAGTCTAGGTGCGATGGTCTAGACTCGCGGTTATTGCACAGTGCTATGTATATGGTATTATTTGAACATCGGGCGTTGATACCGTATGGTACAACGTCATGCACAGTTAAGTGGTCCTCCAATGCTGGACGCAGCGTGGATGGGTGTGTACACACGTGGTTACCCCGCCTCTATGTCACTGGCCTGATCAGCCGAGTTGACCTTGCTCAGACCCAGAGGAATATTGGTTGCTATGTTGATGCTATGGTTGCTTGGCTAGTGTATATGTGGTATTTAATGCTGGAATCAAGTTGCAATGGTTGTGCTTAGCATAATTATGCATTGTGTTTATGTTGGTTGGACTAGTAACTTGGATTGCAGGGGCGGGGTCACGGTAAGGCTAAGTTACTGTTCTAAGTTAATGCTTGTGGTAATTGATGCTTGATATATTCTAAATCCCTGATCCCCACTTAGTCCGTGTGACTAACCCCGTGGTTAAATGGTGTAAGCAGAAGTGCGAGATGCTCCGGCAAGTAGCCAAGCTGCAGAAAGGCGAGAGTAGGAGTGTGTGAATTGCTAGATAATACATTTGATTAATATAACTATTATTATTACGGATTAGCTTGAAGCTATAATTATTATTAAAACTTGGGTGTTGTGTGGGGTTTTTGCTAAGCAATGGCAAGTACAGTATTTTTGGGACCTTAGAGCATGTATAAAGATTAAATTCTTTACCTAAGTATGCATGTATTAATTTCTTGAGTCTAAGAGCTAAGTAGATCCAACGGTAGAGATCGATGGGATCTCCAGTTACCGAGAGGTTAACTGGCCAGGCCCGTCACACCACCCGTTACTTTTAATACACAAAAATTTGTAAGGATTTAAGAGACCATAACTTAAGATTTCAAACTCCGATTCAAGTGATTTCTAGCTCTAATAGGAAGATATCATTGTACCTACAATGGATCTGAAGGATATATTCTCATTCTGATCATCATAAAAAATTTACGGTCATTTCCATCAAACCTATCCCAAAAACAGGGGCATTTTCATACATAAATATAGGGGTATTTTTATAATTTTTCCTTATTTTTAACATCCACGGGGAGTTCACGAAGATTATGGGAGAAACCACACCTAGATGTGGCTCATCCCCACTACAGTACATGGCTGAAGTGGGTCCTTCACCACGAACATTACAATGATCATGGTCACTTTCACAACGAAGCGTCGAACCCGTGACTCGAAAGCATGGCGGTTTAGAGGCATGGTGACATAGGCGATTACTCCTAAGATCATTCGTTTAGTGAAAGATAAAGAAGTGGAGAAAAAGGAGAAGCATTTAAAATGTCCAACTGTTCTATGAGACATGCACATCACACGAACATTGCTTTATTACTACTCATTTAGATGCGACCATCCTTTTTCTTCTTCATAATATAAGGGCACAAGTTAACTTTACCCTTAATTCGTGGATTCTGGAGCAAAAGTCTCCTGGCAGGTGGTACCTCCCCCCCTTTCCCCCAACGACTGTTGTTTACTCGGTCCTTCGTCATCCATATTTAGTTTTGGTACAATGTTCTGGCTTCCACGTCAGTATACTTGCGGGACGAGATTGCAAAGATGATGCATCGATTTTTGGGATATCGCCCATTGCGCTCGAGCACGACTATTCCACCATGTTACAACACACTCTAGAACTCTAGTATGGGAAACAATGCTTTAGGATCACATAGGATCATCCCTGCCATGTTAGGCCTAGATGATAGTACCCAACGCACCATTGCCATCGTAAAAAACCACTATGAATCCAAGCCATCGGGCCCAACACCGGAGTCTTGAGTGCAACATTGCCGATCCGTTGCACTGTTAATTATACAGGCGAAACTAACCCCTGGTATCCCTCGGATGAGGCGCCAAAGCATAGAGAACCGTGTCCAAATGGTGATGATCATTCGCGATTATACTGCGTGTGTACAAAGATGGTTGTCACACGAACCAAGCCAACAAACTTTTGGATATGAATCAACCCCCAGTACGTATCTTTGGAGCACAATAATCAGGCTCCATAAGCTACCCATGAAATTGATCTCGATGGTCCGCGTGCACGGTTGCAATATGGAGGCTGTCATGTTTCATCACGAGGCATCTCGACCGTCGGATGCCAGGCCAAATCTAGGTCGTCCATCTCCTCCTTTGCTTTAGGATCCTCAAATGGCGATCCTAGAAGCATGGAGCTCTCATCTGCGAGCTTTGCTCCAGTATTGCTACCCATGCGATATGGAATGTGGTTGCACAATATTTGTCATGTGATGAGATCCAACATTTATTTTCGCAATAGTTCCAACTTTTGATGATCGAGACTGCAATGCAACACCGATCGATAATGAACGAACCGATGGTTGGGATTATGGTCAAATCGCCGCCATTTAAAGGCATACTTTCCATGTCTATGACTTGAGTCTAACTTAAGATTTCGAACTCCGGTTCAAGTGATTCTAGCTCTGATAGGAAGATATCGTTGCATTACAATGGATCTGAAGGATATATTCTCATTTTGATCATCATAAAAAAGTTACAGTCATTTCCATCAAACTTATCCCAAAAACAGGGGCATTTTTATAATTTTGCATAAATATAGGGGTATTTTTATAAATTTTCCTTATTTTTAACATGCACGGGGACCTCACGAAGATCATGGGAGAAAACACACCCAGATGTGGTTCGTCCCCACTCTGATACATGGCTGAAGTGGGTCCTTCACCACGAAAGCATTACAATGATCATGGTCACTTTCACAACGAAGCGCCGAACCCGCGTGACCGGGCATGGCAGTTTAGGGGCATGGTGACGTAGGCGATTGCTCCTAAGATCATTCGTTTAGTGAAAGATAAAGAAGTAGAGAAAAAGGAGAAGCATTTATAATGTCCAACTGTTTTATGAGACATGCACATCACACAAACATTGCTCTATTACTGCTCATTTAGATCTACCATACTTTTTCTTCTTCATCGTCCATTGCGTTCTGGAGCACCACCACTCCACCATGTTACAACATACTCTAGAACCCTAGTATGGAAAATGATGCTTTAGGATCACATAGGGTCACCCCTGCCATGTTAGGCCTAGAGGATAGTACCCAAGGTGCCATCGCCATCGTCAAAAACCACCATGAATTCAAGCCATGGGCCAACACTGCAGAGTCTTGATTGCAACATTGCGATCCGTTGCTAGACCGAAACTACACGAGCATTGGTCGGGAGTCGCAAACTGTAATCACGGACAAGTCATTACAATATTATGGTTGGAAGTCTTGAGTTTAGGATATGGCGTTCTTCGGGTTGCTATACAAATTTTCATATTTTGTCAGTAACAAAAGATTTTCTGCAAGATTAGCATTGCCATATATTGAAGATGCCACATGGCACCACCAAAATACACCATTAGATGAAAGGGTGATCCAATCATGATATTGGTAACATTTAAATTATCGCATTATAATCTTTTGATTACAAAGCTAACGCACCTACTTGAATGTGTACTTTATTTTTAGTCCACGATTTAAGGTTTAATAACTAGTGAATCACAGACAAGTTATTACAATATCATGGTTGGGGAGTCGTTTTGAGCTCAAGACTATGTCATTCTTTAATTGCTATACATAGTTTCATGTTTTGTTAATCGGATCAAC
Source organism: Isoetes taiwanensis (assembly GCA_021234155.1). Lineage (NCBI taxonomy): Eukaryota > Viridiplantae > Streptophyta > Lycopodiopsida > Isoetales > Isoetaceae > Isoetes > Isoetes taiwanensis. The sequence continues at coordinate 474,164 of JAJEKV010000261.1, forward strand.
AAAAACCAAGAATTTTTTGCCCGATTAGCATTACGGTATATTGGCGATGCCAGTTGACTCCACCATAATACACCATTAAAATACCCCATGTGGCACTCCTTGGAGGACATGGACGAGAACTTTGTGGAGGGGAGGATAGGAATGAAGAATAGGGCTGCTGTGGGCATGCAAACTGGGGTTGCTGCTAGCACAAGCCTATCGGAGTGATGGGTGCAAGGCCACAGATTGGGATTGGCATTATTGACATAGGTAGTGATGAAGAGCCATGTCTGCCCCCTCCGCACCTAGTCCTCATGTGGTTTTCTTTTCGAATGCGAGCGAAAGTGCGCATTTTTTGAAAGTGGTCTCAAGCATTGTGAATATAAACATGCTTGTTGAATCTGTGGCAGCTTCAGCCGCTTGCTCGGGATGCGGCTTTTGCTCGGGATCTTGGTTGGGAGGTTGTTTGCAACATTGGAGAAGGCCATATCCCATATGGAATGGAAAGAGGTGGAGATTGAGGTCAGTATTACTGAGCGCCAGCACATGCAAGCGCACATGAATTTGGATGGGTCTCTTCTTCTATGAGAACTGAGGTGGATAAATAGTATGATAGATAGATAGATAGATAGATAGATAGATAGATAGATAGATAGATAGATAGATAGATAGATAGATAGATAGATAGATAGATAGATAGATAGATAGATAGATAGATAGATAGATAGATAGATAGATAGATAGATAGATAGATAGATAGATAGATAGATAGATAGATAGATAGATAGATAGTATGGAGAGGCACCATAATGCTGCAATGAACAATAATTAGATACTGGTATGCTTTTCTGATTTATAATTTTGCTTGTTCCGTGCTTTCTATATGTTTCAAGAATGTTGCATTGATGGAAAAATGATCAAAAAAATAAGAAACTTTTGTGAAAATGTTATTTGGATTGGCAAGGAAAAAGTTTTGATGCGTCAGATAGAAAACCGACATTCGATTTACAAAGCACTCATGCAACCAATGGTTGAGTCCATCGCTTCTAGCGAGGCGAGAATGTTGCCTTTAGAGGCGGGAGGCTCTTTGGCAATTTATTTGATATGTGTTTAGAGTTCAATCTCTAACGCTTTAAGATTGCGATATATAAGGTATTAGAAGCAAGCCGTGAGCATGGTTGGTATCATAAGGGAGTTGCATGGCTGAACCGTTGGGGCATCTCAATGGTAGATATGCCTACAAAACCAGAAGGGATCAAGGAATGGGTCATGATGAGAGTTACTGATAAAATATGGGCAAATGGGCAAGGAAAAATGGAATTCTATAAAAGAAAGATTAATTCTATGGTCACCTACACACCGCAGCAGTATCTCCTTGATCATTTACCTAGTAACAATCGATTTGTTGGATCATGAGGGTTAGCTCCCATCATCTATGAATTGAGTATAGACGACGACGTCAGATTCCTAGGGATCGTGAGAACATGTGAAGTTTTGCGTCTCACAAGAAGTTGAAGATGAACATCATTTTCTTATCGCCTGTCCAACGTATGTAGCCATAAGAGATCGTCATGGATTGAAGGAGCCGGATCTTCGAAATGTATAAATAGTTTTTCGGTTATGCTCACAGTCACTTGCATCTTTCCTTGAGGGGATATGGCAAGTTCGTGAGGCTTCTTTTTGCAAATGATGGACTGACATGTCACTCATTTTGTAGCACCTTTATGTTTGTTTCTGATTTTTGTTTCTGATTTTTATTTGTCAGAGTCCTGTTCATCCGCTTACCGTGATTTCGGAGACGGGTTTCCTAGTTATTAGTGGTATGAAGGAAGTTTATTTTTGAATCGGCTCGCAAGGCGAGACGGTATGGTCTCTCAAATTCTTTTCTAGCTATCCGCTATATGAACTATAATCTTTTTTGTGCAAAGATAGATAGTGCGTAAAAAGCATCTTTGGCTCTTTAGCAATATATTATGATAATATGGTATTCAACGGTGAGTGCTTTTATCTCTTAAAAGTTTATCCGCAACACAATGAAGTTCATTGTCAAAGAGTTCATTTTGTATGTGGTTTTATGTGTAAGCATGTTTGATAATACATGTAACCAAAGATCAAGAAGCGCATTAAGATTCGCGGTGTAGCAATTTGCCGTGAGCATTGGCCTTGTTGTTCCTTATCCATCTTTGGATATAAGCTGTAGATTCCACGCCATTCGTGTAGGTTCTATCTTTGTTCTTGTAATAGCAAGAACAAGAATGTGCATAAACTCAACCAAAGGCAGGGAGACCATACAAGAAATATGTATAAAAACAAAAACAAACAAGTGTGGGATAATAAGTGTAAAAGTCCGTTATACAAATAGCAAAAAAAGCTCATGCATTTTATTTTGCCTGTAGTATGCACTTTCAAGTCTGTCAAAGACTCGAAGAGCTAAATTTAAAGAAAGGGCCGAAGACGAGGAAGATCCATTATCAAAGAGCGCAAGAAAACCCGGCCCCGATCCTGCCTGCCTTTAAAGCCCGTCGCAAGGCCGGAAGGCGCAGGAGAGTTCGCCGCGATGCATCGATACAGGGTCAATGTTCATTCCTACCTGATCCAGAATCCTCCACATTTGACCAGAATAATAACGTCCCATCCATATCTCCAAAACCAATATACCTAAAATTAGCCCAGCAACTGCCTCCTGAGACAGATTGTCCACAAAACGATATTATTCAACCGGTCATCCACCGCATACCCGCTGGTTCTGCCGTAGACGCTGGCGTTCGGGGTCGCCGCTGTCCAACGGTCGCAGACTTATTTTGACGTTTCCGCATAGTGTTTTCTGCCGTTCTCCGCCTCGTATCTTCGCCCTATCCGCACGGTCAGTCGCCACGCCAAAGGTCATTTCATCGGCCCGCGCCATCCGACAAGTCCGCGTTTTATCCACATATCTGTTGCGGTCACCAGGCCCAGTTCAATGAATGATTCTTCGAACCATCCATATATTTATCCACCCTCCACAGCGTCAGGCCTGTCCGGCAGTCTTCATCGATTTTAAAGTTTTGATACCCGCCAAGAGATGGCTTGACATGAGAATGGAAAGGCCACGGGTCCGAGACACCTTATGGGGCGCAGCGGGCTTGCCCGGCACGAGGAGGTGATTCAAACCGAACGGTGTATCGATTAGGTGCATAGCACTATTTGCTGCATTTGTGGCTTGCCCTTTGTCACCTACCTTATTCGGGACTCTATATCGATGAACTGAGGACTGGCTTCTAAGTAGAGGTATCTGGGGAACCCGGTTAGAAATTTTGTGATCCAACTCTATTGATGATGCATTTATGTGATTCTTCTTATAGACCAAGTATTGCAAAGTCATCTAGATGTGTTATTGCATCCGTGGAGGAGCTTAGGGATGCAGTCAATTTGGAAAAATCCAAAGTGATGATATATGGACCTGCCAAAAGACCACAGAGCTAAATTAGAAAAAAAGTGGATTGTTACAAGTACACGGGTTTAGAATTCGCTTTTAAATTACGGTGGAAAGAATGCATAAGGAAAAGGGATTGCTGGAGGAAAAGGCGGTTTTGTATGAAATGTTGAGAAAATGCCACGTGTTATGTCTCACTTGATTGGGGATTGAAGAAAAATGTTGTTTAAGACATTGGTGAAGTGCGGTGGTCTTATATGGAGCACCAATATGGGGACCAGCCATCTCGAGAGATAGCTGACCAAATAGAAGTGGTTTTGAAGACCTTTTTGATGGAAGAGTTAGGTATCAAAACGCCAAACACCTTATGCAATAATGTTGGCTAAAACAGTCTCGATCCCATTGGAAGTGAGGCCTTATATCAGACCATAAACTTGTGGAATAGATCGAGAAAGAAGCTGATAGCCCGCCTATCAAAGGCGATGCGGTCCGAATATTGATTGAGGTTGGTACGATTGGATGTCACAAAATGTACAATGATGTTTATCTTTGGGAGTTGGTTCGGGTTATACAATGATGATCCCCCGTGGTAGAACTTAAAGCCTATACGTGTCCCTCCACTTACGATGATGATCCCCGACGATGGTAGAACTTAAAAGCCCATACGTGTCCCTCCACTTTGGTCAGCCGTAAGGCGGTAGGATAAACCAACTAATCCCAGACAAGATTAGTGTGGTATGAACCCAGAAAAATTGGCTTCGGGACATCGTGGTTGGTTTATTTGGTTCCACCACCGCCCATCGTAGTATAATTTATATACTTTTCTAGCATGTCCACTATCAACTATTCTTGCATCCTAACAAGTTTTAAAAAGAGAGTAAATTGACTAATAAAATGATAAGGAATTTAAAATACCCAGTTCATGTATTATTTGTTATAGCCTCCTCGCTTATTCATGTTTTGCTACTTAAATTGCTTACAAATGTAGAGATCCGAAGAACATCTAAGTTCCTAAGTAAAATATCAATGTTCAATGATGGAGATTGAGCCTTACATACAATATTATAAGAAGCTTGAATATTTGGAAACATCTTATATTAGGGAAACATAATATAATGTTATTTAAATGTCGAAGTTGAAGGGTTGTATGTCAAGTCAAGGTAACTAGATTTGATGAGAAATGTCTTGTATGTTTATTAGGTAAATGTCTTCTTATAATGGTAAACTAAATGGAACGCGATTCTGGTTAGCAATGTGGGGCATTAGTTGGGAGTACCAAACCTCAAAAATCATGGGCAAGTCATTACAATATCATGGTTGGAAGTCTTGAGTTCAAAGCTATGGCGTTCTTCAATTGCTATAAAATTTTCATATTTTGTTAAGTAACAAAGAACCCTTGCAAGATTAACATTGCCAGGTATATTGAAGATGCCACATGGCACCACCAAAATACACCACTAAATGAAAGGATGCCCCAATCATGATATTGATAACCCAACTATGATATTGGTGACATTCAAATTATTGCATTATAATATTTTGATTACAAAGCTAATGTATCTACTTAAATGTGTATTTTATTCCTAGTCCATGATTTAAGATTCAATAACCCTGTGAATCACAATACAATATCATGGTTGGGAAGTCGTTTTGAGCTAGTGACTATGGCATTCTTTTAGTTGCTAGACATATTTTCATGTTTTGTTAATCGGATCAACAAGAACCAAGCATTTTCTTCCCAATTAGCATTACCTTATATTGGCGATGCCACTTGACCCCATCAAAATACACCATTATTATAATACCCCACATGGCACTCATTGGAGGACATGGACGAGAGCTTTGTAGAGGGGAGGGATAGAATAGGGTTGTTGTGGGCATGCAAACCGGGTCTGCTAGCACAAGCCCATTTGAGTGATGGGTGTGGAGGCCACAAATTGGGATTGGTGTTATTGACATAGGTAGTGATGAAGAGCCATGTATGTCCCCTCCGCACAAAATTTTGCCGCATCTAGTCCTCATGTGGTTTTCTCTTCGAATGCGTGAGTTTAGTGCATTGAAGTGGTCCTCAAGCTATTGTGAATATAAACATGCTTGTTGAATGCGGAAGCCCAGCCCGCTTTTGCTCGTGGATGCATCTTGCCTGTGATGCGATCGGGAGGTTGTTTGCAACATTGGAGGTCATATCCCATATGGGATGGAAAGAGGTGGAGGTTGAGGTCAGACATCGAGCGCCAAAGACATGCAGTGCACATGAATTTGGACATGTCTCTTCGCTTATAGAACCGAGGCGTGGTAATTTCTATGGAAAGGCACCATAATTGCTTTAAATGAACAATAATTAGATATTGGTATGCTTTTCTCATTTATTGTTTTGTTTGTGCTTTCTATATGTTTCAAGAATGTTGTGTTGATGGAAAGATGATAAGAAAATAATAAACTTTTTGTGAAAATATTATTTGATCGACAAGAAAAAAAAGTTTTGATGCGTCTTCATATAGAAAACCGATACTGATTGAATGGTATTGAGGCATTGGCTTGTTTTAGAAGAAAGCTTTGGAAACCAAAAATGAATGGGAAAAAAGGAATCATTATTGTATCTCCATATGCATGAATAGCCCTCGCTTCTTAAGGGCAAATAAGTTGCTTGACCAAGACTATGTGTGGGATTCAACCCCCAGCTTGTACCTTTCCAGATATTTGTACTTGAGGTGTGTGAATGGAGGTAGAAACTTGGGAGGTTTGAATTTTGTATGCGCAAATCGCTGAACACTATGTTGTAGGCCGCTTTTTGCAAGCAGGAGAAATAGTTGTATGGGACTTTTCAAGTCTATAAATCTTGGGACTATGTCAGAGGTGATATTTTAGGCTTCCCTAATCTTTGTACAGAGCCTATTATGGCATATACTTACAACTAGTTGCTATTAGGAAGCAAATGCTATTTTGAGAGTCAACATTGTATATGAAATGTTTGCAAAGGATTAAATATAGAGCCACCTAAGCATTTGAGGTAGGGCTAGGATGCAATCGATGGGATATATGTTTTTGAATATTATATAAAGGTTGAAAAATGCATGCATATAAGAACAAAATAAAAATATGTTAATTGTCGACCACTTGCTATTCAATGTGAAATAGAAGGGGACCATTGTTAATTAGAATGCTTTCATTTTTTTTAACGCCTACTTTTTTAGAGGGCTCAACAAGTTTTTTCCAAAAGAGTGCCTTAGAACCCCGAGGGATTATCCGTTAGAACACATGCTCCATAGCCCCTGCCTTGAACAAGCTGAAGTAGAACATTTTTTTAGAAAAGGACGCTATCACTTTTAAATCCACAAGCATCCACTTCAAAGTGTGGACATTATTAAAGTAAAATTTAGATAACAAACATTCTAAGTCCTAATTGAACCTTCTCCACAACATTAATCCCATTTATTCAATGGAAGGAAGATCAAGGATGGGAAATTGCCCTCAACCTCTACAAACACGCTCCTTGGACTTATTATAAGTATTCCTTGACTTTTAAGCAAAATCCTAAGATGGGTAGATCGGTTTGAATGAGAAAGTCCTTTAATGGGAGGCAAAGGCAAGGAGAGGCCCAAAGTGCTTTGAAGACAAGTTTGAATTGATCAAAGAAGAAAATTTGTCAGTGGATAATTATACCATTGGTAGGTCTATCTTCCGAGCTGATGAATCATATAAGAACAGCATTAGACTCCTTCTAATCAGCATCACTAAGATAACTCATTGATGGAAAGTACCCCGACAATCCGCGCTTTTTGATCAAGGAACCGTATAAACCACAATGTGATGCCGCATTGACAAAATTCTAAAATTACTTGTCAAGTTGTCATATTCTCCACATAGAGCAGGGAACCATCTCTCACATATTTCATAAACTATGCATACGGCAGCCCTAAAAGTGACAGATGTATCAAGGAGTTGCATCTTTCAGCACTACTGTAGTAAGAGTCTTGTACAGCAGAAAGGCACTTCATAGATCAAGCATTTGGCATAGGATTTCTCTCTTGCTCCTACTATGTGTTACAACGCTTAGGAACATGATTTAGAAGCAAAGACCCATGCTCAAGCACCTGCAAGAAACGGTATTGTCTTCAGACATTCTTCTGATCGATATATTGCTGCAGAATTGGTGTCATACCCATTGTTAAAAGCAAAATAATAGCACCCATCATCAAGAAGGCACATATGACTGCAAAACATATAGAATAAGATCAGAGGTTGTACTACTATAATAATCAACCCTCTGCCAATGGAAAGTGGAAACATGTCTAAATTGAATGTACTATTAGTGCAAACATTTGATTGCATATAGTATGGCCAATATTGAAAGCTTCT